>CM061545.1:35053030-35478030 GCA_030864215.1 Capsicum pubescens | reverse complement strand
AAATTTCAACAATGAGAAGAAGCATAGTTGTGAAGTTCTGAGGTCATATATACTTCTTCACATGAACGAAGAGAATCAACTACTTCGGATCATTACTCACTTCTAACATTTGGAGCATTCAGTTTAAGAGAATTCTTGGCTCATCAATCTAGATAAATTCCCATATAAGTGTTGTGCAAAGATAGATCTCTATCAAAGGAAAACAGAATCAACATAGTGCCTATTTAACCCCCACCCCCACCCCAAAAAAAGAGAAAGAGAGAATCTAATTACGAAGAACAACTACCTTCATCTTCTCGTCATACTGAAGTTTGGACCATAATCCTGTGCATAAACTCCTTCAGTGATCACTGGCTTACCATTGCACATATATAGTTATAACTGAATGTAACAAAACTTGCATACATATAAGTTGAAGCTTCTTGAAAAAAATTTCCGCTTTACAATCTTGTATAATAAAACACTTATTCTACTTGTTGATTAAGTTTTTACACTATTGGTGCAGTTCAATCATTTGTTGCCGTTATTATTTTTCTTTTTAGATTATCTTATAATAAAGTTTAATTTGATATAGGGAACTACCTACTGTTGTTGTTGGTAAATTTGACCATAGAGTGTAAAAGTTTTTTTCACGCATCACTACACACAGAAAATAAAATGAACTAATACCTGCCGATACTTCCTTACACCGGTATCTCTTTGCCATTCGAGTATCTTTCCACCAATTTCACAAGCAGCAGTTTACCCAAATCTTGAATCCTCAACTCTTTTCTCTTTCCAACTATGAATTTGCTCAGGTATATTAGATTCTTCAGCCTACTTATTTGAGATGGCTTTTCCTTAGTCTTTCAGTATCTCTAAGATCAAGCTATCGTAAGTTAATTAGTTTAAACAAGTCTTCGGACAATTCATTAAGATATGCATAGCCTGACAATGACATCTGAAGATTGTACAGAGTAGGTACAGAGAAGATGTTTCAAATTACCAATTACCGAAGAGGCAATTCTGTTATTCCACGATGTTCAGACAAAGACAAGACCCGTAAAAGAGCTAAGAAAAGACAACAAACCTTCCCCAGTAACCAGTAGTACTAACGTCCTCAAAAGCTTGGCATCTTTAAGCATTTTGAATTTCTCAAACACATCATAATCTGCTTTGAGATATGAGACGTGCCTCACTCTTACAGGTATATAGTTTTCCAGTTATTCTCTGGCTAAGCACAAAACTTTGAAGAAACACTTTGAGCCAAATCGTTGACCAAAGCATGAATTAAAAACTTATTGCTACCACATCTTTTAAAAAGAATCGAACCCTAGAACTATTGGTTCCCAACATCAAAATTCATAAAACCCATCAAAATTCCCATTCTTAACAACTAAAAAATCCATCAAAATTCCCATTCTAGAAAATCCATCAAAACCCAATAAAATTTTCATTCTTTAACAACTAGAAAATTCACAAAACACATCAATTGCAGATTTCGTAAGCTCACAATTTCAATAAACAAGAGAAATATAGAATCTTATTTTCAATTTTGACCTTAAAAACTCTAAATTGCAACGATTTGCTACCTGAAAGAAGTACTTGTACCACTTTTCGCTACTATTGAAGCTAGAAATATTGAAGAACTGGTATTCGGAAGAACTGATTCCTCTAATTTTCAGCTACTGTTGAAGCTGGGTACCATTGTATCTGTCCAATTACGAACTTGATAGTTTAGGGCTAAATGGTGTGGAGCGTTGATTTTTTGGGGGAAAAAAGTTGATCTTGTGGACGGGAAGGGAGATAAAAGTGGGAAAATAATACTTAGAAAAATTTTGGGGGTAAATAAAAAATAAATGGAGGGAATGAAATATTTTACCCGCCCTGTTTAGCCACGATGTGTTTGCCACAGTCTCTAATGTGTGGAGAAGTTTTTATTTTTTTGTTAATTTAGCTACGGTTTTTGTAATCGTGGCTAATAAACTGTGGGTAAGATGCATTTTTTTGGTAATGTATGAACTTGTTATTTTATATTGCATGTCACTTTAAATTGTCGAGTTAATTTTTCAAATTGTCATTGAACTTGTGCAAACATCCACTAAAGTAATTTTTGTTAATTTCTTTTAGAAAAATATTGTTATTAAACTATGTATATCTTTCCAAAATAAGGTGAAACTAAAAAATAGTTAAGGACATATTTGGAAAGCCATAGAAAAATTGAAATTATATGTTATTAGACAATTTGCAGTGACATGCAATATGAAATAGCATGTTTATAATACTAAAACAAATAAACCGAAACATAAATTCAAAATCTAAGAGAAAAACATAATACTTTTGTATAAAATTCCGACGAGTAAATATAATTCAGAAAAACGAAAAACACATAAGTCTATAATCTCATTCAATAATAAAATACTACTTTAACTCAAACACTAGAATAAAAATTATAAAAATTCAATAATGTGCTAAATAAAGAAAAAAAAATGAGTAATTATATTGAATCATAAGAAGTAAAGTTGGAAAATGAGAAGAAAAGAGATAAAGATAAATAATGTAAAATGAAAAAAAAAAGTAAAAATAAAAAAGAAATAAAAATAATAGAAATAATAATAAAAAAAAGATATTAAACTTTATTTAAAAAAGAGTAAATACATAATTACCTCACTGCTGTTGGTCGAGATTTTCAAAAAGACACCTAAACTTTGAATTCGACCTATTACCCCACGATTCTTACTTAATCCGTTGCAAACACACCATTTTGACCCTCTGCGTGTATACACGTGTCACAGGCGCGTGAAAAGCTCGAATTTGACTTTTTTGACCAATTAAAAGTTGTCACGTGTAAAATAATTGATATATAATTTATATTCTTTTTAAAAAAAAAATATTTATTTATTTTATAAAATTATCCCTACCCCCTCTCCGCCCCGCCCCCCAACCCACCCACTCTTTCTTTTTTAACTCAATTCACCATTAAAGTTTTTTCCGTTTTTTAAATCATTCATTAAAGCTCCATTTTATAATTAAATCATATCATTTAACTACTCACCATTTCTTCTTCAATACAATGTCTTCTTCAACACCATTAAAGCTCTTCAACACAATGTCACCATTAAAGCTCCTCCATTGAAACTTTTTAAAAAAAAAAAAAAAAAACATATCATTAAAGCTCCATGTTCAGTTAAATCATATCATTTAACTATCTTTAAAACTCAATTCAATCATAAAACTATTTTTTGAAGTGATTTGAACAAAAAAAATATGAAAATGCATGCTAACGGAGTTGGGGTAGGGGTAGGGGGGTAGGGAAGATGCTGATGGGGGTGGGGGTATGGATGGGGGGTGGGGGTTGAGGGGAGCTGCTGACGCGGGGGTGGTGTTGGATGGGGGGTGGGGTGGGGTGTTAAATTAAATAAAAAGGAAAATTTTATTAAAATAAATATGAAATTAAACGTAGTTGACACGTGGCAGCACCTGATTGGCGCGTGTCTTCATTCACTTTGTTGTGACTGAGATTCGACGAAAAATGGTGCGTTTGCAACGAAAAAAAGAAGAACCGTGGGGTAATAGGTCGATGTTAAAGTTTAGGTGTCTTTTTTAAAATCTCGGCCAACATCAGGGGGGTAATTATGTATTTACTCTTTAGAAAAAAGAAATAAAATGTAACTTTGTAATTACATTAGTTAATTACACCTAATTCTCTATTCCTAATTGAGAATTTGACTATGTAATTATATCTAATTTCACTTTTCTTGTGGTTCTCCAAACATATCCTTAATAATTTCTTAGTTTTATCTTATAATGGAAAGAAGTGCATAGTTCAGTGACAATATTGTCCTAAAAGAAACAAAAGTTACTTTAGTGGGATGTTTACACAAGTTCAATGACATTTTGAGGAATTAACTCAAATAGATAATCATCATTTCAAAATGCTTTAGAAACAACTTTGGACGAACACAAGGGAAAAGAGTAAAAAATATATCTAAATTTTGGTAAAAATTTGTTGTAACACGCTTTAACTTTGCGGGGTACTATGACCCCCTCAACTATTTATTACTGTATTTTTGTAGCATATATATTTGTTCAGTTAAACCACTTCAAACTCTTACACGCTTAGTGTGCGTTTATTTATGCAGTGATCCAATTAGACAAATATATGCCACGAAAATATGATAATAAACAGTTGAAGAGGATCATAAAATCTCCACAAAATCAAAACGTATTACAACAAATTTTGCGTTTAGATATATTTCGAACCGTTTTCTCCGTACAGACAAAGCAAATCTCTTGGGACTCCTATCAAACTATAAATTTTATGTGACTGAACATCACCAAATTCAGATTTAGAAAATCATTGAGCCACAAGTGTTGCCAAAGGTAAGAAGCATAGAAAGCCGCCAAAATATGTCAGGCTTATTGCTCGACTGTTATGTGGGTCGGGCCGGGCCAACCCGAAACCGATCCGTGTTATTTAACCGGTTTGTGGACCGGTCCGGGTTGAGGTCTAAGTGGGCCGGGTCAGTCCGGGCTCAACAGTAAAAAAAACAACCCTAACCCGACCCACTTAACCCAACCCGGTCAAATTCGGTAAAAAAATTGGTCAAACCTGGTCAAAAATATAAAAAAAAAAAAATATTCAATATACATTATATATACCCACCTATATACATTATAAATAAGTTAAACAATATATATACACTATATATATAGTATATACTACATTAGAATTTTAAAAATATATACACATATACACAATTACGCATATATACGCACCATCCAATATATATGTACTACTTTAAAGTTTAAATAAAATATACTACAATATATGTACATTACAATATATATATATAGTTATATACTAATTTATAAAACATATGCACATGCATACGTTAAATATACACATCTATAGAAGATATATACACATGTATACGCACCATTCAATGTATAGATACTACTACTAATAAAATATACTACAATATATATAGATATAGTTATACACTAATTTATAAAATATGTCCACATGTATACGTTAAATATACACGTTTATAGAAGATATATTCACATATATACACTCTATTCTATGTATATGTAATGCTTTAAATTAAATATACTACAATATATATACATTACAATATATATATACACACACACACACACATATATATATAGTTATATACTAATTTATAAAATATATACACATGTATACGTTAAATATACACATCTATAGAAAATATATACACATGTATACGCACCATTCAATGTATATATACTACTACTAAGAAAATATACTACAATTTATATACATTACAATATGTATAGATATAGTTATATACTAATTTATAAAACATATACACATGTATACGTTAAATATACACGTCTATAGAGGATATATTCACATATATACACTCTATTCTATGTATATGTAATACTTTAAATTAAATATACTACAATATATATACATTACAATATATATAGATATAGTTATATACTAATTTATAAAACATATACACATGTATACGTTAAATATACACGTCTATAGAAAATATATACACATGTATACGCACCATTCAATGTATACATACTACTACTAATAAACTTTACTACAATATATATAGATATAGTTATATACTAATTTATAAAATATATACACATGTATACGTTAAATATACACGTCTATAGAAGATATATTCACATATATACACTCTATTCTATGTATATGTAATACTTTAAATTAAATATACTACAATATATATAGATATAGTTATATACTAATTTATAAAATATATACACATGTATACGTTAAATATACACGTCTATAGAAAATATATACACATGTATACGCACCATTCAATGTATATATACTACTAATAATAAAATTTACTACAATATATATAGATATAGTTATATACTAATTTATAAAATATATACACATGTATACGTTAAATATACACGTCTATAAAAGATATATTCACATATATACACTCTATTCTATGTATATGTAATACTTTAAATTAAATATACTACAATATATATACATTACAATATATATAGATACAGTTATATACTAATTTATAAAACATATACGCATGTATACGTTAAATATACACGTCTATAGAAGATATATACACATGTATACGCACCATTCAATGTATATATACTACTACTAATAAAATATACTACAATATATATACATTAAAATTTACTACAAGATATATAAATATAGTTATATACTAATTTATAAAACATATACACATGTATACGTTAAATATACACATCTATAGAAGATATATACACAAATATACAAAACATATGCTACTTAATCTAATAAATTAATAATACTTGGTAGTAAATTAATAATATATTAGAAGTAACTTTTTAATTTAAAGTAGAAAACTAGAAATTCAATTTAAAATTTTAAATCATTAAATGAAAAAATATAAAAAGTAAGGACTAAGGAGTGAATGAATTTGGGAAATTTTATTGATTGCAAAATGATCCAAAATTTATAATTTACATGAATGGAAAATCTACAAATTATGCATCATTTTTTCCAACTCATGCATGTTAATATTAACGGGAACTTGCATAGGATAGTTGAAGTCAACAGGGGCAAAATCATGTATTGGACTTGATTCTGCTGAGTTCTCCCGTGAAGACACATTTCTTCAAGTTTCAGCTCGTCGCTCGGCTCCGGTTCCATTCCTTGGTTTCTTCTTTCCGCTCTAATCCAACTCTGAGGCAAACTAGAACATTCATTGCATTGCTTCCCAATGAGTGTCGGTTGTCTCCAAGCTGTTGTCGTCCCTGACTAAAGACGCTCTTTGATGCAACAGTTGACATTGGAACATTCAAGATATCTCTAGCTAATCTTGAACGCACAGGATATTGTATTTCATTACTCCTCCACCAATCCAACGTGTTGATCCATCGTCTGCGATCCTCTGGCGCCAACCGAAGATAATATTTCAGCTCTTCCCGATAAGTTGATGTGTAAGCTCTCTCATCAACACTGTTCCAACAAGTTAAATCATAAAAGGAATCAGGAAAACCACTATGTGTCGGCCTTTTAGAAGATGATGGCTCATCGGGAGGATAAGGAGCGACAGTTGGAGTGATATTTATAGGTACGGTTAAATCAAATAAATCAGCATAGTAATTATATAATTTTTCTATGTAATCCTTTGCATCATTCATAGCCGTCCACAAATCAGGTTGTATTTGTTCAGAATCATGGTTAATATTTATTTCTAAGTTAGTATAAATAATAGTACTAAAGTGACACATATTATTATTTTTCATGCACGGATTTAACATAGCACCAACCAAGTAAATAGGGAAAAAATATTTTTTAAATTTAGTAAGCATGACACCAACAACTTCTTTATAACCTTCTTTATTTTTATATTCTTTGAGCAAACCAGAAATATCGGCTATATATGCCAAAATATTACAAACAGTAGGATAATAAGCATCGAAAAATTCAACCGTAGCAACATAATTTTTTTCTAAAAACTTAACAAGATCCTTAATCACAACTCAATCAGAATCATGTAGCATGCAATCAACAAAATCAACAAATGAACCGCAATGTTGGTTAAAAGCTAGTGTAATAGGAATTCTATATTTATAACAAGTTTTTAAAAAATCATACGTAGAATTCCATCTAATATCAATTTCCTCAGGCATCAATGTTGGTGCAAGTTCATTTTCTTGAAATTAACTTTAAATTCTCTAATTCTCGATCTACGATTATTTTCTTGAATAAAACCAACAGTAAGACGATTTTTTTCAATATAAAGCTCAAAAAACTCAAGACCATCTTTTACAATTAAATTATATATATGACATGCACACTTAATATGAAAAATTTCAGGCAACGACGGAGATAGCGTAGATTTTAATTTTTTTTATAGCAGTCTTGTTGTTAGAAATATTATCAAAAGCAATACATAAAATTTTATTTTTGATACCATAATATTCGGCAACTTTAACAATAGAATCAACAATAAAATCTCCAGTATGTTTACGATCTTCATCATATAAAATAGCAAGAATACGTTTTTGCATCACAAAATTACTATCCATCCAGTGACAAGTAACGGTTAAATAATCATTTTTATTTACAGCACGACCAAGATCAGAAGTTAAGGACAATCTACATTGAATATTTTTTAACAATGTTGATAAGTAAAAATAATATTGTGAATGAAGTCTAAAAATATCAGACCGACAAGAACTTCTAGGAATACCGTTAAACATAGGATTATAAATTACTTGTATATAATGAATAAAGACATCAGAAGAAGGAAAACTAAAAGGCAAACAACTCACAACTACCATTTTAGCTATTTCTTCCCGGTCCCTCAATTTATTATACTTGTTCGTTACCTGACCGGTTGCTGGATCCATTCTAGTTTGCGTTGGCCTACCAAAATCCCCACCACCTCGTGCAATATTTAACTCTCTTTCGTGAGCTTCACCTATATGTCTCATTAACGTACCCGTACCCCCTTGCTTGCCTCCGCTTCTATGCTTATATATTTGTTGACAAATATTGCATTGCACCTCAGTATCTGATATACGTTCAAAAAATTATCATGCAACACTAGTTGTTTTACGAGGTTTTGCAGCACGGGGAGGACGGGGAGGGAGATTAACGGATTCAGATCTAACGTTAGCATTTTCTATTGTGGGTGTTGATAACGCTCAAACTACAGCTCTCGTAAGAGTGTAAGCGGTCGTTGTCAAATATAGAATCCAACTGGGTTGGGTATCGATCCCACAGAGAATACTTGGTCACTAAGTAAGCAAAGATTATTAGACTTTTGGTGCAAGTCTCGTAAAAGGGGGGATTTTGTAACGTGCAATAATGTAAACAAAATAATAGAGTAAAAACAGAAAAATAACAAAGTAAAAAGAAAGAATGTTTAGTAAGATGTTTAACCAATGAGAATTGAGAGTTAGGGTTATGTCCACCTTATGAGTTATACGTCTCTATTGGCTATGAGTTATGCGGAATCCAGACATGCATGTGCTTATAGAGAATTGTATTCTATGGTAAATTCAGGCGTCTTTCGACCATCAAGGATTATTTCACTTTAACTCTTTCGAGCTTAAAGCGTATCTAACGGTACAAATTCTCCAAGAGGTTAATCCAGTTACGACACTAACTTTTTAACAGGGGTTGGTGCCCTATTACCTTGACATTATCTCTTTTCCAGACATATAACTTTTCTTTCGAACAAGTTAATGCTATACTGGCGTATTCTATGTGTTTGCAACCACAAGAATTTGAATTAAGATGAAGAGAGTAATGATATAAGCAGCACACGTGTCACGAATTCACAAACTCATAGCAATAGATAGTATCTCATAAGGCTTCCATAACCCCAACAGAGAAGTTTAGCTACGCATGAGTGCAACGGAAAACACAATAGACATTATCATCATAAAAATCTCACGTGAATTCCTTGCAAATAGCTTTTCTCTTGTTGTAAAAATTAAAAGTCGAATATATGAAAAATAATGTCAACAATGAATTAATGAAGAAAAAGGGGAAGGATAGAATAGGGATGAGGGTGGTGGAGAATTGTTTTGATGGATGGATGGATGGTGGATGGATGCGAATTATAAAAATCTCCAGCAAAATAGGGTATTTATAACATCCATATCCTATTCCTACTAAGCTACTGCATTACTTATCCTAGTCCTACTAGGTTACTGCATCATTATCCTAATCCTACTAAGTTACTGCTGATCCCCAAAGTCTTTAGAAATGCTGTTTTTGCCCGGGACAGGTTTTCCATGCGTCACTTTTAGTCCCTAGGCGTCCAAGCTCTCCTTTCCTTCTTTCGTGAAGCTTCCTTGGGCGTTAAGTTATCCATAAAATGCTGAAATCTTCATCATTTATACCTGAAAACTTGCTAATCACGTTTGTTAGCTCACTTACAGGAAAAAGGACTAAAAGTGCATGAATTATATATTTTGTCCTCAAAACTTAGCTAAAATATGGGTAAATTATAGTACTTTAGGCGTGTAAATACGTCTATCATCAGGTGTCTCACCAATATTTTCATTATCTTCGTCTAAATTAACCGCATCTACTTCATTTTCTTCCTCTATACCGTAATTTTTCTGAGCTTCTACATAATTCATATCGTGAGCACCTACACCTATTTCTTCCTCAAAAAGTGTACCAAGCGGTACCGGAGGTGAAGGCACACGGGTATATCTACTACTTGAACTACCTCTACCGCTAATAATTCATTTTTTACTACAACTACCGCTTCCGGGACAAAATTTTAACACCTTTAGTAGCGAGGTTCTTAATTTATCCATAGTATAAATTAAATTAAACTAAAAAAGTTAAAAATACACAAATATAATAAAATTAAATATTAAAAATTTAATACAATAAATAAAAATTAAACGTAAGAGATGGAACGACAATACCAAATTTTGGAAGTATCCGAAGGTTGCGACTTTAGAAACTTCTGCTCGTACTTTGTAAACGCAAAATTAAAAAATTAAAGTGAACACTTTAAGAAATTAAATATATTGAATATTTGAGAATTGAGATTTGAGAGAGTGAAAAATTATGTGAAAAATGATTTGAAGGTCCTAGTATTTATAGAATTTTTTTTGGGATTAAAAAATATTTTTTAAAGTTTTTTTTTTTTTTAAAGAAATGAGCCAAAACTAGCCGTTTGGACCCAAAAACGGCTATATAGCCGTTGGGCCAACGACTAGTTTGGCCTAAAACCCATTTTTTTTTTAAAAAAAGAAAAAGATTTTGGGCCGGGCCGATTAACCAGTGAACCTGGATCGGGCTTGATCCGATTCGAATTAATCGGGTTCAAATTAAAAAAATAACCAACCGAAGACTCAAAACCCTAAAGCCCTAGGACTTACCGGTCAGGTCAAATTGGGTCGGATCCTTTAAGTGGGCCGAGGCCTAGCCCACTTGACAGGCTTACTCAAAGGCAAAGCATTTTTGGAGAAAGACACAAATGAACAAATAAAAAGTATATATGTGAATGTGATATAAGGAAAATAACTTCTAGAAATGGGTTTATTTTTCTCCTCTTTTTCTAGAAAATATAGAGAAATGTTAGTATGTTTCAGGTTTTAATTTGTTTTTAACCTACTTTTTTTTAGTATATTTTAAAAAGAATAAATCTTTTTCTTTTCAACAATTTTTTATTTTTAACTTTTCACATGACTTTAAGATCATAAAATTAAAGAATATTTTTATATATTTGACATGTCTTTAATTTAAAATCAAATAATTTTTTTTTATTTTGTTAAATTTCGTATCAAGTCAAAACATACTAATCAATTTGAAACTAAGAGAGTAATACTTTTATGTTAATTATTTTTTTACATTATTAGTTTTATTATTTCTAAGTTTGATTTTTGTAACTTTTTTGAGATTAAAGTATAGTTGTTGTGTTATAGAAGTATTCACTAACATTTGTATAAAAAGTCAAACCAGACAGCTTAAATCTTTCTTGTACACGTGCCCCTGCATCAGCACACTAGATTAGAAACTTGTGTCAATGATATGATATCTCAATTGGTAATTTATAAAATTTATTAGATTAATTTTTTTTTTTTCTTTTTTTTAATTTCATAATCATAGTGTCCGGATCAAATAGATGAAAAGAATTCACATAGTATTTATCTTTCTTGAGATTGAATCTGAGACCTCATAGTGCTCGACCCAACTTCATTAACCACTAGGCCATAACAAAAATTTTAATTATTTATCTTATAATTAAAAGTATTTTTCAAAATTATCTCATTATTTTGATTTCTCTTTAGTATCCGTAGACATAAAAAATTTGTGAGACTCCACGAGATAAGCCTAATCATGTTAGAATTTTCTGGAGGCTACTCTTCCTAAGCCCTAACTTAGAGGCTACTCAATCCTAAACCAAAAACATATTTATTTAAAGGATAGCATATTCCCATAAAGAGGCATCTCCAAAATTTCATAAACTTTGAAATAATCATAAAGAGATAAAGGCATCAAATACCGTCTTTATCAAAGCCGTTGTTCAATGTTTCTTGTGATCAAATATATCATAAGGAGGTTCAAATCTTTCTATGTTTAAGAATACTCTGCTAACAATTCGCAAATTACAGAGAAAATCTAGAGAAAAAAATTAAGGGAGAAACAAAATTATACCCATACCCTTTATGAATAAAATTATATTTCTTCAAATTGTGTTTGTGGTTATTTATTTTTCATGAATTTAAAATTTGTAGCAAACAAATTGGCACGCCTAGTGGAATCAAATTTGTTCTTCATCTCTTCTTTCACAAATCAGATCTGCAAATCTAAAGTCACAAAATCACAAAGATGAAAATTACTTTAAGACTCATCTTTGATTTTCATCTACACTCTGACAAGTTATGAAATAGGAGGCATTTGTAGACATCGAAAATTTACGGGACTCTACGAAATGAGCCTAATCATGTCAAGGTTTCTTGGAGGTTACTCTACCCTAAATCCTAACTCAGAGGCTACTCAATTCTAAGCCTAAAACATATCTATTTAAAGGATAACATATTTTCTTAAAGAGGCAACTCCGAAATCCCATGAACTTCGAGAGATTCATAAAGAGGTTAAGACACCAAATACTGCCTTTATCAAAGCATTTGTCCAATGTTCCTTGTGGTCAAATATATCATAAGGAAGTTTAGATCTTCCCATATTTAAGAATATGCTACTAACGGTCTTCGAATCATGGAGAAAATTTAAAAAGAAGAATCAATGGGGAAAACAAAATTATACTCATATTCTTTATCAACAAAATTATATTTGTTCAAATTTTATTTGTAATTGTTTATTTTCAAGAATTTAAAATTTGTAGCAAATAGTATTGATATGATTCCATTAATTTTCAGTATTATTTAGTTAAAATGACATGTAATTAGAAGTCAAAATTAGGATTTAGAACATGATACCATGCATACTTATATAGGACTTTGTTAAAAATTCTCTAAACATTTTTACTGTTTAAAAAAATGATGAAACAAGAAAATATGAAAGACGGCGAAAATAGAGATATATCTCACAATATTGTAAAATAGAGTTAAGTAAAACTAAAAGTTTTGAATCATACGAGAGTATTATATCTAACACGTTGTCACGGTCCAATTTATGAGTCATGATGGCATTTACCAATTCCCACCAGTAGGTAAGCTAATTAGATAACCTGGAGCTAACGCAATGAGTTAATCCGGTAAAAAAAACTCAACATAGGCTAAATTCAAGGACATCAATTATAAACATAAGGGTTCTAGATAGAATAATAGTCATACGAGATACAAATTTTAAAATCTGGTAGAGGTAGTACAAGAGCAACTAATAATATAAATACAATTCCAAGTCTAGAATACTTAATACATATGTCTCGAATGCTAAATACTGAGTACAAAAGATGAAAGGAAATTGGGTGACTCGAACTCCAAGAGTTCACCCTATCTCTAGAAATCAATCAATACATGAACCACTATCAATGGCAACAGCTAATACTCGAATTTGCACCAAAAAGGTACAGAAGTGTAGTATGAGTACCAAAACAACGGGTACTCAGTAGGCATCAGCGACCGATTGAGCTAAGTTATGATATAAGAACGATAAAGTGCAAGATAATCATAACTAAGTCAGGATACAAAATCGAACCTGTATCATCTCCATCATCACTGTATATAATCAGTAAGTAATTTGAAATAACAGTATAATATAAGGCATCAACACATGTCGATATCGAAGTACATAACAAGTATGAAGTATTAGAATAATAATATAACATGAGACATCAATGCATGTCCATAACGTCGCACATAAGAGATAAACAATTTGGAATCATAAAACAACACAAGTGCAATCAAAATCAAACAGAAGTAAAAAGTTATTGCCCATACACTAACTAGTGCATAAAGTAAAGAACCCATCACGATGTCCCATACCACTAGAGAGTACCCCCAAGAGAACAAAAAGTAAAGAAACTCATCTGAGATCCTTTTTATTGCCGGTGATCCCGGGCTAAAATCAATTTTATTTTAATTCATTTTAAATCTGTGGGAAAATTCATTTTGGATTCAGTTGGTTCCATATCAGGAATAATAGTAGCAATATTATCTTTATCAATTCTGATATTATTCATTCTAAAACTTTCTCTAATTTGAAAAATAGAAGTTCTAGTTGGAGAATTGACAGCATAATCATTAGGAGATATATATGAAGATGTTGATCTGGTTAATCTTGATGCAGATGCAACACTTAAATTATCAACTCTATTTATTAAAGGTAAAGAATCAGAAAATCTGATTTTAATAGTACTATCAGTGGTCTGTTCTACTTTCGTAATTTTGCTATTCGATTCATTCTGAGGAGGAGCTGCATCCTCAAGAATTTATTCTTTGGGAAAATTAATTTCATCCCATTTAATAGGTCTTCTTGTAATAACTTTAGACCTACTAAAGTTGATTTCTATCAGAATGGTTTCATTTTTGAAATCCATCATTTTACACATGAGATTCAAAGTATAAAGAGGTTTACAGTAAATTCTATAACATATACATATAACCTCAGTCCCTGGCATATAATTATAGCCATGAAATTTAATTCTTAGTATTAAAGCACTCAAAGAGTTCTCATTACTCAGATATATCTGCAAATTAGGATATGCATTAAAATAAACAGGGCCATAGGCCGAGCTTGTTTGGACAGTTCCTATGAGAGACTTTTTTCAGTCTTGATTTCTACCATCTCGTAGAGCTACTATAAATCTCTCAGGTAGACCTTTCAAGATGAGTGGTTTAAAGGTAACTTGAATTAAACCAATATGCATGAATCTATAAGATTCTCTGTATGGAGATAAATTATTTTCAGATAATAACCTGAAAGTAACATGATCATTATCAACAGTAAGAGTCTCTTCAGTTGTTTTAACAATTTGTTTGAGACCCAGTATTTCAAAAGTATCCATTTGGTATATCATTCTGGGTTGAACTTTTGGAATCATTCACTTATTAAGTAGATTCAATTGTTGTGGCATATCATATTCTTCTTTTCTACTGTTTTTAACAATAGTTTGTTTCCTCGTGATATTTGTGATAAAGGATGTATTGAACATATAACACCTATTGTTAAGAGTATGCCATAGCTCTGATACGAAGTAAGAACTGAATCGCTTCAATGATCTTCCAGGAACATTTACAAGCAAAATATAAACTCCTAGTCATAGATTTGATTCAAAATAAATCCAAAACACAGCCTTTAATGCCATCCTGGTTAACAGGCCTTTCAAATGGACCTCCAGCATGAAGCCTGAATCAATAACTATTACTGCAAGTCTATGTATTGCGACCTTAATATCATTGGATTATTTGATTCTTATTTCAATAACTTATGCCATACTATACTAATAGCTTAGTATGTTATAGTTCAATATGGGGGATTTAGCCTAACATTAAGCCAGAATTAAGAAAATAAAATAAAATTAATAATAGAAATTTTAAAATACTTATCACTAATGAGTGTGATCAGAACCAAAAGCTTTTATTTCAAGATAAACATATTATAAGAGGAGAGCTTTTGAGAGTAGTAGATAGAGGTGGTTATCTAAAACCTATTTCTAAAAATGAAAAATGAGCTCTTTATATAATGGATGCTCAACACAAAACAACAAAATAATAAATGGTCTTTACTATTCATAATTGGCCCTTCCTATTACACAATTAGCCTTTACTTTATAAAAGAAAATGGCCTTTACTGTTAGCTTTATAAAAGTTGTCGTCCAATCTGATGTTGTCCCAAATAATACAATTGGTAGTGGGATCTTTTTCAATTATTTCACATTTTTCCTTTGCCTTTTGCAGATTTGAAAGATTCTTTCAATGTGTCTTAGAATTTTTTCAGATATTCATCCAATTCCAGTTCTTCATTGCTCTGGATGCTTTGGGATTCTCCAGCTAAGCAGTCTTCTTCATTGTCCGTGGTATGACCAACAAATGATATGGACATGTCTGAAGAACATCCTTTGTTGAGGTTCCTTATTAAGTATCTTCTGACTTCCTCCATATATGAGGCAATCATCTCAGACTTTGATATTGTTTCCTTCTTCATTTGAAGCTTGTGGGCAATATTTTTAAACGGACTATATTTCTCCTGTTCATGTAATGGGGACTTCTCTCTCTGTTCTTTGTATTAGGTGATGGTTGTTTTCATAGTCTCAATTAGTTGATGGCCATGGATATTACCATCAACTATTTTTTTATGTAACTTGTTCCAGAATTTGGTATAAAAAATTCTGATCAAGCATTGAAAATTATTGAGGTTTGGTTTTACCTCAACAGACCATTTCATAATTCAAGGAATGGAGAATTCAATAAAGAAATACATTGTCGATATTCTCTTAAAATATATGTTTTCTCTTTGCATTGTGATAAGTATTGGGGATACTTATATTCAGTCATTCTAAAGACTTTTAAAAGGTTCCGGAAAGATGCTTGCAGAAGGACCATAGTAGATAAACCATTGTGCAAATCAATTTGGAATGATTTGTTTGGAGATATTTTCACAAACTATAATGAACCATGAATGTTTCCTATCCGGATTTTCATATAATAATGCTTTATTAAAGCTTTCCACATAATCTCAATAGTTAAATTTTACTGCGACCTTTTGTTTCGGATGCAGATAATTTTTCTCCTTGAGAGTTCTCAAACTCCATTCTTCAGGAGTGAAGATTTTCTTAATAGTAATTTTGGAAAATAATCTTTCCTGGTACTATTTGCATGAAAGTGCTGAATTTCATCTGAGCTAGTTTGAGATAATATTTTCTCAAAATGCATAAGATATTTGTATGTGACAGTGGTATAGAATGTATTATCCAGATACTTTTGCATCAATTGCCATGGATTGTTCCTCCATCTGAGCTCATGGTTTTCTAGAAGAAGTATAGCCTCTTTTGCTTCATTTTGCTCATACAGCTCAGTACTCTCATTATTATTATCAGTGAGAACATTAGAATATGAGGGGACAATATTCTACCCTTTATTGAATTTTATAAAATTCAAGAATTCCTGATACATCTGTTGATTCGTATTAGGATCCGAGGAACTCGAACTTGCAATGTTTGCAGCTATAAGCCTTTGATTTCCCATTTGGTCGAGGATATTACCTCTGCCTCTATTTGATCTACCTCTTTCCCTTCATCTATTAGAGGAGGTTGATCCTTGTGATGCCATCCTGTACATCATAACAGACATTTAGGTTAGATATTCCCTAGTAAGAAAGTCGGAAAGACTATTGTCTGATCCCTTTACATATTGGATTTCAAAATCAAATGGAGCTAATAAAGCTTGTCATCTTGCAAATATTTGTTTGGATACGTCGTGCTTACAATCTTTATTAAAGATGAACTTAGCAGCTTGACAATCAGTTTTTATTAAAAACTTTTGATTATATAAATCACCTTGAAATTTTAACACACGTTTAACTATTGCAAGGATTTCCTTGACAATTGTCGCATAATTTTTCTGGATTGTATTGCATTTTCCAGAGTAAAATTGGATGATATAAGCTTGTTTATCTTGTGGGGAATATTTCTTTAAAATTTCACCATAGCCTATATCGGAAGCATCGGTTTCAATAATTTTTTCTCAATTGGGATTAGCTAATGTAAGGCAAGGTAGGTTATTAACCTTTGCCTTAATATTTTTTACTACGAGAGTATGACTTGTTGTCCATCCATTTGGACTCTTTTTTAATCTATCATATAAGATAGCTATATCTTTAGCAAGATTATTTATAAAAGAAGATATATAATTTAGACTACCCAGAAATCTTTGTAATTGGATTTTGTCTGTTATAATATCTAAGAATTTAGAAGCAAATTCTATGCTTATGTTAATAGGGACAATTTTTCTCTGGTCAATATTATGACCTAAAAATCTAACTTTCGTCTAGAAAAGAAACATCTTTGGTTTAGATATAACCAAACCATTTTGTATGATGATCTTTTTGAAAAGATCCAGATGTTTAAAATTTATATCTATATTTTTTGAGAACACCAAGATGTCATCAATGTAAACTATTATAAAGTGGCGATAAGGCATGAATATATCATTCATAATATTCTGGAATTTCGAAGGAGCATTCTTTAATCCAAACGGCATAACATTTCATTTAAACTGTCCCATAGAAACATTAAATGCAGTCTTATATTTGTTTACTTCCAATAATTGAATTTCCAATAACCTGATTTCAAGTCAAATTTAGAAAATATTAGAGCATCATATAATCTGTTTAATAAGTTCTTTTTATTAGGAATTGAATACCTGATCCATCAGAGGACTTTGTTGAGAGACTTATAATTAATAACCAATCTTGGTATCTCTCGTTCCTGTTCAGCATGCTTATTAACATAAAATATAGTGCATGACCAAGGAGATTTGGAAGGTCGTATGAGACCTTTATGCAAAAGAGAATCAATTTCTTTTTTACATAATTCTAAATATTCAGAATTCATTTCGCAAGGTCTTGCCTTAGTTGAGATATTATCCTCTTGAAAACTGTCTTTATATGGAAAACTAACCATATGTTTTTACCTTTGCCAAAAAGCATTTGAATAGTCCCCACATATTTGTAAAGAAAATTGTTTTTTCAGAAAATTTATTTTTTCTGTCAGTTTTTGTAATGTTTGTTCTATTGACAAACTACAAATTTTATTTTTAAAAAATTCCATTTGTCTATTTTTGGAAAGTATTCTTTCCTTTATCAGATTTATATATATCTGGTATAAGGTGGTTCACATCATTCAAACTAGATCTCCTTATTATCAAAAGTATTTGTTACCCCATTTTCATCCCACCGAGTAATGGGATATCTATGGATAAACCATGGATTTCCCAGAATGATTTCGTCGCTGATATTTTTTACCAGTACAAAAGTTTCTGGCATGCAAATTTTATCTTGGCAAATATATGCCTTGGAAATTTTATATTCTACCCCCATCTTATGACCACTGGCATTTCTTAAAATATTTATATATATATATATATATATGTATGTATAGATATATATGTGTGTGTGTAGACATATATATATATTATACATGACCAACTTCTCATTATCCATAATTTTCCATAATTTTCATCAAACGTCTATTTGTCAATATTCTTAATTATCATCAATAATCGTAATCGAATAACATATACCTATACACTCATAACCATAATCATACCATCATATAGGTATCTATCTCATTAATACACTCTATTTACTCATTATTAGCTAGCCAACACTCATTACTAAATCAATTACTCACTAGTCATCATATAACGGCTAATTATTATCCATCCACTGTTCATCCCTTAGCCAGTATTCATGGATCAATGACTAATAATTATTCACTGACTGGCCAATATCAAGCATCTAGTCAAGATTCACCACTAGATCATGTTATCCAAATAACCAATATTTATATCTAGCCATCATAATCCCATTAGTCACCATCTAACTAAAGACCACAAATTATCATTTATACACTATCCATTTATCAACTAACATCCTATATCAACTAGCATCATTAATTTATAAATTTTCGTTAAATAATTAATCAACATCATCAACTTAGTCATCAATAGTAGCTAATCATCACCATTGTTAAACCCATTATCACTAACTACCATAATAAAATATCTTCCCTAATAATAGCCGTCAATGCCACTAGTCTTCTTTATCACTAAGGCTCACAAATCTACTAGTCACTATTAGTCACTTAAGTAATATCCACCACTATGCATAATCCTTAAATCAACAACTATACCACTTTATACCTTAACTCATTAGAAGACTATAACCGACACCTCTAATAGCAATATTATAGCCAACTACACAAGAACATAAATAAACATATAATTGTTATACATAGGGATAGCCGAATTCAATGGGTAGGTGCACACATAGACACATCAATAATCATATCCTTCGGCCTTGTCGGACATCATTATATTATCATTATGTCCTCTGAACTCGAATCGAATATCAATATCATGATCATATTCTCCGGACTCGAATCGGGTATCAATATCATAATCATATCCTCTAAACTCGAATCGGGTATCAATATCATAATCATATCCTCTGGACTCAAATTGGGTATCAATATTATAATTATATTGTCCTCCGGCCTTATCGGATATTAATATATCATTATAATATCATCCGGCCACACCAGATATCATCATATCATCATCATATCCTCTGACCTTGATGGGTATCATCATATCATCATAATATTCTCGAGCCTTGCTGGGCATGATCATCACACCAATATATCAATAATAAAGAACAAGCCCCACAAGGTCTAAAGTAAATGACAAGCCCCACGATGGCTAATGTAAAGTGCAAGTCCCACGAGGGATAAAGTAAATGACAAGCCCCACGAGGGTTAAATCAAAAGAGAAATAAGGATAAGCATACCTTTATATCTCATCATCCATCATCAAGGACAATTTATCCATAAATATATGATTATATATAGTATGAATACTAGAAAGCATTAACGGATTCAACATGATTAGTAGTATAGCTTCTCATTTGGTTAATAAATATACCTTTTAGAACCCTTAGTATCATGACTCATAATATTAGCAACACGAAGGATTTCTAGCATAATCACTAGTTTAGTTACTAGGCAAAAGCATAGCATGAGTCCAAACATAATCTATATGGCATTCTTGTATATAGTCAATAAGTGTGTATTCTAGCACCATTTACATCATCGCTTCTAATATCGACAATAAGAAAGATTTCTCATGTGAGTTATTACTGTAATTATTAAGCATGATCATAACTTGGGCAATAATATGGTTAGCGATCCGAACACTAGCCTAAATAATGGATCAATTAAATGTATAATTAATGACTCATCTTTACATAATTCATAATTTAGTCGTTTAGACCTTGGGCATAACCATAAGCGATATCATGAACAATGGCCCATTAGTAGTATATACATTGGCCTAATATTGGCCTAAAGATAATTCATTATTAGTGTGAACAATGGCTAAACCGTACATAATATATGGCTTATTCATAGTATGGTAAATAATGTCATTTATGGCTCATGCCATATTATAATCAAGTGCTCATTAATAGCACGTTCATTACCCCAAACAATAGATAATCGCAATAACATAATTAATAGCTTGACGTAAGCTTTATACAACAAGGCATACAAGGGCATAATCACTTGGGCATTATTCTCAATGCTATTTCACATAACCAAAAAATACCAAGAATCATCAATATTACCTCAAAAGGGCACTCCCTAATCAAGTACTAAGCGTAAGGGTTCAAGGAAACTAATCCTCAATATCGCCTTAAGGTGGGTCAACAAACCCACATCTAAACCCCCGAAATGCATTCTAAGCCACTTTTTACTCAGGACTAGGCTAAGGTATCTAAACCAACTCTAAGATGTATAGCAAGCCACCATAAGCCTTAAGGCAGATGGTCTCACTGGTGCACTTTCACCAAGTTCACTAGAACTAAGGCAACTTCCTTTAGTATTAGCAACTATAGTTAATTTACTCTAAGTATGAGCAACTAAAGTAATTTATATAATATTAAGTATTCTAAGGCATTCTCATGCTAAACATGAGTAATGAAGTCTATTTTACCTAAAAATAATGGGAAACAAGTCAAGTTTTTCAACCTCTAAGATTCATATAGCTTAATTGGTCCAACTAACACAAGTCTTGAATTTCATCAATCCAATACTTAAAACTCATCCCAATCTAACAAGATATCACAATTACATTAAAACATAGCTCAATCTAACAAGGAGTAAGCCTAGCCTACCTCAAATCCAAGAAAGCCCACAAACTGCTAAACCTTTGCTTTTCGTTTCTGATAAGCTTCTTCAATTTGTCAAGCTATAAAAAATAATAATCTATACATCATTCCGAGAATTTCGATACCCATATTGCACCATTGTGCTTCAGATCTAAAAACGACATCAAAAAACTTCAAGTGGATCCCACATACGGAAAATACGTTTTCGAGATCAACTCAATGTTCATACACCATTAGAAAATCATAACCCTTAAGAATTAGGTGAAAACTAAGCATATTTAGCATATTTAGGCTAAAATCAATCCCTCAAGCAATTTGGGGTTTTAGTAAAAAAATTAAGAAATTAAAGCTTGAAAATGAAGGATTCATACCTTAAATCCGTTGTTAATCACAAATATATATGTTAATTAAGCTTCTAACTCACTCCCAAGAATTAATTTGAAGTTTATCTATCATTTTAGGGCTTCTATGGCTCAAAAGGGAGTGAAAAAGACCAACTTCGCGACCAAGGGGGCTATATATAGTACCTAGATCGCGGTTAAATAGGGTCCGCGAGGTCAAAACTTAATTTTGACCTTTCAGACTCATTCGAACTTCGTTTTTTGAGAGCGAACTATGTAGCCCCACTAAATTCGACGTTCCAAACGCATTGGTGAAGTCAAATTTTTCATTTAAGGTAGTTTAAACTAATTGTAGGCCCCACAATCATGTCTATTGATTTTTTCACTTTCAACCAATTGATCTAAATAAACTCGGGTATCTTGGAACCCAAACTAAGGGTCTTTCGAGCTTAAAATTGATATTTCAGAGCTGTAGGCATAGTCAAAATTTGTATTCGAGATTGCTTTACTAAGGCTTTCACTATGCGGTCATTCGGAACAAGCAAATACTTCTAAATGGGGAATTGGTCCTAAAACTAAACGACTGCCTGGTAACCAAACTATCAGTTCCATCAAGTCATAAATGACTTGGAAAAGTTATGGAAAAGCTCTAATGACAAAAATAAGTGGGAACACAAAAAATGACCTGAAGGGTCATTACACATGTCTCTGTTTGCTATTCAAGATGATTAAAATAACGTGTAACTTACTTTTCAAGATATGTTAGAACTAATTTTGTTCCAATAAAAATAGTATAATAGATTTCAGAATTCAAACTAGATATTAATTAGTGTCAACTTGTTGTAGTTTTCATCATCCCGGACTTCTTAGTTTTGAGTAGACGAAACCATTTTATTAGGTTCTAAATTTGTTCTATTATTTTATCATCTGAGATTTTGATATATAAGGATCTCTTTATTTCTTCATCACAGGTTCTCGCATTATTTTTTTGAAAAGGTTTTACATCATGGCGGGAGAGTTTAAAATGAATAATATTAACCATTTCATTATTCACACAAATCCTTCAATGACTTATCGATTACATTACTTGAGAAATACTTTCACAAAAA
Organism: Capsicum pubescens; assembly: GCA_030864215.1. Taxonomy (NCBI): domain Eukaryota; kingdom Viridiplantae; phylum Streptophyta; class Magnoliopsida; order Solanales; family Solanaceae; genus Capsicum; species Capsicum pubescens. The sequence goes on along the minus strand of CM061545.1, from coordinate 35,454,715 downwards.
TGAAGACGAACCAAAATAACCTTTCAAAACTATAATTTAATGTTTCATTATTTTTAACTTTCTATATAACATATATTTATATATATATATATATATATATATTTATTTGATATTTTTAAAAAAATGGTGTAAGAGAAGGGAAAATGAGGAGGGGTTAGAGAAATCGAGCCTCACGTTAATAAAATGGGAGTTCAGATAGTCGATCAAACTAGAACCAATAAAGTACAATTTATTCGATATGATATGTACTAGATTTATTTTTATAAAATTAATATTTTATCTAATATTTATAAGATTATAAATTTATATAAAAAAGTGGAATTTATTAAAAATTTAAAAATCAAGTTGATTCGAAACCATCGGTTCAATTGATTTTTTGAAAATGATTGATCCCCTCCCTCCTATTAGAAACTACCAGATGGAATTTTTTTTTTTGGTAAAAAGGAGAAAATTAAATAAGCAAAGTTCCACGACAGGTTAGTCGGGATTAAGTACAAAACAAGGTAGAGTCCCACAAGTACCATTGTTACATGCATTAACTGATCTAACAAAATGAGTTCCTGATATGTCTGCCCAAACTTTCCGGTGGGTACACATTGATGGAACTAGAAAAAATGTGGTCTCTAGCTGAATATCTTTCGAAGAACTCCATTTAGCCAAAGCATCCGCTACTCCATTTTACTCCCTATAGCAATGCAACACCTCAGATTTCCTAGCCTTCTTAGTTTTAACCTGCATTCATTAATAATAATATTATAAAGAGGGTTATCAGAAGTAAGCAAAGAAATAACCTCCATGGAATCAATGTTAATATCAATAGGTATCAAATTATGATCCTCTACCAGTTGGAGGACTTCTTTAAGGGCCATGAGCTCCAAGTGGTTGTTGGTGATCCAAGGAAAGGCTTTGAAAAGCCCCTTACCCATCCACCAATAATGTTACGCACAACCCCCCAATGCCCTCCCCCCCACTAGGGTTCCCCATACAAAACCCACCGGTATTGAGCTTAAACCTCTCCCTCCAGGGGAGGAATCCATTTTATATGAATTTTGATGGTACTAGTAGGAGTTTTATCAGAGTTAGTTATAAGAGAGGACTCAACTGTTTCAGTATAAATTTGAGGAAAAGAGGGTTTCTTTTTTTCCCACTCAAAGATATTTTTATTATGGGATTTCCAGATGCCCTGGAGGATGAAGAGGGGGATGAACCTCCATTTGATGATGTAGTCAAATATGGAGTTCTTAAGCAAGGTCCAGGTAGAGGACCAGTTATCAGGGAGTAATTTTTCCAAGGAAAAGTAGTTGACTTTAGTGCCCTTGCGGAAAATGGTGTCCCAAAGGTCTTGGACAATAGGACATTGGAAGAAGATGTAACCATTGTCCTTTTGGGGGTAGTTACAGCTAGAGCACATAGGATTATTGAGGAGGCCCATTCTGGAGAGATTGTAAGAAGTAGGAAGCCTATTGTGTTGAGCTAAGCATAGGAAATTTTAAGCTTGAGAGGACAGTTAGCTTTCCAAATCCAGAGAAAGGATGAATTTTGGGGGTTATTGTTTTGCGGAAAATTTGACTTTCAGAGTCGCCACTTAATTTTTGAAAAGGAATTAAGAAAACGTTTTGAAATATCTAGATGATTCAAAATAGGAAAATCATTTAAGTTAGAAATTCTAGGTAAGCGGTTCCTATTAATATTTTAGGAAGTTTTTTAAAGCACCTAAAATGTCTGTTAACTTACGGTTATCCGGACTGTTTGAAAACTATCTTTGGCTAACTTTGAATAAAGAAGAAGTTGGGTTTTTTTGGAAAAGAAAGTGATTTTAGGAAAAGATTTGTATAAAAAATAAATTTTGACGACTTAGCAGGTGATTTAACCAAGTCTAAGTAAATGAAAAGCAAAATAAGCACATAAAAAGGGAAAGGGAGAAATTAGAAGATTTAAGTCGTTAGGCCTAAACCAATAAACCTATCCTAAACTAATTTGGGCTTTCGGATCATCATCACCTGTCCTAATATATATTTTTGAGTCCTTTTAGCCCACAATCTGCTTCACCTGTATTAGAATACAACCTTGGCTTCGAGACCCCAAATAAATAAATAAATGACTAAGTAAAAAGAAGACAATAATAAAAATTGAGACTTTTCAAGTCTCTGAGCGACTTCATCAATGGGTTTTGACCCATTCTCCTTATTCATCTATCTTCTAGCACCCGCACGCCATGTAGTCGATCTTGGGTTTAAACTTCGAACTTGACTCGAAGAGGTGGACCTCATTGGTCCATTACAAAATGCAAGAGGAGAGGATTCCATTTGGACTCGAAACATTTTTTGCATGCAAAGAAAAGATAAAGAAATTAATATACGTTCAAGGCATAAAAGTGACATATTTCAAAGCGAAAGAAAATATCAAGAACCAATTTTTGAATGACAATGATAAGCACACTTGCATAAGAATAAGAGTCAACAAATAAAATGCAAAGTAAAGACACCCACTTACATGTCTCATGATTTATGTTCATACAAGAATGAATAAAAGTAAAAGGAAGAAGGTCATATTCAATGAATTAATGCAAGAAAGAAACAACGTAAGCTTACTCATGACTTCTAAAATTGAACGAACATAGACACTAATCCATATAACAAAAGAAAATAAAGGTTAACTTTTCAAGAAAGAGAATCTTTAAATTTCAATTAAGGCGACATTAACGAAAATTCATACATCTAATTACAATCAAAATTTTATGAAAAACCGTGTAATGACCTATGATTTATATTTCTAAGACATCATTAATTCTCTTTTGATATTATGAATAAAAGAGAGACATGAATCAAGTCTTTACACACACAGAGTACATATAACAATCCAGAGTTAGAAAATAAGAATAAAAGTTTAGAATATCTAAAAGTGAAGTATCGTTCAACAATCATACTATGCATGAGTCAAAAATATCCAAATAATTCTATTTAGCTACAAAAGTCCGAACTTTCTCATCATTTTGACAAGACAACACGCGAACAAAAGAGAAATAAACATCTTGGATGGAAAATAAAGCTAGCACTTCATCCCTCATATGAGGATTTTGAAAATCATTAAAATAATTAGCAAGCAAATGACAAATTCTTGACTTAACTAATTACTATTTTTATCTAGGCGAAACAAACAATAATAACAATTTTTCCAACATAAAAGAAACAACTTTACATGCTAAAACAATATATCCGCCAACAATGAATTTAAACAAGGCATGGGTTTGTCTTTTGAGCAAAGATCAAAACTTTATACATAACAATCAAAGAATAAAGTCAAAAGGCAAAACAATCAATATTAACTATTCTTTTCAATATAAAGGAAATAACTTAACATGCTAAAAACAAACATATCTACCAACAATGAGTTTAAACAAGATATGAGTATGTTTTTCAAGTAAAGATCTAAACTTTATCCAAAATAATCAAAGAATATGGTCAAAAGGCAAAACAATCAATATTAATTATTCTTTTCAACATAAAGAAAAAAACTTTACATGCTAAAAATAAACATATCCATCAACAACGAGTTTAAACAAGATATGAGTATGTTTTTCAAGCAAAGATCTAAACTTTATCCAAAATAATCAAAGAATAAGGTCAAAAAAGGCACGTACAACTATTGCTAGCTCATTTTAATATCATGAACATGAAAATAATTAAAATATCGATGCAAAAACGTCCTATGGCCTTCAAGTCCATCTACATCAAAAAATCCCAGCAAACAAAATTATAACTACGAACTACGAAGAAGAAAAAAATGAAGAAAACAATAATAAAATTAAAAAAAATATATGTGTTTACCTTTTTGGGGGCAGCAAAACGAGACTACGAGCTTCGTCGGAATCAACCACCACCGAAAACGTCGTCGGCAACTCAAAAATTTTGATTTGCCGACCAACTCTGAAACAAAAATTTTTACTAAATAAAAATAACTATTTTGCTCAAAATAATTTTTTCACCTTTCTAGCTTTTTTTCTCAACTTTTTCACCCCCTTTTCTATCAAAGTAGTGATAGTATTTATAGGAGAGAATGAAGTTTTATTTCCTCTCTTCCACCAATGTGGGAGAAAAGTATTTATAGGAAAGAATGAGAACTTATTTCTTGTCATCCACCAATGTGGGAGAAAAGACAATTAAGGGTGTTTTTGAAATTTTAATATTGAAGATAAGGTGAGGTGGAAGATAATGTGGTGCGAAATTGTACAATATAGTACAATTTTGAATTTTAAAATTTGGAAAGGACAAAGTTGGGGAAAAATAGTACAATGTAGTACAATTTGAAATTATTTTTTGTTGGGAATTGGGTAGAAGTTATGAGAGTTTTTGAGAATTTTGGGGTTATTTAAAATATAACCCCAATTGAGATTTAAAATTTAGCCGTATTTATTTAATTTTGACAAAATTAAAATCAATTGATGGGTTGCATTGCAATTGTGGTCAATTTGATTTCAATTATGGTCAAATCTAATAGATTGGCTAAATTAAATTGAAATTCGTTACGAATTAATACTTCTTTTAATCTCGAGTTTCTTAATTTAATAAAATCAAATTCATATTTACCCAAATAAATTATTTTGATAATAAATTATATTAAAATCAAGATTTTAATCATTATATTTATTTTCAAAATAATCCTTAATTAAAATCCAATATTTCATAGAATAAATATTCAGGTAATCAAATTATATAATCTCGTATAACTGAACACGATAATATATAATCTCTACTTAAAATGATAAAATTATGTACAAAAAATATTTTGAAAAATTTTATTCGTATGAAATAAATATTTTAATTTTATTAAAAATCGAAGAAACTCAGGATTAAATTTAGTCGTGGAGGATAAAAATTAGGTGTCAACAACTGCCCCCTCCCTTTGGGTAGGGTGGATGCAAGTAACCCTAGGCAAAGGGAGGTTGACATTCCTAATTTTTGTCCGACCACAAATTCGAATTTGAAAGAGGTTAGCTTTCGCACGAGTTTCGTAGAGTTATGGCCAGACCTTGGTATCAGGTTTCCTACATATCTCAAGTTACATGAGAATTCAGGCCACTTGTAGTTCCCAAATCTTGATTCAAAGCACGATTTTTAAAAAATTCACCAGTTATCTCGATTTTGGAGTTTTTGATGAAACCGAAAAACTAGAGATAAAGGGATTTGGGGGGAGGTTGGAATGCAGTCACATTTTCAACAAAGATCCCAACCTACATATCTCCGAGACTCAAAAAATTAGAATACTTGTAGTTCAACTCAATTGGTAGAAAAGACAGCCTTTTATTTCAGATGATCTTTAGCCCGGGATGAGTGACAAGTTGTTCGACTTATGAAAAAGAGGCTTGTAATCTCTTAACCCTGAATGTGGAGCTCTTCACATCCATAGGTAAGAATTTACCTGGACATAATTTTCAAAACTCTAGGTGTCCTATTACTCGAATTTGAAAGAAAGAGAAAGTTACCCTCGGTATGAGTTTAGAAATGTCCCGAAGGTGAAGCTAAAACTAAAATATCTCAAAATACCCACATACCTTATAACAGGGGTGTGGTTTGATTGGTGGTGGCGATCATCCTTTAGCTCCCATCCAAAGAGTTTGACGTCCCTCTCTAGACTACGTCCCATTTTGCTGCTAAGAAAGAGTTCCTCGTTGTGTTGCATCCTATTTGGAGTCGTCCGCACCTGTGGTTTTGATTTGAGATTTTCATCCTCTTGGATGTTCCCGACAATGGCTTAAACAAAAATTGTTAGTGCTAAACATAATTCACAAAAGAAGTATATAGTGTTTACCATATCTCCACGTGAGTTGTCGCCTGAAAAGCAAAGTCATCCTTTCATGTACCTGTTTGAAAAGAAATAACTTACAATAACGACACAATAACCCTCTTGGTTGTTGCATAATTAGCTCCTTTGTTGATTTAATATGTCTTAAAAGTGGGGAGGCCCTTTTGGATACCGATGACACTTTATGCAGAACGGTCCCTACGACTGTGTAATCTTATGATGATGCAGCAACTCTTTGAGTCACCTTTAATACTTGTGGAATTATAACCTTTCTGGTTATTGACGATAGTTCTTTGCATATGATCTCAGGTAAGTCTTGCGTAGCTTTGGTATCGATACGACTTATAGATTTCCCTCGAATTATCAATCTTTGGATAATCTTGTGCATTATTTGATGTTGGATACGAGCCAACTTATAGATATCCTTTGAATTGCGAGCCATTAGGTAATCCCGCACATTATCTAACCTTGGATAAGAGATGGCTTACAGATATCTCTCCAATCGCTAGTTCTTAGCTATTCCTGCACATCATCCGACCTTGGATACAATATGGCTTATAGATATCTCTCAAATTAGTAGTCTTTGGATAATCCTGCACATAATCGATCTTGGATACGACACAACTTATAGAGAACCCTTGGATTTATCAATTTGATAATCTCACATATTCTCCAATAAGGATTTAGTTGCGACTTATGGATAACCTTTGGACTATCAATTTTTGGGTAACCTTGTACACTATTCGATTAGGATGTTGTTGCGGCTTACAGATGACCTATGGGCTATCAACTCATAGGTAATCTTGCACACTATCCTATTTCAAATAATATGACTTATAAATGATCCTCAAATTGTCAATTTCAAAGAAATCTCATATGCAGTTCGCTTTCAGATAGCGACTTAAAGACGTCCCTTTGAATTATTTGCTTTTGATGCATTCAGATGCTAATTCATAAAATAATGAGATATTCTTGACATCAGCGTATTCTATCTCGTGTGTTAACAAATATTAGATGATGATGATATCCTCGACGCTAGCGTATGATATCTCGCGCCTTATCAGATATTTAATGCAGATGATATCCTCGATGCCAACGTATGATATCTCATGCGTCATCAAATATTTAATGCAGATGATACCCTCGACGCCAACGTATGATAGCTCGCGCGTCATCAGATATTTAATGCAGATGATACCCTCGACGCCAGCATATGATATCTCGCGCGTCATCAGATATTTAATGCAGATGATACCCTTAACGTCAGCGTATGATATCTCACGCGTCATCAGATATTTAATGCAGATGATACCCTCGACGCCAACGTATGATATCTCACGTGTCATTATATATTTAATGCAGATGATATCCTTGACGCCAACGTATGATATCTCGCGCATTATCAGATATTTAATGCAGATGATACCTTCGACGTCAGCGTATGATATCTCATGCGTCATCAGATATTTAATGCTGATGATATTCTCAATGCCAGGGTATGATATCTCTCGTGTTATTAGATATTTAATGCAGATGATATCCTCGACGCCAGCATATGATATCTCATGCGTCATCAGATATTTAATGTAGATGATACCTTCGACGCCAGTATATGATATCTCACGCGTCATCAGATATTTAATGCTGATGATATCCTCGATGCTAGCGTATGATATCTCGCATGTCAACAGATATTAGATGATGATATCCTCGATGCCAACATATGATATCTCGCGTGTCAACAGGTATTAATGATGATGATATCCTAGATGCCAACGTATGATATCTCGTATGTCAACAGATATTGATGATGATGATATCCTAGACGTCAGCGTATGCTATCTCACGTTTCAACAGATATTGATGATGATGATATCCTCGATGCCAGTGTATGATATCTCGCGTGTCAACAGATATTAGATGATGATGATATCATTGACGCCAGCGTATAATATCTCCCGTGTCAACAGATATTGATGATGATGATATCCTCGATGCCAGCGTATGATATCTCGTATGTCAACAGATATTAGATACAATGGCCCTCTCGGTAAAGAGATGATATGAAATGATTCTTCCGGTGATTTGAAAACAGTTTCACCTTAGTTCGTTTGTCTGCGTCTTGCTTTCTACATGTACCTGTACTCAAGTTAGACAATTAGTAGACACAATGTCGCTCTCACTGGCGACCAAAGTCAAGCTTTATGACAAATATTGAACATCATAATTTGAATGGCTTATTCTGCTATTAATCTTCTCTTTTTGAAGAAATGATTAAATAGCAAATCCACTAGATGCAAGTAAACGGGGCAAAATCCTTATTTGGGGATTACTCAAATATCATTTGCTTTGCTTTAAGGCGAATTTTGAGGATGACTTTTTGGTCTTCCTCCTATTGAGTGATCCTTTGATTGTTGTATTTATTGTGCCAACTCCCTTGAATGTACCTACGCTCAAGGTAAATATTTAGTAGACACAAAAGACGCTTTCATAAGTGACTATTTATTAGAAAAATTCTAAATATAATATTTGTAAAGAAGATAAGGCGCCTTTGTTCGTCCTTCATGGTCTCAAAAAATAAGATAGACAATTCAAAAGGTCCTGAATAAATGGGTATTAATCCCGTCTTTGGGGTTATCCAAAAATACCGTTCTTGAGCATTTTATGCTTTGGAGTGGCTCACAACTCGCTTGGGGGTTTTCTGAAAAAGTTTTTTTTTATCTTTGTGTATTGATCCCTGCATTAACAGAAAAATGATTAGTTTTGAGTGAAACTACTCCGTGTTGACCTTCTTCGATCCTTGGTTTGCTCCTCTCCATCTTTTGGGTACTCCATCATGTTGGGACATCTACCCCTGATGCCCTATCCTAATAGCTGCCTAGGCAGTCACGAAGTAAAATATTTGTATAGATTTTTGAAAGTAGTCTTAATTTTAGGAAATAGTTTTGAAAACTTCTGTAAAATCTTTAGAAAATCTCTGCCATTCATGTCATGTATAAACCCAACGAACGTCTTTATCTTGGTTTTGACTATGCCCGATGGAGGATTTCCAAAACTCATCATCATTGTTGGAGGGTTCTTCAAACAGTTTTATCATAGCCGGAGATTAAGTCTTCCTAGACTTTATCGTAGCTGGTGACTTCTAAAGTTTGACTTTAACCTCTGGTGCTGGGAGATTTGAAATATATTCCAATGTTTGGTGTAAATTTTGAGGCCTTCCTTAAAATTTCTGCCCCAGTTTAAAGTTGTTTGAGATGATATCAGCTCGAGAAGATCCGATGTCTTTATTGGTCTTCGTTCTCTTTTTTGGATGATGATCTTCTTCTTGTGAATTTTTGAAATTTCTTCTCAAAATCTCAAAAATTCTGCCCCAATTTTTATTTTTTGGGGTAACATGACCGAGCCGTTGGGGAGCCTACGTATCCCGTTGAAGCAGAAATCAGGTCAAACGTAGTTCAGGACTACGCTAAGGATATATAGAAAAACCTAATGGGTTGATCGAAGCCGACATAGGCCGCCTACGTATCCCTTTCTTCGGAATTCAGGTCAAACATAGTTCGTACATAAAAGAAAAGGATAATTTTCCTAAGGGGGTGACCGAAGCCGACATAGGCCGCCTACGTATCCCTTTCTTGGGAATTCAGGTCAAATGTAGTTCGTACATAAACTCATAATGGCCCTAAAATAATCTTATCCATCTTACTAGGATAGAAATAAGCACTTCTATGGATGACATGACGTTTGCATTGCGTTTGTCTTGATAAAACGAAGGATCAAATGTCCAATTCCCTTAGTCATCGTCTTCTTAGTTAATCACCTCGGTATCCTCTAGATTAGGCTTTTTTGATTCTCAAACTCTTTCACTCATCTGTTGACTATTTTAGGGTTATCATTAACTTGCTTTATGACATGACATGACAATGACAGGTTTTAAGTTATTGTTATACGACAGGCGATAAGTCATAAGTGGAGTGGAGGTCCAATTCAACAATGTTTCCTCTAATTAATCTTCCATGATCCCGGTTATCTTGGAAAATTCTTTTCTCACATTTTTCCTTATTCGATCCTCGAGACCATCGCTTATAGGTTTGAAAAATGATTGATAGAGTTCAGTTTTACTACTAGTCTTTTTTTTTCCTGTAACAAAGCTATAGTCAACAAGGGGATCTCTTATTCATTTTGATCTGGTGAAGTAGGGTCATTTTGTACCAACACAGAGTAGTTTCTATTGCCTGCAAAGTAAAAACAACTCAAACGCTGACGTGTTAGATTTCGTTAGTAATAAGTAAAGCAAGAAGATAAGGTAGAAAGTAAACACATAGAGTTGTTTTTTATCTCATGCAAATTGATTCATGAAGTAATGATGACTCGAGAATTTCAATGAACAAGATTTTGCTCAATAATATGGATATGTGGAATTTGTAAGGAAGGTTCAATTCTTCTTCTTCCTTCAAGAAAGTGGAGGACAACAAAGTTTTTCATGATAGAGGCTGGGATGAAAGGCTGCCTACATATCTCACGGGGGGAGAAATCAGGCCCTACGTAGTTCGAACCATAATGGCTTTTTATGATTCTAAAGTCAACTTTCCTAAAATGGTAGCGATCATTTTGGAAGTTTTAAGAATGACTGCGGACTTTTCTGAGAAACTTGGGAGACTTGGAGTACGTTTGGTCGAAATTTTGTATAGTGGGTATATTTCTGCTCAGAGATGTTCTATAAAAAATGGGATTGGATCAATTCGCCTTTGATTCGAATCAACATAACACGTATAAATACATAAACAGTTATATTACACAAGTATATTGTAATAAACGTGCATCCTAATTGGGTAACCCTTTTGAGCCAAAGGTTTAGGCCTAACAAATTTTGAAGAAAATACACGTCTTTTTAAAGTCAATTCATTATCCCCAAAAACCTTCATAGGTATACATAAATGACATAAATGTCTACAAAATTTGCACAAAAAGGGATACAATCTTTAAGGAAAGGGAAAATAATATGAGAAAAAGAATAATGTCCCGCGCAGGGGGATAGGAAATACTAGTTCCTGGATGCTCTTCTATCGGCCTTTGACCTCTTAGCTTTATCCACTTTTTGTTATTGGAGAGATTCGTTGATGATCAAGCGATTTTTGTATAGCTGTGACCTAGATGCAACCGTCTAAATCGATCAATTTCTTGCTTGGCTTGCTTCAATTCCTCTCTCAATTGGTGCATGATTGAGGCATCCATACACGAAAGTCAGCAAAACAAGCCTTCTCCCATCCCCCAAAGGATAATGGATTGGATTAAACAAATATATATTTCTTCAACACATAAATATGATTCGTCTGTAATTGACTCGGGGTCAATAGACGCAGGGCAAGTTTTATAATGGGCCCAATACTCCTTTCGGGTATTGGGTCGTCCTAGACTTATGCCTAAAAGGGTTTTGGTTTAACTCTATCCTGGGTATCTAGAGTGGGTTTTAACCAGGTTCCCAAGCAGACGACTTGGGTTTGGGAATACGAACAGTCATCAAACGCCTCACGAGCTAATAAACCATCGTATTTCCAACACTTTATTTGGAGTTGAAAAACTGGGGTCGAGACATCCACGAAACCCCAAAATAATTTAATAATCAATGCGGGATTATGCTATGAGATGCAATTATTATATTCTGCAAAATCAAAGTATATAAACACGTAAGCAATTTAAATAGCTAGTCAAAAGATGAAATCAAACATTTGGTTAGAACCTAGTTAAAATCCCTAGCAGAGTCGCCATTTCTGTTTTGCGGAAATTTTGACTTTCAGAGTCGCCACTTAATTTTTGAAAAGGATTTAAGAAAACCTTTTGAAATACCTAGATGATTCAAAACAGAAAAATCATTTAAGTTAGAAATTCTAGGTAAGCGGTTCCTATTAACATTTTAGGAGGGTTTTTAAGGCACCTAAAATGTCCGCAAACTTGAAGACTATCTTTGAATAAAGAAGAATTTATTTTTTAAAAAGAAAGTGATTTTAGAAAAAGATTTGTATAAAAAATAAATATTGACGACTTAGCAGGGGATTTAACCAAGTTTAAGCAAATGAAAAGAAAAATAAGCACATAAAAGGAGAAAGGGAGACATTAGAAGATTTAAGTCGTTAGGCCTAAACTAGTAAACATGTCCTAAACTAATTTGGGCTTTCGGCCCATCATCACCTATCCTAATCTATATTTTTGAGCCTTTTTTAGCCCACAATTTGCTTCACCTGTATTAGACTACAACCTTGGCTTCGAGGCACCAAATAAATGAATAAATAAATGACTAAGTAAAAAGAAGACAATAATAAAAACTGAGACTTTTCAAGTCTCTTAGCGACCTCATCAATGGGTTTTGATCCATTTTTCTTATTCATCTATCTTCTAGCACCCGCACGCCATGTAGTCGACCTTGGGTTTAAACTTCAAACTTGACTCGAAGAGGTGGACCTCATTGGTCTATTATGAAATGCAAGAGGAGAGGAGTCCATTTGAACTCGAGACATATATTGCATGCAAAGAAAAGATAAAGAAATTAATTTACGTTCAAGGCATAAAAGTGACATATTTCAAAGCAAAAGAAAATATCAAGAACCAATTTTTGAATGACAATGATAAGCACACTTGCACAAAAATGAGAGTCAACAAATAAAATGCAAAGCAAAGACACCCACTTACATGCCTCATGATTTATGTTCATACAAGAATGAATAAAGGTAAAAGGACGAAGGTCATATTCAATGAATTAATGCGAGAAACAAACAACGTAATCTTACGAAAGTAAAGGATGAGGCAACAAGAAAAATACTCATGACTTCTAAAATTGAACGAACATAGACGCTAATCCATATAACAAAAGAAAATAAAGGTTAAATTTTCAAGAAAGAGAATCTTTAAATTTCAATTAAGGAGACATTAACAAAAATTCATACATCTAAATTACAACCAAAATTTTATGAAAAACGTGTAATGGCCTATGGTTTATATTTCTAAGACATCGTTGATTCTCTTTTGATATTATGAATAAAAGAGAGACATAAATCAAGTCTTTACACACACAAAGAGCACATATAACAATCCAGAGTAAGAAAATAAGAATAAAAGTTTAGCATCGCTAAACGTGAAATATCGTTCAATAATCATACTATGCATGAGTAAAAAATATTCAAATAATTCTATTTAGTTATAAAAGTCCGAACTTTCTCATCATTTTGACAAGACAACATGCGAACAAAAGAGAAATAAACATCTTGGATGGAAAATAAAGCTAGCACTTCATCTCTTATATGAGAATTTTGAAAACCATTAAAATAATTAGCAAGCAAATGACAAATTCTTGACTTAACTAATTACTATTTTTATGTAGGCGAAACAAACAATAATAATAATTTTTCAACATAAAAGAAACAACTTTACATGCTAAAATAAATATATCTGTCAACAATGAATTTAAACAAGGCATGAGTTCGTCTTTTGAGCAAAGATCAAAATTTTATACATAACAATCAAAGAATAAAGTCAAAAATCAAAAGTCAAAACAATCAATATTAACTATTCTTTTCAATATAAAGAAAATAACTTAACATGCTAAAAACAAACATATCTATCAATAATGAGTTTAAACAAGACGTGGGTATGTTTTTCAAGTAAAGATCTAAACTTTATACAAAATAATCAAAGAATAAGATCAAAAGGCAAAATAATTAATATTAACAATTTTTTTCAACATAAAGAAAATAACTTTACATGCTAAAAATAAACATATCCACCAACAATGAGTTTAAACAAGACATGAGTATGTTTTTCAAGCAAAGATCTAAACTTTATCCAAAATAATCAAAGAATAAGGTCAAAAAAGACACATACAATTATTGCTAGCTCATTTTTATATCATGAACATGAAAATAATTAAAATATCGATACCACAACGTCCTATGGCCTTCAAGGCCATCTACAACAAACAATCCCAGTAAACAAAATTATATAACTACGAACTACGAAGAAGAAAAAGATGAAGAAGAAAACAATAATAAAACTAAAAAAAAAGGTGTGTTTACCTTTTTGGGACTGCAAAACGAGACTCCGATCTTCATCGGAATCAACCACCACCGAAAAACGTCGTCGGCAACTCAAAAATTTTGATTAACCGACCAACTTTATGAAATAAAAATTTTTACTAAATAAAAATAACTATTCTGCTCAAAAGGATTTTTTCACCTTTCTAGCCTTTTTTTTTCTTACTTTTCCACTCTTTTTTCTACCAAAGTAGTGATAGTATTTATAGGAGAGAATGGGGTTTTATTTCCTCTCTTTCATCAATGTGGGAGAAATGTATTTATAGAAAAGGATGAGGATTTATTTCTTGTCATCTACCAATGTGGGAGAAAAAACAATTAAGGGTGTATTTAAAATTTTAAAATTGAAGATAAGGTGAGGTGGAAGATAATGTGGTGGGAAATTGTACAATATAGTATAATTTTAAATTTCAAAATTGGGAAAAGACAAAGTTGGGGGGAAATAGTACAATGTAGTACAATTTAAAATTATTTTTTGGTGGGAATTGGGTAGAAGTTATGAGAGTTTTTGCTGATTTTGGGGTTATTTAAAATATAACCCCAATTGAGATTTAAAATTTAGCCATATTTATTTAATTTTGACCAAATTAAAAATCCGATTGACGGATTGCATTGCAATTATGGCCAAATCTAATAGATTGGTTAAATTAAATTGAAATTCGATGCGAATTAATACTTCTTTTAATCCCGAGCTTATTGATTTAATAAAATCAAATGCATATTTATCCAAATAAATTATTTTGGTGATAAATTATATTAAAATCAAGATTTTAATTATTATATTTATTTTCAAAATAATCCTTAATTAAAATTCAATATTTCATAGAATAAATATTTAAGTAATCAAATTATATATTCTCGTATAACTGAACACAATAATATATAATCGCTACTTAAAATGACAAAATTACATACAAAAAATATTTTAATTTTTTTTTTATTCGGATGAAATAAACATTTTAATTTTATTAAAAACCAAAGAAACTCAGAATTAAATTTAGTTGTGGAGGACAAAAATTATGTGTCAACAGTTATCATAATCTTTTTAGGCCTTTATCGGGAAATTATAGATACTTTTTCAAGAGAAGAGGTCATTTCCAGTTAGTCCCCAGATGAGCCTATCTCTAGGGATTCCAGGGTTGCTAGTAAAGGAAATTTTTATGTTAATGATGGTCTCAAGGGGTAATTGAGGGTTGAGGACATTGAAGTCCCAGTTCTCATCTTTTCAAATATCCTTCAGGGTAAGGTTTTCTTAGGAGGTGGTAAGAGGCCCATGAATTTGGTTCCTCAGGGAAGCCATATGAGGAATCCAACTATCTAGCCAAAAATGATAGAATCTTTATTATGGACCACCCAGTGAACAACCTTCTTACAATGAACACCCCTAAGACTATGTTTTTCCAGATTCTGGAAGTACAAAGGCTAGAAGGGGAAGCTTTTTAGACTATCTGCTGCTAAGCACCTTGACCCAAAGACTCTGGGGTTATGTTAATACCTCCAGAAAAGGCTGGTAAGCATGGATTCATTTCTATGTCTAGTTTTTTGCACCCCAAGACCACCCTCTTTCTTATCAAGGATGATGACATCCCAATTAACAAGATGAATTTTTGTTTTCTACGTGGTAGAACCCAGATGAAGTTTATCTGGGTTCTATCAATACTAGAGAGAATCTTACTAGGAAAGGAGGGGTATTGCATAGCATGGGTGGGAATACTGTTAAGTGAGGCTTTAGCAAGGGCAAGCCTACCAACCATATTTAATTACTTAGTTTTCCAGCTGGTTAACTTATTGAGATTATCAGTAATGAATTGATAATCCCTATTACAAGGTCTCTTGTGAAGGATAGGGAATCTAAAGTACTTACCAAATGAGTCAGAAGCTTTTATGTGAAGGAGGTTAGACAGAAGGGTCTTTATCTCAGATGGATAATTTTTTTAGAAGATCACTTTAGATTTGGACAGGTTCACCTTTTGCCATGAATGACTAGTGAAAGAGTTAAGGATTTTCCAATGTCAAAATAATTATCTATATTGGCTTTAGCAAAAAGAGTGAGGTCATCAACAAAAAAGAGATATGAGAGAGAAGGGCCACCTGATTGATCTTAATATGGTGCCATTTGAGAATATCTACTTCATGGTCTATCCTCTAAAGAGTAGTTCTATGCACATGATGAAGAGATAGGGTAAAATGGGGTCCTCTATCTAATGGCCCTGGTAGGGTTGAAGAAATCATTTCTCTCTCTATTGATTATAATGGAAATGAAAGAGGTAGAGATATAGGATATGATGAGAGAAGACAATTTTGGGGGGATATTGTAAAAGTAGAGGGTCTGTCTGATGAAAGACCATTCAATTCTATCAACGACCTTTTCCAAGTCTATTTTGATAGCCATTCTAGCTTGTTTACCTTTTATTTTCTGAAAGTGAGAAATTACCTCCTGAACAATGATAACATTATCAGAGGTTCTTCTATTGGGAAGAAAACTGACTTGGCTTTGCCCAATGACCCTTGCTAGATGAGGTCTAATTCTCCTAGCAATGATCTTGGTGATAATTTATACTGGGTGTTGCAAACGCCAATAGTCCTTAAGTTCTTACGGTTTGAGGCATTGTCATACTTGGGGATAAGACAAAGATAGATTGAGTTAACTCTAGGGTCAATATAGCCAGAGTTAAAGGTGTTTACACATAACTTGATAGTGGCTTGGACCATAATATCCTAGTACCTTTGAAACATAAAAGGGTGGATACCATCAGGGACAGAAGCTTTATTAGGCTTGAAGGAGAATAAGGTTCTCTTAATCTCTTTAGAAGTGGGAGTACAATCAAGCAAACAGTGATCATTAAGGCTGATAGAGCCTCTGGAGGAAGGGTTTGACTGGCAGTAAAAATAGGAAAGAGAGTGCTCACTAGTGAAGAAGGAGGAATAGAAGAAAGATTATGGAATTTTATAGAAGCAGGAGAAAAAATCCAAGAACCATTCTCCTCCTCAGGGGCACTGATTTTGTTCCATCTTCTCTTATTAAGAGTTCTAGTGTGAAAAAACCTAGTATTGGCATCTACCTATGTGAGCCAAGATCTTCTGGACTTTAGTTTCTAGAATTTCTGCTCATGTTTAAGTAGTTGGCTAAGGTCCTTAGAGAGGGACAATTCTAGGTCGTGCAGAAAGGTACTGTGGGGATAGTTAGGAGATTTTTGGATCTCATCTAATCTTCCAAGAATCTTCTTCTTCTTATGAAAGATATTTCCAAAGATTTTTTTGTTCCAGTCCTTAGTATTTGTCTCAAAGAAAGGGATAGAATCAACAATGGTGGAGTTAGGGGTAAAAGAGTCTCTAACCACTTGGATGAAGCTGGGATGGTAGCACCACATAGATTAAACTCTGAAGGGTTTATTGGGGTTGAGAAGGGCTATACGGAGATTTTAGAGGAGAGGACAGTGATTCTAGTGAGTTCTTAAAAGGTGAGTGACAGTAGACTCTGGGAAGAGGTGGATCCAAGCTTCATTAGCGAGGAATATGTCAAGCCTCTCCAAGATAAGAGATTTTTTATTCCTATACCTCTTATTGGTCTAGGTGAACTTGCTACCTTTAAAGCCAAAATCTATGAGGCTGCAAGATTTAATGCAATCCCAAAAAGCATTTGTTCTGGTGTTATTAATGCAATTTCCACCAAACTTCTCAGAATACCTAAGGACCTCATTGAAGTCTCCACCTATTAGCCAAGGCTCGTCGGTGGTGGATTTGATGGATCTAGCAAACTCAGAAAGGTTTTCCCACAGGGCTAGCCTACTCTCAAAATTAGTACTAATGTAAACATCAGTGAAAAAATAGGGGGCATACTAACCTTAACATAAACATGGGTGCCCTAAAGAAAAACAACAATATCCTGGACATTCAGAGGACTATTATCCCACATTATAACAATCCCACCTGAAGACCCCGCAGTAAGGAACTGGATTTGGTTGGAGAAGCCAAGGGTTTTAGTAATCGACTTATGATAAGCCATCCTATTCTCTAGGAGGGCTAGGAGGGTAGGCTTGTGAATGTTAACCATAGCCTGGCAGTGCCTTCTGAACTCAGCATTATTGGCACCCCTAATATTTCATATGATGGTGTTCATCATTGATTGAGAGTTCAGATGGTTGGGTTCTTCCAGTGGTCTCTTCCCCCTTTTCAAAGGTTGTGTGAGGTCTGACAGAGGTTTCTTCCTTTTTTGATACAGGGGTCATTTTGGATGAGTAGAATATTTCTGTTCCTGGGAATTTGATCGTTAGATCGAATTTGTTGAGTTCTTAAAGAAGAAAAATTAGAATAAGCTCGCTGATAAGGTCATCGAAGAGATGAGAGATGGGTCTTACGAGTGTGAGGACCTCTGCTTGAGGTACTTTCAAAGATGCCAGGATCATTTCTATCTCTTGGTTGTTTTCCCTCAGACTTTCCAGAGTCTTCTCCCTCTTTTTTATTTCTACTGATAAAGGAATGGGGAGGACTCTGAGAGACCCAAGGGTTGAGACTGGTGGTGGTGGTAGCGGGGGGTCCCCATAGCTTCTCACAAAAAGAGGACCCTCTTCCAGAAGGTGAGAGATTTTTATGTGGAGGAGGGGGGAGACACATTTTGTTCAACTCCACTGAGATTAACTTCGGAGTTAGGTTGTTCCCCAGGTTCTGGCTGGCTATACCCATCATTGTAGTCATCCACAGATTTTGTCCGTTGTTTGTCAAGCCCTGACTTAAGCCCTCCCGAACAAGTTGAGCTAAGTATCTCGGGTCTTAGATCCGAAGGGTTATGTATTTCTCTTCCTATTGAAGCTTGATAGGTATTATTTGTTGGGATAGGCATATTTCCAACCATGAGCTTAGAAAGTAGTTGGGTTCTAGTGGTTTGGTGGTGAATACTACTGAAGAAAGGTGGTTCTGACTTGGTGATTCCATTAGGAGAGAGAATAGAATTACTAGCATTCTTAGAGAGACAAGAGTTAATTGGAAGAGAGATAAAGGGGGGTTATAGTTTGTAAAAAGGCATGACTCTCCATATAACTTCCATCATTACTGAAGCAGTCATTTCCAAGCGAAATGCTATTGGAAATGACAGTTTTAGTACTTTGATTGATGAGCGCCAGTAAGTCTCTTGAGAAACTCACTAGCGTTTGAGTATCAGAGGTAGAGAGAGAGGGTAAATAATTAAGACATATGTCTAACTCAACAGTTGGAACAGTCTTTTGTAAGTAAACTTTGGAAGTAGACTTAGCGGGTTGGGTAATAGGGGTAGTCTGGGTTGGACCAGTCATATTATTGGCTTGTGGGATAATATTTTCTTTGGGTCTATGAGAATTAGGCCTATTTCTATCTCTTCTAAGGTCCAGGCCCAAGTTATTTGATGTCTGGAGTGATTCGCCATGCTGACCCGACCCAATGAAGGTGGAGTCCATGGCCTCTTTCCCTTTGCCCTTATCGGCAATGAGAGTGTCGCCTAAAGTCTAGGACTTCGAATATTGAAAAGTTCTAGTTTCAAGGAACTTACCTGAGCCAACATCAAATAGTTTTACCTTGACATTTTGAGGTGGGGATTGGAGAGGTTAGAGAGTTTTGCTTCTCCCTTTACCTTATCGATTGAAATTTACCATTTTCCAACGATCTTCATTTAGTTGGCGTAGTGTTTCAGTCGTTGCTTCTGCAGTATCTCTCTGAGGGAAAGGGTTTTTAGAGGAGTAGTTGGTGATATTTGACCAGATTGCTGAGGTATGGCCTAATTTCCCACAGATCTTGTAGAGAAATCCCTCACCTTGGTAGAGAATTTGTTACTTGTGAGATTCGATGATTACCTCCGTTAGCAGTGTTGACTCCATTGGTACCTACACACAAATACATGCATACCTGCCTCGGAGGGTTGCCGAGGTGCATGCATCAACTTTTAGGGGTTTCCAGATTTGGTGTCCAATCTTCTCCAAGATTTCCCCATCATAGTATTTAGTTGGTAATTGAGGCAAACGTATCCAAATTGCTGTGAATTCGATGGAATCTGATTTTGGGACAAAGTTTGGTTCCCACTACCTAGCCGATAAGTATGACCCAGCCACAAACCATGGACCTTCTTGTAAGATTCTCTTTTGCAATTCTTGGCTTGAGAGTTTGACAGTGTAGAAATCAGATTCCAAATCGATGAGGCTAAATACCTCCTTCAATTTCTACAGATCTATAAGCTTCTTTTTTAAGTAAAGATGATTTAGTTTCCGACCCATTAATCGGATAATGACAGAGAATTTTCATGGAGTGTATAAGCGGGTTTTTGCTTCTATCGATAGCTGGATAGTTCCCATACCAACAGAGATTGGTACCGAATTTTGATTGGGAGGTAGCGAATTTCCTAACTTTTGGGTTACTCGGTCAGTGAGTTTATCCTTGACAACATCGCTAAAAGAGGGTTTACAAGAGGGGTTGTCGGACATGTGCCTGTCTCACAAATTCGGGGGTTCGGAGGGGGGGGGGGTAGATCGGAAGAATAGTTGGTCATCGTGGTTCTGAGGATAAGAAAAGGAGAAGGGAGGAGTGAGTTTAGAGAGAAGTTGGTCAATCTCTCTAATTCAATATGTTCAACCGGATGGAAAATTACTAGAGCTAAAATATCTCTCAAACTGGAATTTTTTTTTGAAAAATTTAAGACCATGATAATTTGTTTTGTATTTCAATGAAAATGACCCCAAGAAATTGCACAAAAAATTTGACCCAAAGAATTGGGAAAAAAATAGTAGACAAAAACAAATCATAGAACATTGAGAAAATTTGCATGGTGCAACAAACTTCATTTGGCGTATTAAATTGGTTCATTTGACTAAGATGAAAGTATGGACATTTGACTAAGATAAGAGTATGGACTATACTCTTAACAAATTGACTCATTATAAATTAATCCTTTTGTTCACACTTTATTACATTTTATTTCTCTAGAGTTAAACTGGGCGATTTTACTCACGACTATATTTTATTTCGTTCAAATATTTATTGACAAATTCTTGAGTAGCACGATTCAGTTGACAATTCGAGTCAAGTATAAGAATTCTCAAGATCATTTCATATTTTAAACCATTTTCTTAAAATCATAACATAAAAAAAAAAAAAATACAGCTTGTCATATTTTTTAGATAGTTATCGAATATCTAAATTTTAACTTTAAAGTATAATTAATATTAGCTAGAAATTTAGTCTTAATTGTTAAGAAGCGAAATGTGATAAGGAAAAAATAATTTAAAAAAATAAATAGATTCAATCAAAAATTGTAGTAGAACGAATAAAATTCACTCTTCATTAATCAAATTCTTAAACTCAAATTTTACGTTAAAGACAAATTTAATAGAACAAGCTTTCACCTCAAATGAATCTTATACAATATAAATCTAAATTAATTTGGACCTCAACATTAATATAATATCGAATATCGAATATCGAATATCGAACACAGAACAAGAAATTAAAAAATAATCAATCAATTATTCATCAATCCCCTTCCCCCAACCCCGGGCCCCGGGCCCCATCCCAACCCCTTTCCAGCCCAAACCCCAACCCCATATGGTCAAGTCAACTCTATTTTTCATGTTGACTACTTTTCCACACATAAACCAATTTCTCTTTCTTCTTCTTTTCCTTTAAAGGCGCATTAAGTTTATGCCATTCACGTGTCAAATTATTACAGGTATTATAAGTTGACATTTTTGTATTTTCAATAAAAGTCTACGTCAACTCCTAAAACTCAAATCTAATCGTCCGATCTCTCTTATTACAATCCAACGACCACGATTGACTGAGAATTATTACCGGCTATAGCCGGTTGATAAAAGTTCGTCAACTTAAGAAGGAAATGGGATATGTGGTTCCATGTGATTTCCACCAAGAAAGAAAGTCAGCTTTATTTTGCTTTAATTAATGTAATTTATTTTTTTAATTTAAGTAATGTTAGGTTTGGGAATCTATTTGTTAGTATGGGTACAATACAAAAAGTCAAATCGTTTAGAGATTTTATTCTCTTTTTTTATTTCTGATATTTATTTATAATAGTATCAATTTGACATTTCAAGTGGGTTTCGTATTATTATTATTCTCTATGTGCTACTCTATTTATGTTTACTTATCATATTTAAATTTAATGTTCATTAAGAAAATAATAATTAATATATTTATTTAATGATTAAAAGTATTAAGTCTTGAAAAGATAATTTAGAAAATAAGTAATTAATGTTAAAATAAGATAATTTAAAAAATAAGTAATTAATGTTAAGACAAGGTATGAAGCAAAAATATTTAATTTTTTTTTTTGACATGTTAAAAATAATAAGTGGAAGCAAAAATCTACTTTTAAAATAGTAGATAAGAAAGAAAAAGTGAACAGAGAGAGTATTAATTTAATTTTCTTATTTAAGTAAATGTTAGCTTTGGAAATCTTTTTGTTAATTCGGGTTAAATATAAAAAGTCAGATCGTTTAAAGATTGCATTCTCTTTTTTTCCCTGATATTTATTTATAATAGTGTCAATTTGACATTTGAAGTGGATATTGTATTATTATTATTCTCTATGCGCTATGCCATCTTTTTAAAGTCAACAAGGAAAGTAGGAGGCTTAATTACCTATACCTTTATGGATGGGTGGGGGAAGATAGGAATATTGTTTTCATCGTTTTGGATTATCTATTGTTGTTTTTGTTCTTTTAAGAAAATCTTATGCTCTATGTTTATTTCATTTATCTAGTATTGACTTGTAATATAGTAAAAATTGGCATGTATTTTTTGGTACAAATAATAAGTAAAAGTGGATAACGAGAGTATTAATTAGAAAAAAGGTTTCAATTTGTTTTATGCTCATTCATGTATTATACTTCTTTCGTCTATAAATATTTGTTTACTATTAATTTGACATAAATCTTAAAAAATAATACAAAAATAGAAGTGATTTTGCAGTATCACCGTTTGGATATAATAATTTTTACTTTGAAAAATACAATGAGTGATGAATAACATTTAATAACAAGGATAAAATGAATACAGATGGAATGTCGTCACGTGTGAAAACGTCCTGAAAATAATTTATATTAAATAATATACTCAAATTGAATCCAAAAAAAAAAAAAAACGAAAAAGATAAAATAAGACCCAAAGAGATTGGGTCAAAATGCCCTAGAGAAATTGGGTTGATCATTGCCTACTGCTTCAACGGTATCTGGCAGTAGCCAATCCAAAGAATTTTTAAAAACCATCTCGTTTAATATTTTCCTAGGTTGCCCCCCTCCCTTCCCCAAATCCGGACCTGACATGAAAAGATGCTTAGTATTCGTAGGACAAATATCTCCTCTCAATAGCATCATGTTCGTCTATGAGGTAGGTTATGTTTTGTTTATCATAGCAATTAGACTTGAATTAGATTTATATAACATGGATAGTAATGTCGGGAGTTCTCACGCATTAGTCCTTCGGACAAGGTGTTTGGAAGGATGAAATAATAAAATTTGATTAGGCTTTAATAATGTGGTTAATTATTGTTGTACCCAGTGATATGACACTCGTGGTGTGGAATGGGTTGAATCTTGTGAGAATCTTGACTAGCTGAGTGAACAGTGGTTCACAAGCATGGTGCGAATTAAGTACAAAAAAAGGGGGGAGTAATATTAAGCTAGGATGTGATAGAGGGCGCTCTTGGTGAATTCACGACATCTCACATTGAGGAAGGTTAACGAAATAAAAATAGAGAGCAGGGGTTATAAGTAATGAGTTTTTAGACGATCTATGAGCAGAAATAGACGGGTAGAACAGTCTGAGAGACAACTTAGTGGTAAAGTGCGTGACAAAATAGATAATTAGATAAGAGTCATCGAATAACTGGGGGTAAGATTGTAAGGCCAAGTAAGAGAATGCCAATAAAAGTATTTAGAAAGGAGTTGGCGTAGTATGTCAAAAACATGAACGAGAGTCCTGAGTAGACAAAATTAATAACGACATCGAGGTGGAAATATTGCGGTTTGATAGGAGATATAGAGTGAACGATTTTATTAATGTATGTACCTAATGATATGTATGGAACTAGGATTGATGTTTTTATGTTTATATGTGAAATGAAGATTGTAATTACTTTCGAACAATATGATTATTGATTACATTACATATTCATACACTTTAATGTCGTCGAGGTAAGATGATGAGGATGTTGATATTATTATTGCTATTGTGATGTTCATGATGCTGTTGATGGTGAGTTGATGCAGTGGCGGACCCAAAATTTAAGGATAGTGGGTGGTTAAAAAATTTAAAAAAAAAAAAAAAAAAAATTCACGTCAATGAGGCTCGAACCTGGGCATCCCTTCCAATGGAGAACCTTAAGGTCAACCTCAATGCCAATACACTCAACCAACTTTTTGTTTTAGTGGGTTCTTTTATATAATATATACCTATTTTCGTATATTTCTTATGTAATTTTACCTATTCCATGTCGAATTTAATGGATGTCGAAGCACCCCAAAATATGAATGTAAGTCCACCTCTGAGTTGATGATGACGGTTGCGATATTGTTTTTGGATCATGATGTTCATGATGGCGAAAATGATGTTAATGAGATGGAGAAGAGGAAAAGATGATGCCATATATTGCATACATGCCTTCAATCATATTCCTTGACATTCTATTATAGGTCAAAGACATCGATAGGCACTCAAACTTGTTGCAAAAATTTACTTAGACCCTTAAATTAAGGCATGTTCCTATCAGACCCGTAAACCCCCCGAATTTTATTCCAATTAGACATTTTTTGCCTATGTGGCACTGCGTGTGCAGTGCCATCGTGAGAGGCGCGTGAGGAACATTTTTTTTTACTAATTTACGAATAAAAAAATGCCAAGTGGCATTGAGGGCCCCAAATTTTTTTTTTGTAAACACTAAAGGCCCCAAAAAGCATTAGAGGACCCCAATTTTTTTATTTTTTTTTTAATAAAACTGAATTTAAAAATAATTCTGTTATTTATTTTCATCTTTTAAAAATTTTTATAATTTCTTTTTAATAATTAGTTTTTTATTTTATTTTTTAAATAATTTTATAATTATTTTTTCATAATTTGGATCCTCAATGCCATTTTTTATTTCATTTTAAAAAGTTTTATAATTTTTTTAATAATTAATTTTTTATTTTTAATAATTTATTTCATTTTTTAAAAAAATTTATAATTTTTTTAAAATAATCAGTTTTTTTTTTTTTATTTTTTAAATAATTTTATAGTTATTTTTTCATAATTTATATCCTCAATGCCATTTTTTAAAAAAATTTATAATTTTTTTAATAATTATTTTTTTTAAAAAAATAAATCTAATAATTTATTTCATTTTTTAAAACTTTTTATAACTTTTTTTAAATAATTATTTTTTTATTTTTATTTTTCAAATAATTTTATAATTATTTTTTCATAATTTGGATCCTCAATGCCATTTTTTATTTTCATTTTAAAAAGATTTATAATTTTTTTTAATAATTAATTTTTTAAATAATTTTTTAATAATTTATTTCATTTTTAAAAAAAAATTATAATTTTTTTTAATTAATCAGCTTTTTATTTTTATTTTTAAAATAATTTTATAATTATTTTTTCATAATTTATATCCTCAATGCCATTTTTTATTTTCATTTTTAAAATTTTTTTATAATTTTTTTTAATAATTAATTTTTTTAATAATTTATTTCATTTTTAAAAAAAATTATAATTTTTTAAAAATAATCAATTTTTTATTTTTATTTTTTAAAATAATTTTAGAATTATTTTTTAATAATTTCCTCAATGCCATTTTTATATCTTTTTTTTAAATTATAATTAATTTTTAATAATTATTAGACCCACAATGCCACGTGTCAGCTTTCAATTAGCTCATTTTGCCACGTCATCGCGTGTGTGCAACACACACTTTGAGCTTTTTGCTGATAGGAAAAAAATTGTCCAATTGGAACAAAATTCGGGAAGTTTAGGGGTCTGATAGGAACAGGCCTTAGTTGAGGGATCTAAGTGAATTTTCGCAACAAGTTTGAGTGTTTGTCGATGACTTTGGCCTTCTATTATATTTTATGTATTGTTGTTGATTTTCTTGAAAGGATTGATTTATTGGTATTATTAATGGAATATAGTAGCACATCATGAATTTAAGGTGCGACCTAATTCAAGTTTAATGTTAACTGTTCTAAGTGTATATTTATGGAAGTATATTGCACGGTATTGTCCCTCCCCGCAGGATCACTAGAATTCTAGTGTACTGAATAAGTAAGGTTGAACGGAAAGAGTAAAATTTAATCTTTCTTCATAAGTATTTACTATTATTTGTGAACTCAACATTCAGAAATAAAAAAAAAAGCTCTTTCATAAGCTTTTTTTCAGCTCTCATTGTTTTAAAGAGTCATTATTCTATTCTTTGTAAATTTTGAGCAATTATTTTGTACAATTTTAAACTTTCATGCACGTATTTGAAAGAGTTGTCGAACCTTGAAAAGTGATTGACTTAACAATTTGAACTGAAGTTGGATCGAATTACCGACGGCGACTTATCACTATGCAGTATCTATGAGTATTCTCTTATTATTTTTAATTCCAGTTCAATATTGATATTGTGATATTTTTCTTCAATAAATGAAGAACTTATAATTAAGAAATGCTAAATCCAAGTCAAAAGTGTGTAACCATGAAGAGTTTATATCCTCTTATAATTGAGACAAGAAGTGATTTACAAAGAATTGTAACTTTTGAACCAAGTAGATGAATTAAAAAAGGTATAAGATGGCGGAGAAGGGGGTGAATCTACTGGTTGTGACGATGAAAATAATAACTTTTGAAACCTTGTACGTAGAACTTGAGGATCACGATGAAGAGATAAGAAGTTGGACAAGCTAGTCAAGGCGAGAGAGAGATAGAATCAAAACCTGGACCAAGTAAAAAACACCAAGAACGAGGATGGCAAAGTACAAATGAAGAAGGCATAGACACTTATTAGACGGAGATTGCAACCATACTTTCAAAAACTCTTGAAGAAGACGCAAACATAGATATTGTACATGGAGATTTGAAGCACTCTAGAAGAAGTCGTGATTTGAGGCATTGTAAAAGCTTTAATGTTGATGAGGTTAGGAGTGTTATTTGTAGGATGTGCAAGAAAAGATGATAGAGTCAAATAAAACTCCGATGAAACCTGCGAAAAGCATAGGTATGCCAGATTCAAAGTGGTTAACTAGCTTGTTTAATATGATTTTTATAAGGTGAAAATTTCTATAGAATGATGAAGGAGTACGAAAATATCGGTGCACAAAAATGCAAAAACTATAGAGGTATAAGTTGGTGAGTCATACATACTATGAAAATTTGAAAGAGAATAATGAAGGTGAACAAGAGAAGGGGTATGTCTATTTTGAGAACCAGTTTAAATTCATGTCAGGATGCTCAACTATGAAAGTTATCTACCTTATTAGAAGACCATTGAAACAGTATAAGGAGAGAAAAAAGACTTACTCATGGTATTTATTAACCTACAAAAGACATACGACAAAGTCTTAAAAAATATTTTATGAAGATGCTTGGAGGCTAATGTGTACTTGTGGTATACACTAGAGCAATCAACGACATCTATGATGGAGTTAAGTTTCGGATAAGAAAATTAGGTGGCAGATTAGAGTACTCCCAGTTGAGTTGGGGTTTGCAGCAAGGATCATCTCTCAGCCTGTTTTATTTACTTTGTTGTTGGATGAATTGACATGACACGTTCAGGGTAAGGTATCATGTGTATGTTATTAGAGGATGACATAGTTTAAATTGAAGGAACTTAAGGAAGGGTTAACACGAAGCTAGAGGTGTGGAGACAGATCTTAAGAGTCTAGAAAATTTTGACTGAGCAAAATCAAGGCATTACATTTAAAGTGCAAATTAAGTGATGTAGCAGACTAATGTAAAAGTAATGTTGATATACAAACAATCCCATGAGAGAGAGAGTTTGAAGTATCTTGGATCAATTACCTAACGGATGAAACGATTGATGTAGATGTCATCAATTGTGGTACTGGGTGGATGAACTAGAAACTCGCATCCAGTGTCTTGTGTAATGAACAGGTGTTACTAAAATTTAAAGGTATGTTCTGCACGTGGTAGCTAGACTCATTGTGTTGTATAAGAAAGTGTTGGCCAACTAAGGAATGTAATATCATGTTCATAAGATATAAGTTACAGAAATGAAAATGTTGTGATGGAGCAAAACTGAGATAGTTCCTAAGTGAGAAAAAGAGAAGAAATACTTTGAAGAAGAAGCGATGCATTTCTCTACTTTATAAGAGAATTGTATATATAGGTAGATGATAGAGTCTGCATAGTAAGTGTCTTTTATTTCAGGAGAATGAATCTTTTGATTTACTCTAATTTCAGGAACGAACCTAATTAGTACCAGGAAATTAATCATGACTAACATTAGTTTTTGAGGAATGAACCTAATTACTCTCTCCATCTCAATTTATATGACACATTTCAAATTTTGAGATTTAAATAAGTCTATATTTTATTATAATTTTTTATATGCCTTTTAAATATTTTGAATTATCAATTATTGTGACTTATATTACTTTTTACTTAGTTTTCAAATATATAATTTTTTTCTGAAGATTTTACGATCAAATTTACGATCAAATTTAAACTGTTTAACTATCAAATTCTGAAGATTTTGTGATCAAATTTACGATCAAATTTAAACTGTTTAACACTTGAAAAATAAAAAATGTCGCATAAATTGAGATAGAGAGAGTAATTTGGATGGAGTGAACCTTGATTAATAATAATTTTCAAGGTGTGAACCTAATTAATTTGAGAAAATGAATCTTGACTAACATTAATTTTTAAGATATGAACTAGGGGTGTGCAAAAAACGAACCTACCGATAAACCGAATCGATAAAAATGTTATTGGTTTATTGTTATTGGGTTATTGGGTTAACGATTTTTAAAGGAAAAATTACAGAAAGTAGCATACTTAAGACTATAATTACAATAAATAGCACCACTTTTGTAAAATTACAGTTTATAGCAAGAGTAACATTATTTTACTCATTAACTAGGCAAGTGCATGATTTACTCTCACTACTTTACATTTTCCTCTTTTCACTTCACTATTTCACCTCCCCCAAATATAGCTATATCTTTTACCCTTTTTTTTCATCTTATTTTTTTATCATTTTATTTTATTTTATTTATTATATTTCATTTTTATTTTTTTATTTTCACTTTATTTTCTCTCTTCTATTTCTCTTTTTTTTTTTTTTTCTTTTCTTATCTTTTCCATGATCTTCAAGATTTCAAAATAAAACACCATTACTGTCTTTCGCTCTTTTATATCTCTACCTTTTTTTTCTTGTTAGTTTTTTTTGGTATAATACTCACAAAAATACATGAAATTTGATTAGATTTTCAGTTGAGCGTACGAAACTCTGCGGGGGTCCTATTACCCCTCTAAACTTCTTAAAGTGGATTTAATTCTTCCTGAAACTCTATACTCAATTTCGGCAGCTAGCGGTGTAATACACCCGCCAATCTCATTTTTACATGTGTATTGACGCATGTAATACACGCGCCAACCTCATAGTTACATGTGTCCAAGTAGAAAGATATATGCCATTAAAATACGAAAAAAAAAGTCTAGGGGTAATAAGACCCCCGCAAAGTTCAGTATGCTTAACTGAAAATTCGGTCAAAGTTGAGGTATTTTTGTGGGTATTATCCCTTTTTTTTTCATCTTATTTTTTGTCATTTTATTTTTTTATTTTGATTTATTTTTATTTTTCATTTTTTTCTTTCCACTTTATTTTCTCTCTTCTATTTCTTTTTTTTTCTTTTTCGTTTTTTTTTCCTTTCTCATATCTTTTTTTTCTTTTTCTATTTTCGTTTTCTTCTTCTTTTTTCTATTTTATTTTGTTTCTTTTTTTCTTTTATTTTTACACTTCTATTTCTCTTTCTTCCTTTTTTTTTCTTTTTCACTGCTCTTTTTTTAGTTTTTTTCTTTTAATATTATTTTTTTTTATTTTTTTTACTCTTCTATCTCTAACTTTTATTTTAAAAAGACAAATATGTATATCACATACACATATTCAAAAAAATATAAAAAATACATTGACATACAGATTTGGATATGTATTTACAGTACAAAACATACATATGTATTTACGAAATACATATCATATTCATATTAAACAGTAACAAACATAGTTATGCTATATATCTTCATATGTATTTGCGAAATACAAAGGTGACTCATATAAAATAAGAATATACATATGGATCAGGTATGTATTCTGTAAATACATATGCAGAGCTATATGTATTTTATACGGTGTTGGATTTGTCTTTGAACTGTACATACTATGTCATTTTAGAGGGTAACATACGTACTTATTTGTTTTCTTTTACTGTTTAAGATATGTATAATGTATTTTTTTATTACCTATATGCATATGTATAAATTGTCATTTTGGTTATAAAGATATTGTGTCTTATATGCTTATCTATACATGTGAGTCAGATATGTATTTTTGTAAATACATATGTAGATATATATGTATATTTTTTATCGTAAATACATATGCAAATCTGTATGTCTATTTATTTTGTATATTTTTTGAATATGTATATATGATATAGATATTTGTCTTTTAAAAATAAAAGATAGATATAGAAAAGTAAAAAAGAAGAAGAAAAAAATAGAAAAAAAATAAAAACGAAAAATAAAAATTCAAAAAAAAAGAAGTGAAAAAGGAAAAAGAAAAAAAATAAGAAAGAGAAATAGAAACTAGAAATAGAAGTGTAAAAACAAAAGCGAAAAAAATTTAAAAAAAAGAAGAAGAAGAAGAAGAAGAAACAAAAAAAAAATGAGAAAAAAAAAAAAAGAAAACGAAAAAAGAAAAAAATAAATAAAAAAACGAAAAAGGAAAAAAAAGAAGAGAAGTAGAAGAGAGAAAATAAAGTGGAAAGAAAAAAATGAAAAAGAAAAAGAAATTAAAATAAAAAAAGAGAAAAAAAAAAGAGAAAAAACTAACAAGAAAAAATAGTTAGAGATATAAGAGAATAATATTTTGAAATTTTGAAGATCATGGAAATAATAATCTTCATATTTGAGTTTGATTTGGAAAAGAATTTATTAATTTAAATAAGAGTAATTTATGGGAATTTAATTAGATGGGATAATTATTTCTTATTTAACTCAACTAATTTGAGTAAAACAAGGACAGTAAATCTTGTTGTATATTTATTTATATAGCAACAGTTTACTTAAATACAAAATACAATTTTCTATTTTTCGTAATTATGAAACTGTTGCTATAAAAGTTACAATTAAGACTTTATAGTTGCTATTTCTGAATTTGTTTTTTTTTTAATGGTTTTATAAAAAAAAATTATTGGGTTATAAGTTCTGTTCGATTTTTTTCTTATTGAGTTATTGGATAAACCGAAAACCCAATAAAAATATATATATATATATATATATATATATATATACTTCTCTTTAATTTCTACAAATTAACAAATTTATTATTTCAATAATACAAACTATTAATTTCTCCTAATATATAAAACCGAACCGACCGATGCACACCCCTAAATTATGAACCCAGTTAATTTGGAAAAATGAACTTTGACTAATATTAATTTTAAGGAATGAATTTGAGAAAATGAACCTTGACTAACATTAATTTTCAGAAAATGAATTTGATTAGTTTAAAAAGATAAACCTTAACTAATAGTATTTGTTTTTAAGAAATAAACCTAATTAATTTGAGAAAATAAACTTTGACTAACATTAATTTTCAGAGAATGAACCTTTTTAATTCAAAATATAAACGTTCATTAATATTAATATTTAAGGAATAAACCTAATTAATTCTAGAAAAAATAAATCTCTGAGTTCACATTACCACCCATAAATACCAACAAAATTACCATAATCTTCATTTGTATTTGGTGCTCTAAGTAGCTAACTCACGCGTAAATACAACTCAACCTACTATTTGTCCCTTTCTTACCCACGTTAAATCTCCTAAAACTTAAAAAGAAAAGATCAAATCAATTTGAAAAAAAAGCGAAAAAATAAAGAAGTCAGGAAAAATAATTTTAAGAATTTACGAAGAATAGACAGTAACAACAACTAAATAATATAATAAGTAGTTTAAAATTAATTTATTCGTGTCAATTACTTTCAAATACATATGATTTTTTTTTTAGCGACAACGTTTGTCCAAAGATTTTATGCAGTTATAGCGAGGTGATGTTGCACATGTAAAGTGACATTTGATGTTTAGATCACATTTAACCGTTATACACAAAATTATGTAAAATAAAAGAAAATATGAATATACAAAAGATAAACATCAATAGTCTTTTTACTCGTGAAGTTACGACCATAATTGATGGACATCATAAAGATATAATTTTTTTTTCTTTAATTTTTTTTTTACTTATAATTTACTATGTGCACGATACTGACAATGACTATTATAAATATTTTAATATTTTATTTTACATATGATATATTTCTTACAAAATAATTAATTATAACTGTTATAGAGAAGGAAATTACAAAGACTGTAATGCTATAGTGGATGTCATTATTTTTATAGATAGAATGTTGTTATAAAGAAGTAAACATCATTAAAAAATGATTTAAAAAAAATAAATTAAACTATTATAATGAAATATAGTTATAACAAGTTACTATATAGGTTTGACTATATTAAATATTTTTCTTAATATGGAGTAAAATATTGGACAAATACATAACATTCTGAAAAAAATACAAATACAACAACAATAACTAAATACTCCTTCAGTTTTAATTTATTTAACCTATTATTTTTTATTCTTTTAAAAGAGAACCATATTTTTCCTTTTTAATAACTTTATAGTTTCAACTTTTTATGTCACATATTTAAATCACAAGGTTAATTTTTTTTTATATCAATCTAAAGTTGGTCAAACAAATTAATTCGAAGAAAATAATTAATTTTTGGCTAGGTAATTTTCAAATACTAAAGTTTTTTCTATATCTGCAATGGATCCTGTCATTTCCTACTTGGAATTTATTTACTGTCTAAAATTTTACAAAAAATTAAAATAGTTCAAACAAATTAACTGCGGGGAATAATTTATTTTTGGTCAGTTGATTTTCATTATTAATTTTTTTTCTATATCTGCAAACAAAAAAAGGGGTCCCACCATTTTCCCACTTCGAATAAAGCAAGTAGAAGGTGTCAAGTGTCAACTACTATAGCATGCTACTATTTTGTCTTTTTTCATAAATAAAATACTCCATCCTACTTTCTTTTTTAATCTATTTAAAAAATAAATAATTTTTTTTTTTTTTTAATAATTTTTTAATTTTAACTTTTCACATGATATATTTAAGACCACAAGATTAAAGAATATTTTGATATATTTGACATATCTTTAATTTAACATCATAAGATTTAATTTTTTTTTTTTCTTAAATTTCGTGTCAAGTCAAACTAAATGATTCTTTTTTAAACGGAGGGAGTACCAAATATTTTCTAAACAAATCTCAGCCGTTAGATCAAAAAGATTTGACTCTACCCTGTTAACCGGTCACCCATTTTCTCCCCTATATAAACCACTATTCTTCTTCTTCTTTCTTCCTCACAAAAAAGAAAAATGGCTTTAGATTTGTTTGCGATAGAACAAACTGCTTCAGCTGGTTTAAAATCCATGGACCATTTAATCCAATTTGTTACATCGAACCCTACAGCTAAACCGGATTGTAGAGAGATAGCTGAGTATACTGTTTCGAATTTTCGGAATGTTATCTCTATGCTGAACCGGCCTACCGGTCATGCCCGGGTCAGACGTGGTGGTCCGGTTCAGCCGGTTCAGGTTGCTCCACCGGTGGTTTCTTCGACTGTAGTTTCTCCACCGATGGTTGCTGCTCCGGTGGAGAGGGAGAAGGAGAAAACGTTTAGGTCAACGCCAGCGCTGACTTTTGACTTTACCAAGCGTAAGGTTGCTGTTCCTGCTGCCCCTTCTCCTGCTGCTGGTGTTGGTGTTGTTTCGAAGGATGTGGCGATGGCGAATTCGACGAATTCGTCGTCGTCGTCGTTTATGTCGACGATTACTGCTGAGGGAAGTGTATCGAATGGGAGGGTATTCCCGTCAATGGATTTGCCTCCGCGCCCGCCGGCGCCGGCGCCGGCTGCTTCCTCCGGGAAGCCTCCGATTGCAGGAAAAAGGTGTCGCGATCATGATGTGTCTGATGGGTTTTCCGGCATAACTTCTAGCGCCGGCAAGTGCCCCTGCAAAAAGAGGTATATTTCGAGATGTTTTTTTTCCCCATATTTTCCGCATTCATTTCTAGCTGTTTTTCACCTTTTAATCGACCTAAATAAGATATAGATGTTCCTTTGACCAAAAAATCGTTTAAAAAAATAGAATTAATCGAATTCATGTTTTTCACATTCGCTTCTAGTCATTTTTGCGCCTTATATAAAATAGAATTGATTGAATTTTATTGAGTTCGATTTATAGTCCTTATTTATTAAAGGAGGACTTTGGTTGTGAAACGATTAAATTTCTATAATCTTGAGCACAAAAGCATTTTTTGCAATTAAATTTCACATTCATTTTTAGCAATTTTTGCACCTTCTAGTTGACCTGAACAATATATAAATGATGATTATTTGACCAAATTCTATTGAATTCGATTTATATTGATTATTAAGGAAGAATGACTCCGATTATCGAATGATTAAGCATTTGTTGCGATTATTAATCAATTTTTCATTTCTAACAGCAAACCTAAGGTGAAGAAAGTGATCAGAGTACCGGCGATAAGCTCAAAGACTGCTGATATACCGGCAGATGAATTCACATGGAGGAAGTACGGTCAAAAGCCGATCAAAGGTTCACCATACCCAAGGTAATGACCAAACACCATCAATCATCACCGTTCATTTTTCTTTTTATATAGAAATGAACAGATCAGATCTGATAGAAAATCGAGAATTTAAAGAAAAAACTAACTTCGTTATTTTTCGATACATCAGGGGTTACTACAGATGCAGCAGCTTGAAAGGATGCCCGGCTAGAAAGCACGTTGAGAGGGCAACTGATGATCCAAGAATGCTGATTGTAACTTATGAAAATGATCATGAACATCATCATAACATTCAAACTGCATTTTGTGGTGCTGGCATTGGATCCAGAGATGGAAGTTCTGGCCAGAGAATGATGGTGTTCGAGTCAATGGGACAAAAGTGAAAAAAGATTAGGGTTAGAAATGTAGGGACTTTTAAGTAGTTTTGAGATAGTTGAGGGGTGGAATTAGACATTAGAGAAGACTTTAAAGAGTAGAAAAGGTCAATAGTTTGGTAGGTGTTGGCGGGATTGTGTATGTAAATTTGGGGAAAATTTTGACTATTTTTACTACTATTTAATACAACAATCGAGAAGGGTTACAGAATTTCTAAGTTTTGACTATTATGCTTTTACTTTTACTTTGAAAAGAGAAAAATATTCTTTATAGTGATTTCATATAATTTAATTGTTGAGATTAGATATGACCCGTTTCATATGAAGGGAATAATATTATAATGCCTTCGTTTCACTGAATTATTGAAGTAATTTTAGTATTTCAAAATAAGTAAATAATTTACAATTCAAAATAAATATTAGATTTTTTTTTTAAATTTATCCTCCATTAAATGTGCATTGCTAGTGATGTATTATGTGTTTTTGCTTTTTGAAGAGGATAAAAATATAAAAATATGATAAATTTATATATATATATATATATATTTTTAATATATGTGTTAAAATTTAATAATTAATTTATTGTGAAACGGAGGGGAGTATGTCTTAATTTGAGAAAGTCAAAAAGGTTGGGCAATTAGTGGGGTTGGAATGCTCATCCAACTTGCCCGTTGTTTGGTTCTAGAAAAAAAAATAAAATTAAATACTATTTGTCAATCGTAATGTATTTGATATAGTTCCACGAGTAAAGTCGAAAAGGGCATAGTGCGAAATTTTATTTACATACCTTAAGAAAAGGCCGAAAGATTATTCGGTAGCTAGGTCCCTTTCGAATCAAGTGAACCGTAGCGACAATATGAAGATAATAATACTTCCTCCGTATCAGGTTAGCTCATCTTCTTTTTTAAAATAATTATTTTTATTTAATTATTTAAATTAATAAAATTTTATTATATTTTTTCAAGATTATTTCTATTATTAAATAACTACATAAAGTATATAATGTACATTTATGTATAATTAATAAGGCTAGTTTTGTTATAAATATATTTACATTATAGTGAATATCTATCAAGATTTAATAAAATCTATCAAGATCTAATTGGGATCTATCAGGATCTAATTAATATCTATCAGGATTTGAAATATCTGTTTTTTAGTCAGAAACTAGGAGTATTTTTTTTCTATAAATAGAGGATTTTATTCATTGTATTCTCAACGATCTGATGATCTCTCATCCTCAAGAGAAATAAAGAAATCTCTCCTCTTCTCTCTATTTATTATTGTTCTTACTTTATATTTTATTGTTCTTACATCATAACACGTTATCAGCGCGGGATTCTACCAAACAAGGTCAAATTATAATTGGCAAAATAATCTCAAAGTAAGTATTGAATCTAATATACTCAAATTCAATTTACATCAAACATATAATTGTTATGAATTCTTAGATTTTGGTGATACTTTAAGTATTGTTGCTAGTCTCTCCGTAACATTGAGGAGAAAGTAGGTATGTTTAAAGTTGTAACTAAATTTTTGAATTTATGTTGTCATAAACAAAATTGCTCTACTGCAAATACCTTAAGAATAATTATTTTCTATAACTAGTATTGTGTTCTTATATGTTAATGTTGAATTTAAGAATTACAAGTCAAGCCACTAATATATATGTTTGATTGTCAAACCGTATTCCTAGAATATGGTAAAGGATCTTATATTAATTTATTTATATATAAATTGCATATATTTGCTGATTGGATCTAAAGTAATCGGGCTGTGATTTTATTTTTGTATCGTATTGTATCTATTATCATTAAATTTGTTTATGCCTAAATAATCACAAAGTGATTGATAAACATCTATTATTATTATAACGGCTGTGCGTTGTATGCTAAACTTAAAATTACAGTTAGCAAGTCTTTTTATTTATTTGTATTTGCTACTAATGGTATAATTATTGTTGAATTTGAGGAAAAATTGATTTGGAATCATTTATGTTTTAAATTTATTCCTCAAGAACAATATTATCAAAAGGGATGATAATATGTTGGGTTCAAGCCCTATTGATTTATGCCTAAGACACCTTCATATGGATAAGACGTTGAGTTTGAATCTCAATGCACCATATTGATGATATTATGATGGCTAAGACAAAATAATGAGTATTTGGTGAAACATGTCCCATTAAATATGCTCCATTCCTTGAATTGAATGTGGTAGCAATAAATCATATATATGCCTCTA
Source organism: Capsicum pubescens (assembly GCA_030864215.1). Lineage (NCBI taxonomy): Eukaryota > Viridiplantae > Streptophyta > Magnoliopsida > Solanales > Solanaceae > Capsicum > Capsicum pubescens. Next base: position 35,417,304 of record CM061545.1, on the reverse strand, counting down.
TTTGCTTTTGTAGTAGCTAGCATAATTTGATACGCTTAAGACATGATTATATTCCATTCCTGGGCAATGAGAAGCTTATTAATGCAAACATACACTTGATTGTGATGGTATCACAACTCACCTCCGAATGAGACAGAATAACTGATAAGAGTTATTTCGAAATTTACTTTTAAAGTAGTAAATCTGAAATTTATACATGTAATAGTAAATCTGAAATTTACTAAAGAAAAAGTACATATCATGGTAAATTTGGAGTTTACTAGAATAAAAGTTTATAAATTGATATGAACGATTGTGACATCTCGAAGATGTGCATATTGAATATTAGACATGTATTGAAGAACTAGAAGATTCTTCGAGAATTGTTTATGTCGCTTGTTCTCATGATAAGTTGGTTGGACCGACTAATGTTGGGATTGAATTCCTTAAATCTGAAAAGTATAAAAGGTGAATATAGACCCATTCACCTGTCATGTGATCTATTAAGATGCATCAATATAAAATGATCACATGTGCATTTATTGTCAACATGTAGTTTGACATTCATAAAATTGCTTGCTCAATAAAATTGAGTTAAGAGCATAACTTTTAGATTGTGCAATCAAGACAATTCATCTTGATGATCATGGTTTAGCATCGAACGTCTTCAATAAATAATTAAACCATTGAGAACAAAAACTTCATGTGTTTGTTTGAAATATTATATATAAAAGTACTTGTATGCATCAAATCAATAAATTATGATTAATTTTCTCTCAAAGTTGGTTATAAGTCAGGAATCACACGTTGTCCATCTAATAGTTAATGTGTGGTATACGATTAATGAATATACCATGATGCATAAAGATGAATTCCTCAAAGAAGAAGGAGGATGTATGTTAGTTTTTCTAACATAAGGGGGAGATTATATGCAACTATGAAATATGTTAGAAATTATCATCAGATCCTCATTCAAAAGATAATGCAAGTCAAATGCCGAAAACATCTCATATTTAAGCTGCAAGTGCTCCTATTTTATGTCTCTAAAGGACAAAATCTATGCATGCGTGAAGTACCATAAAAGGGATAAATTGATGGTTTGAAAATCATTGAAACTCTTGGAGAGTTTTCAAAAGCAATAAGATTATTTGCTGAAATACAAAACATACCGAATTGAATGTATCTTGCAAATGCTACAAGGCCTGATATAGCCTTTTCAGTTAATTTGTTAGCAAGATATAGTTCTGCTCCTTTTAGAAGACATCAAAATGAGATCAAACACATGATCTTATTTTATTCTAAAGCTTGTAGTCTCGGTCTTATTGGCTATGCTGATGCTGGATACTTATCTGACCGCATAAAGTTCGATCTCAAACAGGTTATGTATTCATATGTGGGGGTACTATCATATCTTGGAGATATACAAAGCAGTCTATCTAGCCACCTCATTGAACCATGTTTAGATAATAGTTATTTATGTAACAAACCGAGAATGTGTATGGTTAAGGTACATGATACATCACATTCGAGAATAATATGATTTGAAATGTGACAATGTGCCCACAATTTTATATGGATATAATGCAACATGCATAACATATCTTAAGGGAGGATTCATAAAAGGAGATAGAACGAAACACACTTCATCAAAGTTTTTCTACATACATGAGCTACAAAAGAATGGTGATATTAACGTGCAATAAATTCGTTTAAGTCGCAATATGGCTGATTTATTCACCACCTCATACCATAAATCAAATGTTCGCCACCTCATACCATAACACGTTTACTTGATAAGGTCACTTCCTGCCTTGCCAATGCATGCTGTTGTTGTTTCTATATTTTATTTTATGAGCTGAATGGTATGTCTATTGACGTACTAATTATTATTTCGGGGGTACAAAATTTGTATGTTTTCTATACAAACTTCAAACTAAGTTCAAGAATAAGTTTTCAAGAACTATAATGAAGTTCAACACCTTCATACACAAGTTCAAATGAATAATCAAATGAACTATCAAATGAAGTGTTTATCAACTATTAAAAATGAAGATGAAGCAGAAATTTAAGAACCAAGCGACTTCACGGTGTGTCTTTAAGGAATTTATTCCCCTCAAGTACCCGAGGTTATGAAATATTTCCTCTCAGGATAAAATGGTTCACTTTCTGAAAATAACTTTATCTCAAATTTTTAGAAACTTCGAACGGACTCAACAGTTTGATGATCACAAAAGAGTTTTTAAGAAGAAGAAGAATGTTATCAACTCTAAAAATTTGTCTTTACCTGAGGAAAAATTCAGGTATTTATAACCATCAAGGTGTTGCTTTATGAAGAGAAACAATGGTTCAGAAAGGTGCAACTCTTCGGAAATGTGCTACTCTTCAAAAAGTCACAACCCATTGAGAAGATCCTAACCATTCAATCCGAAAAGGTGCCTATTCAAATTGCATCTTTTCTCTTAGTGTCTTTCCAAAAAAAAAAAAATACCACCTTTTCATTTTTCTTTTATACCTCTTAATAACCTAACACTAATACCTGTGTAATTGTTCTCCCGTTAGTTGGTCATTAATTCATCAGAACAAGAATTTGATGGTAATGGTGGTAGTGGTAATGGTGATCAGGTGTTAAGGAGATCTTCTGTGATGATTAATGTACGCGAAAGAAATGTTAATTTACCGAGGATTTGTATATGAGAATCTAATGGTGATGCTGGGGATATTACTTATGATATTATTGACAATATGGATGCTTCTTCTATGTTTGTTCCTCGGAATGAGGATGATGAAGATGACGAAGAGAGTGAGAGTTCTGAAGGAGATGAAAATAGGGATTTTTGAAAGAGTCCTTGCCATTCTGAAGTTGTGGAAATGAAGAAGCCGGAGTAGCCAATAACCAGGGGACATAGGAATTATGATTAGGTGCTTAGTCTTCAGCTAGGCGTTAGGTAATGCGATGTTTTATTGCTCTATTCAACATTTAGTCAATGTTTTTTTTGCATTTTAAGAATCTTATGAAGTTAGTTATGTATTTGTGTATATGCACATACACAGGTATTCAACTCAGAAGCACGCCTCAATTACAAGAAAGCTAAAGGGTTTGGATTTTGATCCTAATAAAAAATTCTGGACAAGGTTTCCACCTGAGGGTTCCAAACTCACACCACCCCATCAGGTTGTGGACTCCAAATAAAGGACTACTGTCCCGTGGTTTTCAAGTATGGTTAGTGTTACTCCAGGATTCAATTTTGCTATGTTTTAGTTGAAGAGATTGAATTATCGTTATCCTGTAGCTAACTATTGTCTTTGATATTATCACTACTAGTATGTGGTTGAGAAAGGTGCAAACATTATATTAATTGTTGTTATCTTTCCGTGTATGTTGTTAGGAATCTTAGGGAATTATTTGACATAGATCCATCTGAAATATGCTAGCTATCTGTGGAACTGATGCACTTAGGAACTGTCTTCCCCTGGCAAAAATGGCAACAACTTCTATCCAACTCAAGATGAATGATGATTTCTCATCAAAACTTTAAAAAAGTCTGAAGTTAAGGTCAGCGACCGCAAGCAGCTCAATACCTTTTAGGGTAGGAACAAAGAGAGACAATTGTTAGTTATTCGAATGAGGTATGCCATTCAGTATATCACTTACACTCTTGCTTTACTCTTTAGCAACACATTAATGATTGAGAAAATAGAATTGCTTTTACTGATTTTTCATATTCCTTAGGTACTCATTAGAATGCTTCAAAGTTATTATATATATAAAGGAAGGTTAAGAATTTGCTGATGTGGCATGTTTCTAAGGCCATCATTCATTATTTTTTTGACTTTTTTTTATATTTCTATTTACTTATTTATTTATTTATTTATTAATTTATTTATTTATTATTTTACAAAAATAAATATGTTGATTATTACCCCTCTATTTATTTCTATTCATTATTGTAAAAACCTAAATTCAAACTTAAATGTATCAAAATTTATTACTTCACTAATTCATATTTTTTATTGTACACTTTAAAAGTATAAGTATTTACTACTCCAAACTTTCATTTCCTTCATGAAAAATCAATCATCATTATATATAACAGATTAAAAAAAGTAAGACAAACAAATTAAATCAGAGAAAAAATAAAACGGAGAAAAGGAAAATCATCAATAAAATTATTCTAAAGTAGGCATGTTGACCTGCTGCCTGTGTTGATACGATTTCATTAGTCTCTTTTTTCTTTTATAAGTAGATTATAAATGCCTTTTAGATTGATAGTAAAACTATAGCTCTTCCTTTTAATTTCTATTTTTTCAGCTACAAATTTCTTTAATTGTTTATATCATCATCATGTTGTTTAGATATACATAAGAAAATAGAAAAACAAAAAGTCTATTGTCTAGCAAGATACTTAAAACACAAGTAAAGATTTTTAATTTAATCAACAATATAAAAATAATTAATATCAATAAAATTATGTCAAAGCAGGCTTGTTGACCTGCTGCCTGCTCTGACACAATTTTGTTAGACCCTTTTCCTTTTATAAGTAAGTAGATTATAAATACCTTTTAGATTGATAGCAAAGCTATATCTCTTCCTTTTAATTTGTATTTTTTCGACTACAAATTTTTTTAGTTGTTTATATCATCATCATGTTGTTTATAGATATACATAAGAAAATAGAAAAATAAAAAGTCTATTATCTAACAAAATACTCAAAACACAAGTAAAGATTTGTAATTTAATAAATAATATAAAAATAATTAATAAATACATATAATAAAACTAAATCATTTGCATTTTAATAATTTGAAACAATATCTATCGGTATAAATTTGTACTAATATTGTTTGTAACCGTGCAAAGCGCGGTGATTACCACCAGTATATATATATATATATATATATAAAGGAGGTTTAGAAATATGCTAATATGACATACTTCTAAGACCACCATTCTCTTTTATCCTTTTTTCTCTCTTTTTTGATATTTTTTTGTTCATTGTCTACTAAGTAAATGGGTTATTAAAATTCTGAAATATCAACTAAGTAAATGGGCTAATAAAAGTCTTAGGTATAAATAACATAAGTACCAACCCTTTTAGAAGTTATTACATTCTCTCTCATTTTTTTAATTACTTTACTCTCTCTCCCGATTAATATACATAAGATAACCGACATATACATAGCAGTCTGTGTATATGTGAATTTGTTACTGCCGTTAAAAATGAAAATAACTGATTCCTTTCCTTTAAGAACGTAATTTTTACAGCCAATTAATTAAGTGGATTACTGCACCCCTTAAATTATGTAACACTATTGAAATTCAAATTTTGAATTATACAAATACATTAAAAACAAATCAGATGAAAAAACACAAAACAAAAATAAATCAAGCACCTATTTGTCGATCGTTTTAAAGAAAAAAATTAATTGAAATTCAAGATGATGAATATTGCTATTCTTTTGAGGTACTCTAGTCAATGGAGAATCGAAATAGAAAGAGGTATTGTTTTTTTGCTATTCTTTTAGGTATTGTTGTCGCGGAATCGATGACTTTTTTTAGGTTGATTTCGTTAATTTTTTCTGACAAAAAATGAGGTATTATTTTTAACGAAAATAAATTTTTTCAGGCAAAAAGAGGTATTATTTTTAGTTCTGTTATGAAATTTGTTTACTTAAATTTGCGTGAATATTAGAATGACGTTAAATTTCATTTTACGAAGATTTTTTTCATGTTGAGCACACAAAATTGTATGTTTTTTCGGATTGGATTAATTCATGTCCTAAATTTATCAATTGCAGGAAAACAAGTTTATGTTATATAATAGCAATGTCGTCTATTATTTACATGTACATTCATTGTGTTTTGTATATGCGCAGAATAACATTTTGGTATTGTGTTGTTTGCATTCACAAATTGATTAACAGGTTGAAACATATATACTTTATTGAGTTGTAATGTATATTTTATATCTTATGTTGTATATGAATTTTTTCTCTGTATAATTGATTTGTAACACCCAAAATGAAAAAAATTATAAATTATTATTACTACTAATCATATTATGATTGTCTATTTCAGCTATGTGCTCTGATGTTACAATGAGGATTGTAAATGAACGTCAGAAGCATCTAGTTACCAAAAAACTGAATCTTTTTTTATTCAGGTCAAGGCTTCTTCAACATATATCTACTCAGTTTATGATTGTGAAAGAAGATACATCGTCGATCTTGAAAGTGGATCGTGCATCTGTGGGAGGTTTTAAAAAGATGAGATTCCTTGTCCTCACGCTATTGCCGTCTTGAAGTCAAAACATATGAAAGAATTTAGGTCATACTGTTGCGTTAATAAGTGTATTCAATGTATAACTAAAATATAGTATCGTTTACATAATTTACTATTGAAACTGGTGTTGATATGTATTTATATACATATCCATTATGCATTTGTCCAACTACAAAATGTTGTTATGAAAATACATGTTCATTATCGAAAGTTAACATACAATTGAGTTCACAAAACAATTGCATGTAAAACTTATGTATATTATAATATTTAGTTATGTATATATGATTTGTGGTTGAATTTGTGGTTGCTAATGTGTATTCTATATGAATTTGTCATTCATTCACGTATGTTATCATGTGTTCATTAGCATACGTTAATTCTGACAAAAGATTAGTAGTTAACCTTCCTTATAATATATATGAATATTTATTCATAAATTCTATGTATATGTAGACATAGACATACGTTCAGTTTGTATTGTTGCTAATTAACGATGAAAATATTTTCTACGTATATGTAAATTTATACATAGCAAAGTGTTTTGTATATTGTTTATCCTGAAATTTTCAGTTCATAGACCCAATAATTTCTTTATCCCAACAATTCAGTACATATACACAATAATTTCTATATTTCAATAATTTAGTTTATACACACAACAATTCATATATATACCTTCTGTGTGAATTGTTTTTCATACATATCTTTTAAAAATGTGTGTGTGTGTATGTATGTATACATACATACATACATACACATACACACATTTTAAAAAGGCTAAAGCCATCGACAGACCCTCAAATTTATCCCGAAAATTTACTTAGACCCCTCAACTAAGGCTTGTACCTATTAGACCCCTAACCCACCCGAATTTTGATCCAATCAGGCCCTTTTTTGTCAATCAGCTAAAATCTAAAGTGTGTATTGCACACACGCGTTGATGTGGCAAAAACGATCAATTAAAAGGTGACACTTGGCAGTGAGGATCCAAATTATTAAAAAATAATTATAAAATTATTTTAAAAACAAAATTAAAAAACTGATTATTAAAAAAAATTATAAATTAAAAAAAAACAAATTATTAAAAAATAATTATAAAATTATTTAAAAATAAAAATAATTTTATAAAATTTAAAAAAAATAAAAAATAAAAAATGGCATTGAGGATTCAAATTATTAAAAAATAATTATAAAATTATTTAAAAAATAAAAAACTGATTATTAAAAAGAAATTATAAAATATTACAAAAATAAAAATAAAATATGGCATTGAGGATCCAAATTATTAAAAACAATCATAGAGTGATCTTTTAAAACATACAGTGATCTTTAATATACAGTGATCCAAACATAATTTTTAAAAAGAAATATAAATTTTTTGAAAAAATGAAAATAAAAAACTAATCCCTACCTTCCCCTAGCCTCCCTCCCCTAGCGTTGATCTTCTCCCCCCCCCTTCCGGGCGTTCATCTTCTTCCCCATTAAAGTGAACTTTGCTTCTCCGTGAACCTCAAAAACACACACACACACAAAATTTTTGTTTAAAATCTACTTCAAGAATTCAAAAGGGGGTCTAAAAAAAGCCATCTTTATTAAAAATTTTCATAAAATGATAATATTAATGGAGAAAAAAGTGATCTTTCTTGTAAATTTTCAACAAAAAAGTGATCTTTATTGTAAAAAAATTCAAGGAATGAAAAAAAAGTGATGTTTGTTGTAATTTTTCAAGAAATAGTGATACTAGTGGAGGAAAAAAAAGTAAATTTTATTGGAATTGTTCAAGGAATGGGAATAATTATGGTGGATTAAAAAGAAATTGTTCATGTGAAAACGCGGGGGTGAGGAGATGATGAAGACGCGGGGGTGGGGTGGGGTTGAAGACGATGAAGACGCGAGGTGGGGTGGGGTTGAAGACACAGGGGTGGGGTGGGGGTGGGGTGCTGTGAAGAAGATGATACCGAGGGGGCTGCTTTTTAAAAAAAAAGATTAAGAAATTCTAATAATTTAAAATTATATTAATAAATTAATTTAAATATAAACTTTTCAATTAATATTTTTTGGGGTCATCAGTACCACTTGACACCTTTCTATTGGATAATTATTCAAAAAAAGTGCCTCACACGCCCCTAGTGAGTGTACAACATGCGGAGTGCCACATAAGCAAAAAAGGCCTGATTGGATCAAATTCGGGTGGGTAAGGGACCTGATAGGTACAAGCCTTAGTTGAGGGGTCTAAGTGAATTTTCAAAACAAGTTTGAGGGTCTGTCGATGGGTTTGACCTTTTTAAAAGATATGTATGAAAAAAAAAATTTCACACAGAAGGTATGTATACACATCTGCTGTGTGAAAATTATTTTTTCATACATATCTTTTAAAAATGTGTGTGTGTATATTATACACACACACACACACACACACATATTCAGAAAAAAATTTGATTTGATAAAGTATAAAAAAAATCTTTCTAACTTTCAATCTTAAATTTAAGAGCCCGTTTGGCCATGCAATTTTTTCTCTTTTTTTCGGAGTTGAAAATTGTGGTGTTTGGACATGAAAATTTGGAAAATAATTCCGGAAAATTTTTCTGAAAAGGAAAAACAGGTTTTTGGTGTTTTCAGATTTTTTCAACTCCAATTTCAACTTTTATTATTATTATATATAACCTCAATCTTTTAAATTTTTACATAAAACTCTACTTATAACATTACCTTTTCAATATTACGTATATATCAGTTTTAAAGAATAAGATAATTATAATTTCAAACTTTATGCTATCCTAATTAATATATATCTCTTTCTCTCTCTCATTATTATTTTTCTCCCTTATTTAAGACATTATTTTACTGCTAATGATCCTAATTACTATAATATATTAATAATAATAATAATTTGTCTGTTGCGATACGGACGTTTAAGGAATTATAGTCGTGTAATTAATAATGGATAATCATTTTCTATATTTATGGAATTAATAAAGTTGTAGCAGATTAGTTTACCACTGCCACAAATTATTCTCATTTTTAATTTGATTATATATATTATATTGTGTACATTTTTATTATACTATTCAAATATAAATAGTTTATACCATATATATGCTAAAAATATAAATCGGTGATACATATTTTTCATAAAAAAAATATGTCCAATTTAACAAATTTATACCTTAAACTGCAACTACTACCTTTATACACCATAATACTTGATATTTTTATACACAAAATATTATATTTATACCCATAAATATATAAAGTATTATATTTATAACAGAAATATACAAAGTATGCTATCTATGAAGTTTATAGCATGTATACATCATATACACATATATAAATATACAAAGTATTAAGAAACATACTAAGCATATTTATAACATAAATATTCAAAGTATGTTATATGCGAAGTTTATACCATGTATATATCATATACACACATATATAAATATACTAAGTATAAAGAAACATACTAAGCATATTTATATATTTATGGTATATGATATAATCTACCATAAATATGCAAAGTATGTTTTACCTAGAAATAATTTATTTACACACAGTAAAATCTTTCATGTATAAGAAAATTAAAGAAATAAATTAGCGGCACCCTAAAATTTAATAACAACTTATCATTTCCTCAAAAAATAAAGGAAATAAATTAAATAAATTCCTAAAAAAATAAATTTGTTTGAAAGATAATATTTGTTACCTAAAAAACAGGCAGTGATCTGTTAATGTAACATCCATATTTAAAATTTTCAAATATGAGAAAACGACTATTAATGTAAATATTATATGTCATTAAATATGACCATGTATATGTAATTATTTTTATAAAAGTGGCTAATTGTGTTCTTTTCCCGTTAGTAGGTAAATTTTGATTGGGTGATTTTGATAGTTTGTAAAAGTTGGAGCATAAAATCATATTTAAAAAAGTTTTTTCAAAAGTAAAAAAAATAATTCAAAAAAGACATGGCCAAACACAACTCCTCCAACTTCAATTTCAACTCCAACTTCAACTCCAACTCCAATTTTTTTTAGTTTTCATGGCTAAACGACTACTAAGAATGTTATTAATGGAGTTTCTGAAAAAAAAAATGTCATTGAAGAAGAGATTGAATCAAATATGTTTGAGAATTCAAAATTGATAACTTATAGAAAGTTGCTCTTTGATTATAAGCATCTTTCAAGGAGCGAAAAGATAGATAATAGTAAAGTAATGTATATGTACTTTAGAGAGAAAAATTGAAATAGTGAGATTTTTATAATATATTTTGAAAGTTGAGATTTTGTATAATAAGTGATACTTAAGTTGTGACTTTATGTAATTTTCACAAGTCTTAGATGTATAAATCTCAAGTAATTGTCTGATCGAGTAAGAGAAACTAGAAACGCAGTAATTTAAGACGTTAAAACTTTATTATGGAGAATAACTGTTCCATTACATGCCAGTATTTAACTTCCCTATTAAGTAGAAAGTTTAAAAGTGGCAACAATTTTGTGTTGTCAGATAAATATTAGAGGGAGAAAATTTCATAACTTAATTTACTGATTGTTATTTCTTACTGAGCCATGAAATTTACTGATGTTTCTTTCTAATTTTTCAAGATTGAGATTTAATGTAATGTGGTACATATATTGAACAATTCAGAATAGGGTCGGGCATAAAATATCAAAAACCAAATTATTGAACCGAATTGAAAAATTTGGTAATTGGTATTCGGTAATTCGGTATTTGGTATGGTATTTGGAAGTAAAATTTCAATATTTCGATATTTGGGATTGAGTTTGGTACAAGATATTAATACCGTTTGGTATTCGGTATTTACCGAATTTCGAGTATATATATATAACCCGATAGACAATAGTACTAGTCATCTCAAAGAATCTCTTAAACCTTGATAATATATTCGTAAAAAACAACAAAAAAAATACTAAATAGGATTTCTATTAAAGATACTCTTTGAAGTTTAAACATACATTTGCACATCTCCAACTTTAATATAGTATTACCAAATATCATACCGAACCGAAGTTTAATTTACCGATTACCGAACTACCGAACCGATATTTATAAGTATGGTATATGGTATCTATGTTCAAATACCGATTACCGAATTACCAAACCCAAACTTTAAAAATACCGAACCGAATACCGAGCGTCCACACCTAATTCAGAAGGAAGAAGTGGAGCTTTTGTGCCAATCTAGGAATATCTTGAATATGACGAAATATATGAATAATCAATGTATGTAAGTTATAAGTGGACTTTTTGTTGATTCTGTACATACATGATAAGGGAGCTTTTGTGTTCATATTAGAAGCAAAACAAAGGTAAGTAATTATGTGAGAAAATATGCTTTCTCCAGCATATTAAAATTTATTCAACATATTTAGCAATTTCTTTCTTTCTTTCTTCTAATGATGTATATTTTATTTTGTAGGAAAGTTAAAATTTAGCCCTAAAGCTGGAAAAGAATCTGAGAAAGACATTTTTATACTTGCGAATATTGGGAGATGGGATTTGAGGCAGTTCATGGTGATGAGTTCCTCTAATAGTACTAAATTTTGTTTTTGTTTCATCGAATCATAATTCTCTTTAGAATTTTTCTCATGTGTTTTCGATCGTGTGCAATTTGATGAAATAAGCTCCTGATCAATTTAGTGGAACAAAGAGCTATATTTTGGGAGAATATTTTTCACATATTGTCGTGTTTATCAGCAATAGATTTGTATCACGCAAAGTTAAAAGAGTTTATTTTGAAATGTTAATGTCAATTTTTTATTTTTAGTAGAACAATACTATATTCATGAAAAATATTCTTAGTTTTTGATTTTTTTTTTGGTAATCTATATCTATATATGCACGCAAAGTTCAACATATGATACCTATGATCAATATTCATATTTATTTTTTACTGATTATTTTTTAATAATATTTATATTTACAAATAACCATAATCCATTACTAATAAAGAAACAATCTTAAAAAAAAAAAACACTCAAAAAGCATTACTATTAAAATTTATTACCGACAGTCACTAGAAAAAATCGAAGGAAAGGTGTCTTTTAAGTCTTGAATGAAGGATTGGTAACATTGACCAACAGATAGGGTCAAACATCATTAGAAAACTTGATTAAGTTAATTGTGGACTTGATTAATATTTTCAAAACTTTCTAATCTTTTCAAAAATAAAAATCAACCCAACCCACACCCCACTTCAATCCAAATCAACCACTCTCTCCTCTCTCTCTCGACAACTTCTCTCATCTCTCCCCCAACCAACAGTTCTGCAAAATTTCTCCCTTCAACCCCCGACGACTTCTAACTCCGGCGATAAATAGTTGGGCTTCGAGTTCCCCTCTTCAATTCAAATCAACCTGTCTCTCATCCCTTTCTCGACAACTTTTCTCAACTCTCTCTCAACCAACTGTTCTGCAAATTTCTCATTTCAATCCTCGGCGACTTCAACATCCGACTACAAATAGTTGAGCTTCGAGTTTCTTTTCGACTTCAACCTTCAATCGACGTAACGGGCTTGCTCTCCGGCCACAACAGCTTCGAATTCTTCATCATTTCTTTTCTTCTTTCACAGGTAAAAAATTATGTCCTTTTTAGTTTTGAAGAAAACGAGGAACTTGAGCCAACTTCTCTTATAGTATTGGTTAACAATTTCAATATTTGTTGCATTAATTTGAAATGCGGTCTGAACAAAATCTTAATTTCTGGTATTTTTTCTCTTCTCTTTTCGAAGTGAATTATGATATTTTGTTGTTTGTTGCATTTTTTTAAAGTTTGATTTTTATTGTTTGTGTTTATAAAAACAAAATGACAATTTGGGTTGATTTGTTCTGTTCTTGTTCTTGGTAAAAATGATGAAATTACTATTTTTTTGTTGAACAAAATCGTGCTACTGTTTTTTGTTTCCTCCGACAGATTACCCATCTGGTGCAACATATTAACCATCTGATGCAAAAGATTTATCATATGATGCAATAGATCAATCATCTGATGCACCAGATGAACCATCAGATTATAATTCTGATGTAACAGCTTTACCATATATTGCAACAGATTAAGCATCGAATAAAAAATCTGATGCAACTAATTAACCATCTGGTGCAACGGAAGAACCATCAAATTAATGATCCAATTCAACAGATAAACCTCCTGTTGGATAAAATCCTATCAACTCTTCCTACAGAAAATGTTCAAGACTTGATTTTTCCAGCTGATCATTCATCTGCCGCGATAAACGATCTTCTGTTGGAAGAAATCTAAACAATATTGACCGTTGATAATTGTTCCAATAGATCACTCACGTGTTGCAACAGATGTGTGACCTGTTGTACAGATCATTCATCTTTCTCAATAGATGAGTGATATGTTTTGTATTGTCGTAACATATTACTCAGCCATTGCTGCAGGTTAGTTAACTGCTCTGACAAATCACTCATATGTTACAACAGATGTGTGATCAGTTACACAAAGCATTCATCTTTCTCAATAAATTAGTGATATGTTTTGTATTATCGCAACAGATTACTTAGCCATTGCTGCAGATTATTTAACTGTTCCAACAGATCACTCATATGTTGCAACAGATGATGTCATAACAGTTGTGTGATCCGTTGCACAGACCATTCATCTGTCTTAAAAGATGAGTGATATGTTTTGTATTGTTGCAACAGATTACTCATCCACTGCAACAGTTTGGTTATATGCTGCAACAGATATACTACCTGGTACAACAGATCGGTGATCTGTTGCAACTGTTGTTTTACTGTTTTGCTTGTTTGATTTACTGTTATCCTTTTTTAACGATGCATTAATCAACAATAAAATATTATTTTATGTTCCTGTTAATTTTAGATAATACGATTCCCAAAAGAACAAAAACCGAATCAAGTTCAAGTAAAGGAATAAGTGAAGCATCTAGGCTACATCCACCACTCTATGAGCTTTCTTTACAAGCGTTATCTCAATCGGGAGCAGAATATGATGAACACGGGGAAGAGAAATATTTTAAAAGAGATGATGCAGATGCTAATAGCCCTTCTATCAAAGAGTTGGTCAAAGCCTTCAGCATTGATCGTTATCCTGTGAGAATGCAGTGCGATGGTGCCGCAAATTTAACAGGTGATTTCGTGGTTAAGTCATCCATGGGAAAATCTTTTGACGCCTTCAGAAAAATTCTTCGAGAACAAAAATTGGATGCTTATTTTGGGGACAACTGCTTTGGGAAATATCTTGATTTGCCGGAGGACAACAAGGCTCATTTTCAAATAAAAATGGTATATGAACTTCTCAAGCGTAGGTTTATGTATGAAAACAAAGATAAGATGGATGAGGTGTGGATAAATTACTGTGACATCCCTCTTTGTTTTGGTTGGAAGGAGTTTGCCATAGTTACTGGACTAAAATGTTATCCTCCTTCTCAAGTTATACCTATTCTAATCCTAAAAAAAGCACCCCACATACCTAAAAAAGGCAAAGGCAAGTCGTGTGATCGTGATGACCTGGTGTCCATTGTTGGTCCAAGCTTCAAAAATAAAAATTTGATAGAAGCGTTGAAAGGTAAAGGACTTTCAAAGAAGCATAAGCAATCATTGTGCTTGGTTTGGTTTGTACATAATATTCTTTGGGCTAGAGACGTTAACAACAACATAAGCCTCAATTTAATAAAGCTCTCCAAGGATATTAAGGCGTTTAACAGCTATCCTTGGGGGTATGAAAGCTTCAAAATGACTGTCAAATATTTGTTGACTCCATTGGCGCCAAATATAGTCAACTTATATGGTTTTCCATGGGCTTTCATGGTAAATATTTCTTTCTTCTATTATGATATTATTCATTTTTTCACTCAATAATGGTTTTGATTTATTGGCGTTATTTTATAGGCTTGGGCGTTTGAAGCCATTCCTTATTTTAGACAACAAGTGAACTACCAGAAAGGAGTTTCCTGTCCAAGAATCTTGAGATGGTTGTCGGCCAAAACTGATAAAAATGCAAAATTTCTTGATCTCTTCAACCCCCCGAAGGATGCAGTAAGTATAAGTATAATTAATTTTTTCTTTTAATTAATGCTTTTTTTTTGAATGATCTAATCATCATTCTAATATATGTAATGATTTATGTTAGATTGTGCATCCGTCGCTAGTTCCGACCAATCGAGAGTTGAAGATGCCATTTTTTCTTACTTTACGGTCTGTGCAAACTTTATCGGACCCTAAGGTCATCGACAGAATAAAAATGGAATTGTTTGGAGCAACAACCATTACAAGAAAAATAATTTTGGAGGGTGGGATTATTGTTGTTGATGGTCTTAGTGGTGATGGAGCTGTTGGTGGAGGTAGTGGTGCTGCTGTTGGTGCTAATGATGCTCCTCTTACAGTATTTAAAGCAAACCATTATGAGTATGATCATATTGGTTATACAGATTTTGCCTCTCCCAGCAAATGTTCTGTATGCAAATGTCAAGACTGCAGGGCAAAACATGATGTAGTGATTAATGCTATTAATGCATTAACTGCTTCTGTAAAGGAATTGACATCTAAGAGGGGTCTCATTTCATCAAAGAGGATTTTATTTCCATCCGCTCCATTAGAGATTAGGGCTAAGAGGAGAAGGAGAGTGATTTCTAGGGCATTATCAAGCATCCAAAAAAGCGAAATTGCAACTCCTCTGTCTGTGTGTTGCACTGAGCAACGTACAATGTCCAAAGGAGAGCAACACGAGCTAAAGAAGGTGAATATATTATATGTCTTCCAACTGACAAAACAAACAGACGCATATCTATTTCAACAGATGACGCATCTGCTAAAAATTATGAAACAAATATAAACATCTATTGCAACAGTTGACTAACCTGTTGCACCAGATAAAGTATCTGGTGCAACTTATGTCTCATCTATTTTAGCAAATCAAACAGCTCTTCGTACCGCTTTTATTTGTACCAACAGACGACCTATCTGCTGCAACAGATGATTCATATGTTGCAACTGATGGTTCATCCGTTGAAAATTATCATACAGGGTCTTCCTCATGTAGAAATTTTTTCCAACAGTTGATTCATTGTTGCAACAGAAATATAATCTGTTTGGGATAATTTAAAATAGGAGGAAGACCTGTTTGATTTGCTAGAAGAGATGAGTTATCCTTTTCTATTTTGTTGTATCTCCGTGATTAGCATTGACCAATTTTGGCTTTCCAAGTGGATGTAGAAGAAACTATTGCTGAACAACATTGATAATATGCTACTCTTTTTATATAAATATAGAGAACAGAAAGTGCAGAAAATGTACGTAAGCGACAATAAAGATCCACGACGAGCAAAGCCGAATTCCATAGCACCGGATGAAGAACAACTTGTACATACTGAGTAGATCTTTATAGCTTGAGCCTATCCAAGTAATCCTTGGCAGTATACTTTAATTGTTGTTGATGTATTTGTTGAGATCTGTACCCATAATAATTTTTTTACATTTCATTTATTCGTTGACTTATTTTAGCTAATTTATGAAGGCTTCGATTTATTTTATTTTGTCTATGGATTTTATTTATTCCTTAGATTTGAATTTATTAAATGAAAAGGAATACTAGATTCAAATATTGCAACAGATAATGTATCTGTTGCAACAGACGACACATCTATTGAAAAAATCGAATAGATTTAGACATATGTTGCAACAGGTAGGTAATCTGCTGGAATTTATCAAACAAGTCTTCCTACTGTTGCAACAGATGGACTTAGATAGAAACATCGAGATAATGCAACGGATGACCAACCTATTGCAACAGTTAAACTATATGTCAGAATAGGTAGAATAACTGTTACAACGGATGGAGAATCTGTTGCATTATAAAAATTAAACTTTCATTGGACATTAAAAATTGCCACTACGTGTAAAAAGGTTAAAGTGAATTGAAATAAAAAGGCGGAACCCATCGACGGTGTTCAGTTCAAACACCTAAAATAAAATAGGCATCAAGTAGACAATGTTCATTTTAAATAGATAAAATAAAATAGGCATCAAATGTGTTAGTCTGACACATTTTGCTGACTTGCCGTCACCGTCACTTGGCCCCCCCCAACGGTCATTTCCCCTCCCCCCATTGTCTTATATATTCATATTCCTCCTAAAATTTAACCCTAAATTTCCAAATCTTCTTCTTCACCGTCATCTTCTTTTATCTATCCAAATTCTTCAAATTATCTCTTTCATTTTTTCCAACTGAGCTTGACAATGTCGAGCGCATCTTCCACTATTTTTTGTGATAAAGATTTTCGATATTGTAAGTGCGGTCATGAAGCTCTGTTAAAGACTTTTTGAACTCAACAAAATTTGGGTCGTAGGTTTTTTACTTGTAAGATTTCAAAGGTAATATTTTTTATTTAATTAGTTGATTAATTATTGACTTGTTATTATTTTGTAATTATGTTTTTTTTTTTATAGAAATTGGGTGGATGCGATTACTTTGATTGGTATGAAGAACGACACCCTTCATAAGCAAATCGTGTAATCCGAGGTTTGTTGAACAAAGTCAAGGCTTCTGAAGAGAAATAAAATCGAGCAATAAGATATTACATTGTTGCCGTTATTGCTACTGGTTTGGTGTTGTTGGGCACATGGATATTCATGCCTAATTGCTGAAATTTTTATGGTGGTGTGTGTATTTTCTACTGGTTTGGTGTTGTCGAGCACATGGATATTCAAGCGTAACTGTTGAAAAATATAAAAAAGATTTAGGCATATGTTGTAAAATTTAGGTCATCTGTTGGAAATTATCTAATAGGTCTTCCCACTGTTGCAATATGTTATACTTAGATTACTAGATTATTCATAGAAATAACATCGACGTAATGCAACAGATGACGAACCTATTGCAACAGATAAACTATCTGCCAGAACAAATTAAATATATTTTACAACAGATTGACAATCTATTTAATTATAAAAAACTCAACTTTCATCAGAAAAAAATTATTGCCACTACATGTACCTGTAATGTAATAAAGTGAAGGGTGACTTGAAATTAAAAATTTCTATTTCACAGGCTCTTCTATATACACAGGCTTCAAGCGTCCAGTTAGTACCCCATAATCCCAGACCTCTTGCAAGTTTGCCACAACATTTTCGCACAAAAAAGTCGTTGGCTCGGCCATTTCTGTGCCGGTCAACAAACATTCGATGTGTGCAATAGCGTGCGAGCCGCTCGCTTTAGCGGCATCATCTTTTGGAAGGATCATTCCCTTGTTTCGACCTTTAAAATCCCATGATTTCTTCATTAACACTTCCTTTGACAAATGATTCATCAGTTTACTCTCCCTCAACAAGATGGACAACATCACCATCAGTGGTTCCACAAGGAGAAAAAGATCGAAATCGTCGACGAGAGGTATGTTGGAGTCATAAACATTGATCTTTCCCTCTTCGAGTAGTATCTCAAAAACTCAATAATGCATGTCGTTTACGCTAATGACTGCAAGAATCCTTTTTGCCTCGGTCCATCTCTTGCCGTGTGGATTTGGCCTGTCCCCTCTAACATATTTTATCATTTCTTCTTCATCCAACACCAACATAGGAACTAGGAAATCAAGTCCTAAGCCAAGGGCTAACGCATCCCCATTGATTTGATCGTACCTATCCTTGAGCTTTTTGCATAAGTCGAGGTCTATTATCCTATCGACACGTCATAAGCTTCCCGGTACGTTAATTGTCTTTTCCTCATGAGGCAGAGAATTATGTCAACATGCTGTGAGATAAGAAGTCAATTTTTAAATAGGTTAGTAATTGTAAATATGCAAGGGATGGTCCATCTGTTGCATTGGGTTCTCTGAATCAATAATCCAACGCAACTTATGCAACAGATGGATAATAAGTTGCAACAGAACTACTACCAGTTGCACCAGTATACCCAGCTGTTGCAATAGATGTGAAATCTTTTGTGTAAATTCTTCTTCGTGGGGTAGATTAGAAGGGCTAGGTTAGGAAAAGTAAAATTACCTTGTCCTCGTACGGCATACACATGTCAGTCATAGTCTGGAAGTTTTGGGGGGAAAAGAGAGGCCTGGGGTAATCTGGTGTGCCTAGCTTAGCATTATTGGCCTGTCACAGATCCCTCTTCTCTTCGGCACCAAGTTCCACATATATTTCCACCTTCTTGACTGGCCCTTAAACTTCAACAGCTTTTGGAGAGGGAGGAATTGTAATTTCTTTTGATTTCCGACCGGAGAGTACACCTCTAATTGCTCTTTTATTTCTCCTAACCAACATTGTAGGAGTGTACGACTCCCTCACCTTCTTGGATAGTATGACACACCTCTTGGGTTTGAATTCCTCGATAGCTTTAGAGATAGCCTCTACTTTTTCAAAGAGTTTATCCTGTTTGTCCTTGCACTCTTCGCATTCGCCACGAGAACACGGGGGTGAAGAGGGGTGAGAGGTACCTGTGTAAGGGAGAAAATGGGTGTTTTCAAACATATTTATTCTTTCTTAAGCATCAACATGCTCATCATCATGAGTGGTAGCAGCATCAATATGCCTGCCACCAACACCAACAACTCCACCAGAAGAAACACCCGGATCTGCCTTAGTAAAAGGTTGGTCATGAAGAGCCTTAACATTAGGCTGACCTTGCCTAACTGCTCTTCTTGTAGTTGTTGCTCCAGCCAATTCCTTCTTTATTAACTCTACTGTTGGGTCTGCTATAGTATCAACATGACCTAGAGTAATATAAGAAGTCATCACTGACTCCTCCCCAGTAGACACGATCTATGGATGCACAACCTATAAAAAAGAAAAAAAAGACAGATGCATTTAAATCGTATAATATAATAATTTTCACAGTTGGGCTACATTTAAAAAAAAGACCCATCTGTTGCATAGTTTGCAGTATATGGTTAAAATCCATTTGAGTCTGGTTCAGAGAAACAGAGCAACACATGGATAATCTGATGCAAAATATCAATCATCTGTTGCAACAGTTGCACAAGACGGGTAATCTTTTATGCAATAGATAATCTGTACATCACAACAGATAAACAATATATTATTAGATTACACATCCGTTGCATAATTTGTAGTAGATGGTTAATCTTTTAGGAGTCGGGTTTAGAGAACCAAAGCAACAGATGGGTAATCTGATGCAAAATATACCCTATCACAACAGATGTCCTATCTGGTGCATCAGATATAACATCTGTTCAATATCTTTCGTTGAGTAGAATTAGTTTACTTGAAGAAGACGTACTGCATCATTCAGAGGGTTAAAGAGATCAGCCTCCTTAATATTGGTGTTGCTCTTTACAGCCAACTACCTAAACATCCTTATATGAGAAACCTCATCTGGGTAATCCATTAACTGCTTTCGAAGGGGAGGAATGACTTCAAATTCTCAAGCCTAAAAAATGTAAATAGGAAGCAAGCAAAAAAAAAGTCATAATAACTATATTCAATATAAATTAATGAATGAGTAAAATTAGAGATTAATTTTACCATGAAAGCCCAAGGAAAGCCGTATAATATGGTCGTCCTTGAGGATAGCTTTGTCAGTAAATATTGGACAGTCAAGTAGAAGCTGTCATATCCCCAGGGATAATTGTTGAATTTATCAAAATCCTTAGCACACGCCAACAAATCATCTTCTATGACCTTGTTGACGTCTCTTGCCAATATAACCGAATGGTCAAACCAAACTAAGCACAATTGCTCCCTGTACTGCTCTGGTATGGTTTTATCCTCGAGATATGTCAACAAATCCAATGCTTTGTAGCCACGTCGAGCAATGTCAAACAACCCATCTATTTTTTCCTTGCATTTTCTTACCTTGGATCTTTTACGAGGTGGTGGTCCTTCTGGACGATGGTATCTCAAGCCCGTCACAATGTCAAACTCTTGCAAGCCAAAAAAACATGCATGCCACAGTAGTTGATCCAGATTTCATCCATCTTCTTTTTGCCCCCCTCCTCCGGATCTTTATCATCCCCCGCGTACTTGATCCTGCGCTGGAGAAGACCATATACCATCGTCATAGAGAAACGGATACGGGCAGAGGGGTTCTCAGGCAGCTCAAGAAAGCGTCCAAAATATCTCTTCTTAAAAAGTCTGCCTATGTTTTCGTTCTTCATAATTTTCATAAAATGTTCAAAATTTTTCCCCATCTGACATTTAAGTACAATTTGACCAGTTAGTTGTTTTGCTTCTGGGTCATTTATCGGCATCATAACTTTAAACCAGTCAATACCAAAAGTTTTGACAGGATCATGCTGGGATGTCGATATTAATTCATGCCCCATCGGTGATCCATTATCATCATGTTGATGATCATCCTCTTTCTCTTTCTTACTCTCTAATTCCTCCTCTTTCTCACTTTTATTTTCTTCATCACCATCTATAGACCCTTGTCCACCTCCCTCAATATTGTTTTCTCATATCTCCGCAACTTTACTTTTCCCTGATTGAGATTGTTCAAGAAGCTCCTCCGAATCCCTCTGTACTTTAGCCTTTTTTTTTGGTGGTCAGACGTTGATCCACTTTCACTTTCTTTTCTTTTGGGAGACATGCTTTACCTACAGACAAAGAAAAACAAAAATTATATTACAATTGATGTATGCATAAATTTTAAAAAATACATTACAAACACCACGAATACCGACACACCACCAACCACCACCAACCAATGACAACAAACAAACACCATGAATACCGACACCACCGACAGCACCACAAATACCACCAACCAATGCCACCACAACAACCACAAACACCACCACCACCAACATAAAAAACACCGTCTAACAATACCACGACAGTCAACGGAATACTGCGATGAAAACTAGGTATTTCTCAAGTTCTTCCTATGATTTTACCATCAAAACTCAAAATTGTAAACCCATTCTCGAAGATAATACAACTAAAAGTTTTATTTTTCATCATTAACTTAAAAACCCTTATTTTTTTAGAAAAATAATAATAAATATAGAGCTCTTCTTGAACTCTGTTGCCTACGAAGACAAAGAAAATGACTGATACAAGCAAGAATAAAGTCAAAAATAACACCTATGTGGTTGGAAATGAGAAGAAAAATGATCTGTTGTGGAGGGTTGAGCTAATTTGTTGAGTAGTTTTTGTCTGTACTGTATTGTTGAGTGAGAATGAGAGAGAAAGAGCGAGACCTCGAGATTTGAAATGATGAACCATTTTGTATGGGTTGATTTGTATTTTGGAAAAGAATAACAAGTAGTTTTAAAAATGTTAATTTGGTTCGAATTGATCTTAATTATTTTTAAAATCATAAAATATATGAATAATTTTTAACCCTCTCATCATGCAATTGCCAAAAGGGTAATTCAATTGAAATTGTATAAAAATAATTGAAGTTGTAGTTGACCGAGTACTCTAGTTGACCCTATGAAAACTCACCCCTGGTCCTACATTAATCAATTTAGGTACTATTAGTCTAACATATGAACTCAATTGAAATTGTAAAAAACAAATATTCATCATGTTGTGTCTGATTTCTCATCTATTGTAAATTATCAATCAGATTAGGTAACAACAGATTACGAATCTGTTGTAAATTATCAAACAAATCAAGTCATATTTTGCAACAGATTACCCATCTATTGTAAATTATCAAATGGATGTCATATGTCACAACAGATTACCCATATGTTGTAAATTATGAAATAGGTGCTGCCATCTATTGTGCTGACCCTATAAGAACTCACCCCTAGTCCTAGATTAATCGATAGTTTACCCTATGAGAACTCACCCCTAGTCCTAGATTATTCAATCTAGGTATTAGTACCCTAGTCCTAGATTAATCAATTAAGGTATTAGTCTAACATATGAGGTAGTAAGAATCAGTTCGGCTCAGAGTTATCAATCGACGACTCTGGTCGGGAGGAACGCAGTAACGTCTCATCATGTAATTGCCAAACGACTCTATTAAAGTTGTAGTTGACCCTATGAGAACTCACATTCAATTAAGGTATTAGTCTAACATATGAACTCAATTAAATTATACATAAACAAATGTTCAACCTGTTGCAATAGATGTATTTTCTGTTGGATCAAATCAAACAGATTATGTAATCTGTTGCAACATATTACGCATCTGTTGAAAACTCTCAAACAGATTACGTCATTTGTTGTGACAGATCACAAATCTGTTGTAAACTATCAAACAAATTAAGTCATCTGTTGTGACAGATTACCCATCTGTTGTCATTATCAAATGAATTAAGTTATATATTGCAATAGATTACCCATCTATTGTAAATGATCAAATAGGCGCTGTCATCTATTGTAGTTGACATTATGAGAACTCACCCCTAGTCCTAGATTAATCAATTAAGGTATTAGATGAACATATGAGGTAGTAAGAATCGGTTTGGCTCAGAGTTATCGATCGACGACTCCTGTTGGGAGGAACGCAGTGCTGTCTCATCATGCAATTTCCAAAAAACTCAATTGAAGTTGTAGTTGACCCTATGAGAACTCACTCCTAGTCCCAAATTATTTAATTAAGGTATTAGTACCCTAGTCCTAGATTAATCAATTAAGGTATTAGTCTAACACATGAGGTAGTAAGAATCGGTTCGGCTTAGAGTTATCGATCGAAGACTCTGGCCGGGAGGAACGCAGTACCATCTCATCATGCAATTTCCAAAAGACTCAATTGAAGTTTCAGTTGACCCTATGAGAACTCACCCCTAGTCCCAGATTATTCAATTAAGGTATTAGTACCTTAGTTCTAGACTAATCAATTAAGGTATTAGTCTAACATATAAGGTAGTAAGAATCGGTTTGGTTCAGAGTGATCGATCGATGACTCTGGTCGGGAGGAACACAATATCGTCTTATCATGCAATTGCCAAAAGACTCAATTAAAGTTGTAGTTGATCCTATGAGAACTCACATTCAGTTAAGGCATTAGTCTAATAGATGAACTCAATTGAAATTATATATAAATACATGTTCAACCTATTGCAACAGATGTCTTTTCTGTTGGATCAAATCAAATAGATTAGGTAATCTGTTGCAACATATTATGCTTCTGTTATAAACTATCAAACAGATTATGTTATTTGTTACGACAGATCACGAATCTGTTGTAAACTATCAAACAGATTAAGTCATCTATTGCACTTAAATATATCAAGATCCTTTTTCTCAAAGCAATTTAGGTATTTCCTGTCTGAGATAAAATAGTTAAAATACTAAGGCGGTAAAAAATATTACTCGGTACTACTTGGATAACTCAAAAATCTCCTGACTGAGTAGTCTTATCTGGTCTTTTCAATGTCACCGTCTCCTCGTTCCCCTCAAAAGTTATTAATGAATATTTAAAACCCCTAATATTTAAAACTCTCTACTTCAGCCATAAAGTAGTCTCGACTCAACTCATCACTATTCTTTATTCTCAATTATCTTTGTTGTTTCCTTTCTTCCTCTCTTTTCTCTCTTTCTTCGGATGAGGCTTCTTTAGGATCTCAACCAATTAATATCTTTTCTCGACTGAACTGGATGTTTTGTTTCATTTGCTTTTTTGACATTGCAGGTATGATTCACTGTTGCTCTTTTCATCTCCTTTTCTTCTATGTATGTCATTTAAATTAGATATTTACATCTGTTTCTATTAATGATTTACCCATTATCAGCTTTCTATTTATTGAGAAGATTAAAAGAAATGTGACTTTTAAGTCTTTAATGAATGAACCATTATTTTTATTAGAATATGCAAAAAAAGTCTTTTGTTGGGAGAACTTAAAAAGCCTTGTTGTCAGTATAGTTTTTTTATGTCTTTTGTTTGGTACTTTGGTGGTGCTGTTGTTGGGGGTGGTAGTTGTGTTGGAACATGTGATGTTTGTGGGGGTCTCATGTTTGTTTTGTGGATGGTGTTGGAATATATGGTGTTGTTTTGTTTCTTTGTTGTTGATGCTGTTGTTGGTGGTGTTGCAACAGTTTCCTCAACTGTTGCAACTGATGAATCAACTATTGGAACAGACGGAGCAACTGTTTAAAGAAATCAAACCAGTAGCAAGGCTGGTTTGATTTATTCCAACAGATAACCCATCTGTTGCAACATGTCATCCATCCTTTGCAATGATGCCTCATCGGTTGAACAGATGGGTAATATGTTGCATCATATTGGTCATCTGTTGATTCACTCAATTTTGTGTTACCCTTTTTTAATGTTCTTTTTGTTCTTCTCTTGTTTGACATCAAATGTATTAGTCTTGTTTGCAGACAAAAGGAAGTGAAATTGGATCCACTTTTGCCCGGCCATCATTAAAGGCTAGAGTAAAGATGGGTTCAGAGGAATAAGTTACTTGTAGATAGAACCACTTCATATGTGGGAGGTATATATTACTGATCAACCTATCATGAAAACACATATCCAGTACAATGATTTTGTGAATGTTTGTTCTTTACCTATTAGGCATTAATCCTTCAAACAAGATATGGTATTTTACAGTTAAGATTGTTAGGTTCGAACTTGTAAGGCTGAGGGACCAAGACGGTGGATTCGATACCCCGTTACAATTTAATGACGATTTATGCTCATGTTTTTGTGTCAAGTTTAGGGAAGAGGTTCAAGTTTCTTGCGGTAGTGTAAATATCCAATAGTGATTGGACCGGTTTTAATGGCGCAATGGACATGTTGAAAGGCCTTCGAAGCCTCGCACTGCAACAAACAATGATGGATCTAATAGAAATTTCTCTGGTCCAAATTTATATGGATGGGTTGTTGGAGGAGATTATTATACAAAAAAAGGTGTTTGGAAGAAAACCTGTGCGGGAAGAGGGAGGTTAAGAAGGCCATATATCATCCCAATCCTTGTTTAAGAGGATACACAGGGTGGGAAGGAAAGTGTAGCAAAATTATCTTATGAAATTGACATGAAAAATAAAAAAATTGAATGAGCTGCGAATGTGAAAGTGTATCCAAAAATAAAAATCCATCAGTTGTTGAAGAAAAAGAATAATGGTTAAGAAGAATTGAGCTGGTCACTTTGCTAGAGACTGCAGCTAGCGAGCTCGGCCTCAATGAAGACCCACAAAATGCAGGACTAGAACTCTAAGGAAGCAGCTTCGCGAGCATGAAAGGTGGTAAGATTATCGGTCTGAATTGACATGTAGGTTTCAATTTTGACCGACAATCTTACCACCTTCCGTGCTTGCGAAGCTTTTTCCTTGGAGTTCTGGTCCTAAACTTTGTGAGAGTCTTCATTGAGGCTACGCTCGCTAGTTGCATTCTCGAGCAAAGTGTCCAGCTCCAGTCCTGTTGACCATTCTTTTTTTTTTCATCAACTGACGAATTTTTTTATTTTGATACACTTCCACATTTGAAGCTCATCTAGTTTTTTCATTTCTCATGTGAATTTCATTGGCCAATTTTGCTACACTTTTCTTCCTACCCTGTGTTTCCTCTTAAACAAGGTCTGAAATGATATATGGCCTTCTCCACCTCCCCCTTCGTGCACAGGTATTATCCCAAGCACCTTCTGCTGTAAAAAAGTCTCCTCCAGCAATCCATCCATATAAATTTAGACATGGGGAATTTCTATTGGTTCTATCATTGTTTGCTGCATTGCGAGGCTTCGGAGGCCTTTCAAGAAGTCCATTGCGCCATTAAATCGGTCCAATCACTAGTGGCTATTTACACTGACGCCAAAAATTTGAACCCTTCCCCAAACTTGACAAAAAATATGAGCATAAATCATCATTAAATTATAACGGGGTATTGACACCACCGTCTTGGAAACCTTCGACCTTATCAGTTCGCACCTATCAAACTAAATTGTACAATGTAGGATCTTGTTTGAAGGATCAGTGTCTAATCAGTAAAAAACTGAATTCACAAAATTATTTCACTTTATGTGTGTCTTCACAGTAGCCTGATCAATAATATACATAACTCGCACGCATGAAAATGGGATCTATTGCACGCACTTTATTCTTTCTACCCCATCAGGACATGTCAAACAACGTTGTTTATTCATCTGCACGCATGTGATGACTATTAAAATGGAGGTATGAAGAGTCATGACTTTTTATCTTAACACATTCAAAACAACTGATGAATCAAAATTTCCATCTGTTGCAACTGACGAATCAGCTGTTGGAAGAAATCAAAACATCTTCTCCAACATATGGTCCATCTGTCGCAACAAATAATCCATATGTTGCAATAGATGGTAAATCTGTTGCGATAGACCAGACTATTTTTTTTATTCATCTGCACGCATGTGATTACTTCATGCTAAAAATGTTTGTTTCAATTTAGTTTTCCTATTTATAAAATCAAGAGAATTTTATTATATTCTTCCAAGATTACCCCTATTATTAAATGACTACATAAAGTATATTATTCATATTTATACTTTCAAATCATAATTAATAAGGCCAATTTGGTAAAATAATCACCTAATTTATATTTTTATTAATTGGTGTGCCAAGCCCATAGGGCCCAACTAATACGAAACAGAGGGACTATTAAAAAGAGGTGAAGAGTCATGACTTTTTATCTAACACATTCAAAACAGCTAATGAACCGAATACTCCATCTATTGAAACTGATGAATCAACTGTTAGAAGATATCAAAACATCTCCTCCAAAATATACTGTCCATCTGTCGCAACAGATAATACATAAGTTGCATCAGATGTCTTATCTTTTGCATATACAAACCATCTATTGCAACATATGGTAAATCTATTTTGACAGACCGTCTGTTACACATTCAATCCATCTGTTGCAACAAATGCTAAATCTATTAAAAATGATGGATGATCTATTGCAACAGCTCAATAATAACGACTTTTATCGAGTCTCAAACCGCTATGAAAAGGTGAGAAGTAATTAATATAAAAGAAAAAGTCACGACTTTTCACAGAAAACAAAATGCCACCAGTTTGAATATAATTAATACAATGGAGCTGAACAGTATTGCCTTTTGGCTTGACACATCCAGATTCAATCCTCTATAAATAGGTCCCTCCTTAATATTCATTCAACTCTATTTATTTCTTGTATTTTTTTCTTTCGTGTGACATCTTCAACTACTTCTCTTCAAAGAGCATATTCCTTTCTCGTTGAGGTTAGTTTTTTTCTGGTGTAAATTTATCAGTTGGTCGTATATGTTGTATTACATTTTGGATTTTTTTCTTTGCATTTGTCAATTTATGCGTGTTCTAGATATGGATGATCCTTTTATGGACATTGCTATTTTATGCGACACAGTACGGGAACTTCAAAGGCAGGTTAATGACCTGCAGAGCGAGTTGGTCACTGTGAGAACGAAGATGTTCAGAGAGATGTAGAGGCTGATGAGAGCCTGCTGCTGCGAGTTGATTGGCTGACTGTCATTAATGATGATGATGATAATAATAATTAGAATGTATTTTTTCTTTTAGAGTATGTATTTTAATTTTTCTATATCGGATCTATATCTAATGTATTTTATTTTTCGTTTAATGAATAATTTACTTTTAGTCAGACTTTGATATTTTAATTCTTATTCAATTTTCATTCTGTCTATTTCTTCTAATCTAATACATGTTAACATGTCAACGGTTGTAGGCAATGTTGAATCCAGTAGCACTAGCAATTTTGGCTTTTGAATTCTTTCAACAGATGGACCATGTGTTGGAACCGATTGGTCATCTGTTGGTTTTCTATCAATAGATTATCCATCTGTTCTACTAGATTTGTCATCTGTTGGAGGAAAACATTCCAGTTGATTGTGCAACTGTTGAGAATAACTTTGGTCTACTCTATTATTTTGTTCATGTTTTGCCTTTTTTTACTGATGCACAAGTTATTTTAAAAAATAGATATTTTATTTATAATAAATGATAACATTAGGTTCACAACACTGAGTTAAATATATAAAAATCCACAACAAACAAACAGACACCAACACAAGTTTCTGCAATTACAACGATCATGGTGGATTATGATTCGGGCATGTAGTTTTTTTATGGCCAACACACTTACATATGGAGCACTTGTTTCTTCTTGATGAAAATGATTCTCCAACTCCACACCTCCTTTTTATATGGCTTCTTCCCGGTTTGATAATGCTCGGGTCAATATATGGAGGAGGTATTAATCTTCCCATAAGCTCTACTGGAACAACCCAAGATTCTTCGGGAGGCACTGGAGTAATATGACCACTATATGCCATTTCATATTTTTCCACTGAATAATATTGAGAAGAGTGCTCGTAAACTTTAGGTCCATATTTATGACCGTATTGAGCTCGAAGGGCTGTCATAGCATGTGGACAAGGTATTTTATCCAAGTCAAAAACTCTACACGTACAAGATCTTGTTTGAAGATCGACCGTGGCAGCATTACCATTACCGGTGATACGGAATTTGTAATCTACTATTTTATGAGAGAATAACCTATTTCCCAAACTGATGTTCGTTGATATTTTCTTTTCGATTTTGAGAACAAATCAGGTTCTTTTTTCTGGGCACTTGAACTGCACACGCCTTTCGTTAAAAAAATTGCTATACTTCTCACTTATTTTTTCAAACATAGCCTTGATGGGAAATTCTCTTTCATCGCCAAACAATGAATTCAACAATTCAGTTATGTTTGATGTCATAATATTGTACCTATAGAAAAGAAACACTTAGTACGACATCATACTAAACTTGTAAATCAAACAAGACATTACATTCATAAGAATGTACCTATTTGCTAGACAGAATGCCCGGCTCCATCTCTCGAAACCGACACGTGCGAGAAATTATCCTACCTTGGGATTCACATCCTCTATTTGATTGAAATAGTCTAAAAATTCCTCTCTACTATATGCTTTAGTTGTTCTATAAAAAAGGGTGACGACCCTTTCATTGTGATAGTTGTTTCAAATGTTCTCTCCAAAATGCCTGATGCAACAACCAAAGTAAGCTGAAGTGAATAAAAGTGAACCCATCTTTGGAATACTTGGATGCCTATCCGATACAAAACACAACTCTTCGGTATCTTCGACGCATTGTCGCAGTTGTTTAAAAAAAATCCATAAGAGGCATCACATTCCTTGTCCGCTACACAAAAAGTGATAGGAAAGATGTGATTCTCCCCATCCTGCGCCACCGCTGCTAGCAGAACTCCATTATACCTTCTCCTCAAGAAGGTACCGTCGACGGTTATGCCTTTTCTCAAATGTCGAAAACCATGAATCCAAGCACCATAGGATACAAAAAAGTACCTGAACCTTCCATTTTTATCCAGATGCAATGCCGTCTTACTTCCGGAATTTGTGGACTCAATCATATAACGGTAAGCATCCAAGACTTTATACCCATTCTTGAGTGTCCCCCTAACCAGGTCCTTGGCAATCTCCATGGACGTATATACCTCCCAATAACTGACCAGGACACCCAAATCCGTACGGAGTTGATTGGCCATAAGCCTTGTTGAAGGGCCTTTCCCATCGGGGAAACTACCCCTGAAATATTTGCTGAGGACCTTTGCCGTGGCGTAAGGATTTTGGCCCGAGATGTGATCCGAAACACATGTGTGATGCTTTTCATATTTATGAATGACGAATCTGTCAGAACTTGCATACTTCACCACTCTCAACCACCACTTGTAGTTCGAATTAGCACATTTGAAGCAAAAGACACTACTCGAGTTAATCACCTTCTTTATTCTTAATTTTTTTTCAAGCAAGAAATAAACAAAGTGTTAGATTGTTCATTCTTGTCCTTGAATGACATTCCAATAAAAAAGTCAATTCCGTCGTCTTAAAGATTTCCAGACTATGTCGATTGATAAGAACTGCACATCGTATTGGTCGCATCAACGGGCGTAGGTGTTTGATCATCATCTAGAATATTCATGTCTAGATCATCCAACCTATCATCAAAGAAGTCTTCTTTTTCTTTTTCTTCTTCTTCTACGTTCTGGTTCTTATTCTCTCTCGTCTTTTCAACCATGTACACCCTTAACACCGGCTTGGTTGAATCACTTAGATAAGCACGCAATCGAACCTGATCGGTTATCTTGAAAGACAGTACCCTCGATTTTCAAAGGAGCTGTGCATGTAGCTGATGGCGAATTCTTCCAGTTGACAATTCAGTCCACAAAAGCTGATGATTAATTCCACTAAATCATCATACAAAATAATATTTTGGACTGTCATAGCTATCGTCTCTAGCATTTCACCCTTCTTCCAACGCCATACGTATCGATTGCTCTTCTCGATCCATTGACCATGACAATCCACCCCTATTGTTATTGATCCTTCCATTAGTGGTACCTAAATAAAGTCATTTGTTAAAAAAAGTTGATAGTGATTTCATAGTGTTGTGAATGAATCCCAACATATGTGTTATCTGTTGCAACAGGTAAGTGATCAGTTATAACATATTCTTACCTATTGGGATTCATGTTACGCTCCTGAATATCTGTTGCAACAGATGAAGCGCCTGTTGGGATTGGTGTTACAACTAAATCACCTTTGAAGCTGATTCCAACAGGTGAGTGATAGTTGCAATGGATAATTAATCTGTTGCGATAGATGACTTACCTGTTGTAACAGGTTATTAATCTGTTGTAACAGATGTTGGAATCGTGTTAAGGTTATGTTACAACAGAAAACTAATCTTTTACAACAGATATGTCAAATGTTTCAATAGATGACCCATCTGTTTAAACATGAATCCAACATATCAGTCTTCCATTAAAACAGATGTCTCATCTGTCGCAACAGATGATTTATCTGTTTAAACAGATGGATCTTATGTTGGATTCATGATTGGGTTCTATCCATTGTTGGAAAACAACAACACAATAGCAGTTACCCAGATGACAAATTCAACTAAAAATCATAATTTGACTTACCAACGTCTCCTATATAGTAATGCAAAAGTGGAAAGTGATGTTCGAAATAAAATTTGACCTAAGAAATTGATCAAATAACAACAGTAGCGGTAACGACAACAACAACAAATGGTCAACAAGAACAAAATGAAGATGATAATGAAGTAGAAGATGATGATAATGAAGCTGAAGATGATGAATGAAGCAGCATCAACAATGAACAACAAAAATCGTTAAGAGAGAGAAAACAATAATGGGTGAGAAGAGAGAGAAAGACACCTTTTTTTTCCTCCGTTTTCCGTTATATAGGCTAACATTTGGATCAAAATGTAAATTTAAAAACTTGTGGGCTATTTTCAAACTTTCCCAACTTTCTTAATCCATAATAAAGTAATTGTCACCTCCACCTAATAATTAAGACTTGTATCACCTACACCTTATTTTAAAACTCTTTTGTCACCTGTGGCCCAAAGCCCTTAGTCACTAATAGTTCAAAAGTGTCTAAATATTTATCTTTTACTAATTGTTAAAACACTTACTGTAATTAATAAATTATTATTAGTAATTTTTAAAATTATTTTTTAAATCAGACACACAAATAATTCATAATTATTATTCATGATTATGTTTTGGCTCCATATTGATAATGAGAAAGTGATAAAGGTTTAACTTGAAATTTAGAATATTTCTTCATTTCAAAATTAAAAATGAATTATCTGTAGACGTTGTTGCTTCAATATGACAACATATTTCAATAAATTATTTGTAAATTATCTTACTTATTTTTAAGCAGTATTATTTGATTTGAATATTGATGTAAATGTTCGAAGGAAAAAAAAGAACAATCGGAGAGGAATGAACAATTGGACGGGCCTAATAGAGGAGAAGACAAGTTAAGTGACAATAGAACTAGACCTAGTGGAAGTTATTTTTTTTTTTTTTTTGGAATGTTTTTTAACATGTAAGGTTTTATCTCTTTGTTTTCTTATTGAATTTCACGAATAAATCGTAGGTAAAATCTTAAATTGATTTTATACTACTAACAAAAAATAATGGCCTCTTGAATTGAAATGTCAGTCCATGCATTTTACACCCTTTTTAAAAAAAGGTTTGACGAGGACAAATAGTATAAGGAGTATCTATATATGTACTTATTTTACCTTTTTCTATACACTACGTCAAAAAAGAAAAGAAATTAAAGTAATAATTTAATTGCTGTTAAATTATTTTTTTTAGTGGCAATTATTTGTGACAATTATATTTCAACAATTTTATTATAAAAATTTTGTTGTAGTATCCTTTACAAGTTTTTTTTTTGTTTATAACTTTTCTTACTCTTAATGTTTAACGCATTAGATACGCTTAGATGCAGAAGCAAAACTAATTACAATTTTTAATTTATGAATTTTGGATCATAATATTTTTTAAATTTATTAAGTTCCTGATGTACTATTACATAGCATATCAAATGGAGTTTTTAGTAAAAAATAAAATAAAATTATATCATATGCATAGAGATATGTAAAATCAAGTATACTTAAAAGACCAGAATCTTTTGAAGAGAGAAAAATTTGAATAACGACATACTAATTATAATAACGACTAAAGATTTTAAACATTAAATTTAATTTATTTGGATTTTAAAGCTAAAAGAAGATTTAATCGACTTTTACATATCTAACACGATATCTTATGACCGCGCTAAGCGCGACTTGTTTCACTATTATTTTATTAAAAGTAAAAGATTAATTATGAAGTTAAATTCTTTCTAACTATAGAAAGAACTAACATTCTTTATTGAACAAACTAAAAAAAAGTGTTTCACATAAATTAGGTAATTTAACTGTAAAATATTTATTTTTTGATAGTAAAAGGATTTATAATCATAACAATATTTAGGACTTATTTAAAATTATAAATTTTGATATTTATTCTTAATTTGGTATTAAATAAAGTATCATTTTAAATTTTGATATTTATTTTAATTTTGTATTAAATCAAATATTGTTCCATAAATTATGACAAGTATTGGAACGAATGTTCTTTTTTTTGGTAATTAGGAAGATTTCATTAAGGAACTAAGAAAGTGATGTCTCCCCTGCAGTTATACGAGCCAAAAATTTAGTGTTCTCAGCCACAACCCGGCTAGGTAGGTCAAAATTATTGTTTGTTACTAAGAGAATGAAAGAAGTTCCTAACATGTCTGCATCTAGCACTGCTCTAACAAATATAAGAGGAACTTGCAAAATAGTAGGGTGTCCAGGTTCTATTGCCTTTTTCCCTTTATCCGCTAGTAGGCCAACAACTTGGTTTTGCTCCCTAAACACGTGCACTGGTGCTGCTGTCTCAACTTCCATCAATAATAATCTTCATTCAACAAGAATGCTAGAGTAAAGGGGGTGGTCCTCTTCAAGGAGTTGAGTGATAACTTTGCAACCAGTATTTACAATTAGAGGCATTAGGTTATAGTATTTAGCCAGTGTGAGGCCTTTTCTAAGAGTGAGTTGTTTAGAGAGAAGGAGAGTAGTGTGAGCGAGATGTTCAATGAAACTCAATTCCCAGGCACTTTTATGGTTTCTAAATTCACCTCCCAGTCCCCCAGGTCCAGGTTAAGGGTCAGCCGAACCATCAATGTTAAGCATATATACACCCCTTGGAGGGGGTTCCTATCTAACACTAATGGGGTGTCTGATAGTGGCACCCTCATTCTAGTTAGATTTAAGAAGCTTGTATTCCATGGCCATGTGGACACTGGTCTCAATGCTGATCATATTTTTTTCTGGTTGAAATGGTTGTCCTTCTTTGTCAACCAGATGTTCTAGAGACAGTGAAGAATTAGCTTATCCCAAGAGATATAGGAGTTGAAGGGTTGATTGACAATACAATTCCAATATCTAAGCAAGTTGTTATTGGTAACAACATTGTTGGCTAGCATGGGGTTACCATTTCTGATTCTACTCCAGAATTGGAGGGTATTAGGGCACTGAAAAAAGATATAATTGATGTCTTCCTGGTTATTGAGACCAATCCTATACAGATAGAGGTTGGTTAGGAGTCTACCATGGTACATGAGCTATAGAAAAGTCTTTATCTTGTTTGAACAAGGGGCTGACCAGATGTGTTTGAAATTTCTCATCTTGTCCTTATCAGGATTTATGGGTCTATCTCTTATGCTGTTATACATAATGGCAGTAAAGAAGAGTCCAGTGGAAGTTAAGGTACATGTGGGAGTATCCTCTCCCAGAGTATTGAGGGTAAGGGGGTAGCTTGTAAAAGCTTGGGAAATGTGGTTTGAGAAGGTGAATGAGATTCTGGAAAGGTCCCATTTACCACTGACCAATACATATTTGATAGTAATAGTTTCCTTATGCTGGTTTAGGGGCCTCTGGATGACACTTCTAAGACTTCCTAGCAGAGGGATCCAATTATCAGTAAGGAATTTGACTTAATCCCCTTTCTGGACATTTCATGCTCTTCCTGTGGAACAGTCCTTCCATCCTTGTTGGATGTTTTTCCATGTCCTGGAAATGATTCTTATTGGGTTGATGGTTCCCTGGGGGTTGTGATATTTTTTCAAGTGGATTCTTCCCCATAAGCTGTTGGGCTTTTGGAAAGTTCTCCATGCCAGACTTGTGTGTAGAGCCCTTTGTTTGAGCTCAGCTCTTTGGATACCTAGCCCACCCCCTTTCTTGGTTAGGATGATGGTATTCCATCTCAGCATATGAAGTTTTTTTCATCATTAGTACTTACCCATATGAAGTTTCTTTGAATTCTGTCAATGTTCTTAGTGATCTTATGGGGGAGCTAAATGTACTGCATGATGTGGGTGGGGATGCTGGAAAGGGAGGCTTTGGCTAGGATTGTCCTCCCTGTGGTGTTGATATGCTTAGCTTTCCATCCAACAAGTTTGTTTTGCATGGTATCTGGTTTGAACTGGAAGTCTCTATTTTGGGGTTTCTGTTCAAAGATGGGGAACCCCAGGTATTTTCCAAAGGCATTGCTAGCCTAATGCTTAAAAGGTTGGAGAAATTAACGGAGATTTTAGGGCTGCAGTTAGAGGAAAGGATGACTTTGGATTTGGCATTGTTGATTTTTTGGCCAGGCTTAGAGCAGAAATCAGCCAGAGTATTAGTGATAGTGGTGCAGTTGTATTGTTCTACTCTAGAAAAAAGAGTGAGATCATGTAATACCCCGTATTTTGAAGTCACCGTTCAATATACGAATTATGCCCTTGAGTCATATGCATATCATACGAGTCGTATGTTCAACTCGTTTCCATAACAACGTGTGAGGGGTGATGTTCTGTTTAAGGTATGGCTTAAGCCTTAGAAGTCGTAAGATGATCATATGATTCGTACGCGATAAGTTGTAACCAAGTCAGTGTGAGGTGAGATGAGCTCTGTCCAGGTTATGAGAAGATGAGTACAAGTTGTAATAACTCGTTACGAGTCATAAGGTATGACTCATATCCTGACCAGTAAAGGATCCAAGAATCAAGCCTCATGTTTTGATAGATTTATAAGTTACTTGGACATATATTAAGTCCTCAAATAGCTCCTAGCTCATGAACAAGTCGAAACATCCCTTAACGATTAAGTTCTTATGAAAAATATAACTATAGTCATATTCAAATGAGCTTAACGTCTGTTCTACTAGAATTTCTGAGCTAAATACCAACCAATAGATAGATAATTGAATTAGCTTTCCAACTATACCAATTTTTCCTTAATCCTATATCGGGGTGAAAAGTTATGACCAAATTACTGAAGCACTGTCAAAGTTGTCAGTGGGTATGACCCAGTGATACGACTCGTAAGCAGACCATACGAGTCATCAGGAGGAGTCGTACCCACAATAGCAGGGATCAAAATTTTGATTCCTAGTGACGACTCAAGGTACAACCCGTACCCAGAACTTACGAGTCGTACCCAAACTCATCAGGACAGCTTCCAGACGTTTTTCAGACGATTTCTAAGGTTTTTTTCTTGTTTTTTTCCTTCTTATAACTTCCAACCACGAATTATAACCCTCAAAGAAGCCTATTTTATCTAAAAAAATCAAACACTTAATACGTTAATATCCTCTCCTATACTCAAGAACAACAACTAGGGTTTCTTAGAGGCAAGACCAATTACAAGGATTCTTTCCTAAAGCTTCCACTACAGGTATGTGGGGTGTTAATCAATGGGTTCCTTTCACCCATTGAGCCTAAAAACCCCATTTTAGTTTTAAAATGTGGATCTTATCCAATTTTATGAAATCATTCTAGAAACTTGTGAATTTAATCCATGAACTTCTTAATAAATCAAATTCAAGCCATGTCAACATGTGTTTTCATGTTATTTAAGTCACTTCATGTTTGAATTATAATTTTCCTCGTCTTAGTTCCCTTGATTTCATGATAAATCTTCAAGTTATGAATTAAACTATGTAAATATGTTATTTTCTCATGTTTAACACATTTATATGTTCAAATTCATGTACCTGTCTCATTCGTTGAATTATCACTTGCTTTGGGACTTTGAATTATTACTCATATTACTGTTTTAAGTAATATTATTGTATTTTGTAATCATTCAGTGCTGGCAGGTTATGAATAACCGATACCTATGTATTTTTATAGGATTCTATTTTAATTAACAAGTTAGACAGACCATGATTTTATTATTAAAATCAGAACATCATGTTCATGCTGAGCATTTACAAGTTCATGTTAAATGACTAATAACACCAATGTCATTTCAGTTGGGAGTAACACTTAGCATTGAGTGAACGCAGGAATGACGACTCTCCCGTCAGTACATACATGAGTCGTTAGTAGCAGTCTCTAAGTTTCAGACCTACAACGCCACCATAGAATATGAGGGGTCCTCCATCAGTAGAGGCATAATACCCTTGTCCTATAGGACACCAGCTTTGTGGATCCACATTGTCAGTTATGTATTGGTACCTTGGCAAGGTACCAACACCCTTCCAACTGGGGTTACAAGTTGGACCCCAGTAGCTCAGATTGGGGCATGTCGGTTGTAGTTAGCTCCCACAGTCTCAACGTAGTTTCAGAATAGATCAGTTCAGGTTTGCATGATCAAGTGTACAGATTTCAGATGTTCTATTATACAGACTTTCAGTTATTCAGATTTCAGATAATTTTAGTATATGTTTATGCTTGGTCTTGGTGGGAATACACTGGGTATGTTGTTGTTGTTTATGCTTGGTCTTGAATTCTCAGTTTTACATGGTCATGCATCCATGTTCATTTATCTTATGCATTTCAGTTAGTCCTTATATCACATACCAGTTGTAACACCCCACATTTTTGAGCTAAAATTCAAACCATTGTTATGAAGTATGCAGATCGAAATCCAATGATTTTATGTCTATATATGTGTGATGATCAATAATATAGTGTGAAAATGTCATTCTATATAAATCGAGGTCATAAAAATCTCCTAACTAAAAGACGAGTTGAGGACGCTTCTATTGATTAAGTTTTAGCAAACATTTTAGCTTAGGTCAACTTAAAATGACCATTACTACTTGTACATAATGATTTACATGCCCTACCTCTTATCAAATGAAAGATCTTTGAATCTTATTTCCAACGCATTTGGTTTCACCTTAATTCGATTTCAGAGCGAAAAGTTATGCCCATTTTACTCCAGCATGTCAGCCTGTCAACAAAGTGATGACCTGAGCTGACGGGCCGTCACATATGTGACGACTTATCAGCTCATGTCGTCAGCCTTAGGCATAAAAACATCAATTTCAGATTCCAAGTGACGACCTGGGGTGACGGGCCGTCACCTAAGTGACGACTTATCAGTCCAAGTCATCACCCATGAAATTCAGAAATTTCCATTCGAATTTGGAGGGGTATTTTGGTCTTTTACCTCACCTCCCACGACTTAAATCATGCATTAAATCCTATTATGTGAGAAAATATTAGTTTCTCATCACTCATAATCCTCTTCACTCTCAAGAACAAGAAAATTAGGGTTTTCTCTCAAGATCATCTCCCAAGAACAAGATTCAAGCCCTTATTCAAGAAAACCAAGAAATTATAATTCTCAATCTAAGAACGTTCAAGAAAACTCATTTATCTTTCAAGATTAAAGCTCTAAGGTATATTAGATGTTCATCTATGGGCCCTCTTCACCCATGGAGTCCAAGAATCCATCTTTTATGTTTCAAATCATGAAATTACATGCTTATAATGATTTGTCTTCATGAAGCTTTTATGAATTTTGATTATACATGATGTTTACAAACTATTTTCATTGAAAGCGTCCCTTATTACATATTTTATGAATTATGTCCATGAGCTTACATGAATTTTGAATCTTTATCATATGTCCATGAAATTATTGGCGATATTAAACCTTACATGTTTGAATGGTGTTTTTTTTTGAATTTTAACCCTAGTTGGTGATCTTAGAAGTGAAATCATGCTATTACTACAACTTTTAACACTATTCCGATGGTTATTCTAAACCATGTATTGCAAGTGTTTGATAAAATGCCGAGATGAAAGGATTTTGAACAATGACTAATTAATATGTCCCTAAAGCTTTAGTATGTTTTAAATATTATGGTTTCCCTATCATGTCTATGAGAATCTCAGAATAAATCCTCAGTTTATAATTTTTTCATGTGATCATGCTATCTCATCATGTTTAGAAATATCCTCATGCTACAGTCTTATTTTCCATGTGTTTAATGAAATGCTTAATTGAATAATTGTGAACAATAATTTTCTTCCACGGTTTCAAAACTTTTATGTGACCCTATTGTTATTGTTATCGAGTACTGGGGGTTATAAATACCCAAAATTTAGCTGTTTACTTAGTCTCAGTAGTTTCAGAATAACTTCAGATGCGTATGAGCATTATTAGTTCAATTAGTTATCATATCAGTCAAGCTTAGAATAGTTCAGTAATCCGAGTCAATTCCCTCTTCAGTTAAGCTTAGCTTAGTCCTGAAATTAGTGTCAGTCCAGTTGGGAGTAGGATTTAGCACCAAGCGAACTCAGGGATGAGGGCATTCCTGTTAGTATAAGGTTTGACCCTTAGTAGTAATCCCTGAGTTATAGAACTACATAGCCAGCGTAGGTTGAGATATCTTCCTGCCAGATAAGGGTTGATACATCTCTCATGAGTTTTCCTACCAGTGAGGGTTGACAAAATGTCTTCCTGCCAGATAGGGTTGACTCACAACCATTGTTAGTGCCCATGGCACGGTACTAGCACCCTTCCAATTGGGGTCACAAGTTGGACCCCGATCAGTTTAAACTAGGGCATGTCGGTTAGATGATACCTCCCACAGTTTCAGTTTTAGTGTTCAATTTAGAACTCAGTTCAGTTTTTCTTTACCATAGCACATAGTTATCAGTTATTCAATTATCAAATTTTAGTATTTTAGTTATAGACTATATCAAAAACATATTATATACTTGGTCATGCATTCTCAGATTACAGTTTTCACGCATTTATATTCAGTATCCTCATGCTAACCAGATAGTCTCTGTTCCATGTATGCTTACTAAGTTATTTCATATCATTCAACTAGTTGTTACTTCATGTTCAATTATCCCATACTATTCATTCAGTTGGTTATCATTTATGCATATAAACCCATGCATCACAACCTTACCTCATTTAGCATACCTGTACATTCAAAGTATTGATCGCATACTCTTTTCTTGCGCTATGATGTTTCATATCATATGTTTAGACACTCAGGTTCCCGACCACACATAGTTATCCCAGCGCACCAGCAACAGCAGCAGTGGTGAGTCCTCATGTTTTGAGTACCAGTTAAGTTTATTTCACTTTCTCAGTTTTA
Source organism: Capsicum pubescens (assembly GCA_030864215.1). Lineage (NCBI taxonomy): Eukaryota > Viridiplantae > Streptophyta > Magnoliopsida > Solanales > Solanaceae > Capsicum > Capsicum pubescens. Next base: position 35,376,349 of record CM061545.1, on the reverse strand, counting down.
ACAGACAATCGGAGTTAGTTGGGGGCTTGTCCCATCAACTCCTCAGTTATTCAATTAGAGTCTTTCAGACTAGTACAAACAGTTAGTCAGTTTTCAGTTGTTATTATCAGCCCTTTTTAGCATTTTTGCTAAGTATTGATTTCAGTATTTTAAACCTTATAGCGTTTCAGTTAAATTCCGCACATGTTATCTTTGAGATTTTATTCAGTGCTCATAAAAGGTACCAGTCATGGGTTAGCTTGTGGTCTTTTGGGATCGTAAGCACCGTGTGGTGACCAGGGTGTATTTTCGGGTCGTTACACCAGTACATTCAAAGTACTGATTGCATAGTCTTCTTTTACGCTATGTTGTCTTATAACATAGGTTCGAACGCTCAGTTCCCCGACCGCACTTAGGTAGTCTAGCATTATCCAACAACAGTAGTGCTGATTCCTCTTCTATCGAGGACATGATATATTTTATCATTATTTCAGCATCTATTTATGTTCAGTTAGTTGGAGTTAGTTGGGGTTCTGTTCCATCAAATCCTTATGATTTCTAGAGGCTTTCAGACAGTTAGACAGTCAGATAGTCAGTTAGTTTTTAGTTTTTACCATTTGTTCAAGATAGATAGACATTTCTTCAGTTTCAGTCTATTTAGATATTTCAGATATGTTGGATTATATTTCAGTATTTGTGATTACAACATCTTATCAGGTTATTTTCCACACATATGGTTCCAGTAGTATATTATTCAATACTCACAACAAATACCAAATCATGAATTAGCTTGTGGTCACTTGTGTCCATAAGCACCATTATCGCATCCCGAGGGTAGTCTCGGGTCGTGACAGATCATCAGCAAAGAAGAGGCGAGAGATCTTAGGAGCCCCAGTGGTGATACTGATGGGGGTCCAGTCTTTCCTTTCCACAACATTGTCAATGGCTTTGGAGTGACTTTCCATGTATAAAATGAAAAGGTAGAGGTAGATTGGGTCCCCCTGTCTGATTCCCCTTGAGGGTAGGAAAGAGGGGGTCTTTCTTCCATTGATCAGGATAGAAATAGTGATGGAGGAGAAACCAAACATGATAAGGTTTATGAGGTTTTGGGGAAAATAGAAGTAGAGAAGTGTGTCTCTAACAATGGACCATTCTTGTCTATCAAAGGCCTTCTTAAGGTCTATTTTGAGGATTATATTAGGATTTTTACCTCTCATCCTTTTGAAGTGAGAGTTATACTCCTGGACAATGATTGTATAATCACAAGCTCTCCTAGAGACTAGGAAGCTGGATTGAGTGGGACCAATGATCTGAGGGAGGTAAGGTTTTATCTTGTTAATAATGATTTTTTGAACTAGATTGTAATTAGTGTTACATAGATCAATTGGTCTAAAGTTTTTGATTAAACAAGTATTGTTACATTTTGGGATAAGGCACATGAGAGTAGCATTACTCTCATCCGGCATGACAGATGTCTTGAATCTCTCTTTGCAGAAGTCATAGGTCAAGTTCCTAATAGGTCCTAGTATTTTTGGTAGAAATGGGATAGAATTCAGCAAACCTCGGGGCTTTGAGGGGTTTGAAGAATTTCAAAGCAACCTGAATTTTAGAGTCCTTAAGGTGGGTTTGAAGTCTTTCTTTGACTTTATTGGGGATAGGAGAGGGACTTTTGCAGAAAGCAATGGTATTGATATTAGAAAAAACATGGTAAGCGGTATAAGGATTAGTGAAGAAATAGAGGATATGGGTTCCTATAAGGTCAGCTTCCTAGAAAGTATTGCCACTTTCATCTTGGATGAAGTCAATTCTATTCCTCTTTCTCCTATTCAGGGTAGTGGCATAAAAGAAAGAGGTATTGGCATCACCATAAAAAAGCCAAGTGATTCTGAATTTCACTTTCTAGAATTCTTCCTCACTTCTAAGAAGGCTATCATATTCACATAAGAGCTTATTCTCCAGATTATGGAGGAATTGAGTATGTTGGTAACTATTGAATTTCTGGATACCATCTATCCTAGTTATGATCTTTTTCATTTTTTTGAAAATGTTATCAAAGACTTGGGCATTCCAAATAGTGGTTTCAGACTGGAAGCTTTTGACAGTTTAAGAGAGTGAAATGTGGGGTGAAAAACATTGGTCAATGCGAGCTTTAAATGTGGGATGACTGCACCACACGGGTTCCAGTTTGAAGGGTCTTGGAAATGGAGGGGTGGGGGCAGTCAAGGAAAGAAAGAGAGAGCAATGGTTAGACTTGGTCCTAGGGAGATGGGTAATGAAGGAGTTAGGAAAATGTTTTTTCCAAGAGTTGTTAAGGATACACCTATCTAGTTTTTCAAGAATAAGGGAGGATCTATTGTGGTTTTTCTTATTGGTCCAGGTGTACTTACAACCCTTATAACCTAGATCTATCATATTGCAAGAATCAAGACATTGTCTAAAGAGTCCCATTCTATTTGGGCTACGAGCATTCCCACCCAATTTATCTGTAGCTATAAGTATTTCATTAAAGTCTCCACTAATTAGCTAATCCTCCTGGTGGTATTGAGCTAGTTGACAGAGCTCTCTCCACAGATCCAACCGAATATTAGGATCTGGGCTTGTATAAATTGCAGAATACAACTTAGGTATACGGTCAGGGTTTACCTTAACCATGACATAGACTCCCTAAGAAGTAATAGAGATACTGTCTAGCTTCACATCATTATCTTTCCACATAACAACAATTTCTCCCCTACACCTCACAACACTGGATTGCACCTGGGCATCAAACTTGAAGGCCTCAGTGAGGGCCTTGTAGTTAGCCATTTTGGATTCCAGAAGGACAAGCATGACTGGCTTGTAGGTTTGTAGTATATTCTCACATTGTCTACGAAAGCTGGAGCTATTCGCCCCTCTAATATTCTATAGTTTGATCTTTATGAGGTCCACTGCTGAGGGTGGCTGATTCATCAAAACCTTCCCCTTGTCCATCTGGGAGGTCTGCAGTTGTCCCCTGTAAGGGCTGACAGTCACTGTTGGTGATGTTTTTTTCTCCATACTTCTCAGAATCAGAGAGAGTATATTCATTTCCTTTGGACAGTGAGCTATAATAGCTGCATTGTAGGGCTTTCTGAATTCTTTTAGGAGTGGCTTTTCTAGAAGATAGAATTCGATATTTGGCTCACCAAAAGCCTCGAGAATTTCTCCCATTTCTTGGTTGGTCTGTCTTAGAGATTCTAGTGCTGAGAGGTCTATTGGGTTTTGGCTTCCTTCCTCTTGGGTAGATGGAGTCCAAGGTACAAATTACATGGTTTGGGAACTCGGGAGATACAGTACTGTCGAGTAAAATGGTAGTCTTCTGAATGTGTGTTCTGTCAGGGAGCTCAGCTCGTTAGACATCACGAAGATTAGCATTCCCACCAGTTTATCAAAATGTAGAGTCTGGGCCCAAACATGGGTGCCTAGTCCCCCTATTATCGCGTCGACCCCTCTTGTATTATTTGTGCAAGCCAGGCGGGGTCCTAGACTATGAGTACTTATCCATTTAGGTTTATTTTATCTGAAATGAAACTTTATAATACTTGTTCTTCTAGCAAATTAAAATTTCTTTGAAAGTGGAACTTGTTTAAATATCTTTCTTTTTTCACATAAAAGTTTCATATAACATGTATTATTAGCCAAGTTATCCAATAGCATTAATTCTATCTTGATGATACTTATACATCATAATAAACTTGAATATTCAAAATATAATCCTCATACCTTATCTTGGACCACAAATAATTACCATAAATTCACATATTTTAACTTTTACACCTAAAAAACCACTAGGAATTATTCTTAATATCATTTTCATGATTTTATTTTTCATGGAAGAGATTTATATGGTTAAACATTTAAAGTTTCTTCTATTTTTTTTATAGCAACCGTAAATATTTCCATAATCACCAATAAAATAATACAATTGAATATTTTATATAAGTCGGGGGTAAGGGTGGGATCTTTATTTGTTTTAAAATATATCTTAGATGTTTTATGTATTTTCTCTTATAGGAACTTTATACACAGAGATACAGATTCAGATATGATTTCAAATTGTCGACAAATTCAACTAAATCTTTTGACTGATCTAATAAGTAGTAAGTACTTCCAGAGCCAAGTTAATTTTACTTGGTCATTATTTAAGACCTTAACCAGAAAGACCTTTTAAATATTTATATAGAAACAAAAGAGATGTTTTTCTATTCTCCTTGTTGCCTCTTAACTCCCCTCTTTTTCTCTACACCTCTTGACCTTAGGTGTGTCAACAGGCTTAATCATTTCTGGTGATTTCATGAATTGTCAAGATTATATTTTTAGAACAGTTTTCCCCCAACAGGGTACAACTTATATTTGTAAGTTACCATAAATGTCTCCTTATTGTAATGTCAATTCAGTTTAGTCTTAGGCTTCATTTTCTTATGCTCCATGACTTTAACTGCATGTGGACATGGAATTCTTGTGAAGTGCCATGTCCTGCATTTGTATTTCTATTCCCTCAGTCCGAGGACAATGTCTCTCTCTTCTCCTTTGTGACCTTATACTCATAGTCCCCATTATCATTCACTTCACAAACTTAGGTTCAAATATTTATTTAGAGCTTCAAACTTTTAGGATTAAACTCACCAATCCACTTCATTATAGAGACCTTGTTTCCTCCCCATCTGTTTCTCACATTGTGTCACGACTCAAAAATAAGGTCATGATAGAGTATCTAATAATACAAATGGGGTTACATTATTTATCCAAGAAAATGAAAATAAAGAAATCTAGATAGACAAGAAGAGGTTTGGGGTCGACTCTGACGATATAGAGCAATCCGTACCTCGAATATTACCAATCAACAACCCGATGTCAACCTCCGCGTGTCGTACTCGTGTTAGGATCTGCTCTGAAAGGGCTCATTATGGGTAAGTATGATCCATTTGTAATCAGTAGGTATCATAGACCGACTAAGCAAAGAAAAAAAGGTAAGTAAAATAATATTATGAGCACGTCACCTATAAGAAGAAAAGTCCTAAACGATAGCTCACAATCCACCAACCATTCTAATATATATACAGAAATGAAAAACAAAGTGGATATACACGAAGAATATACTGAGATTAAACACAATTCAAGGAAAACTAAAGAAAGCATGGAAGTTGTGTATGCAAATGCAATGTAATGCAGTATGGATGGGATGAGTAATGAAATTCATCGCATGACCTTCTATATACATCCACAGAGTTCGCAACTCCCAAGTTGGACCCATGAGATATGTAATACCCTGAGCTAATCTTAGCTCAGTCCAACTTTTAGTTGCATGCATAAGGGGCTTAAGGCCTGAAAACTTTACGAAGTGTCTAAGACTTAGTCCTTTTCAAGACCTCTAGATTTTACGGATTTTTAAATCGATATTTCCGACCCTAAAATATTGTTTTTTCAGTTAATTCATGATTAGGGAGGTCAAAAGTACATGTCGGGCGAGTTTCGGAACTTTCAAACGGGCGTAGGGTCATGTTTGGGAGATGAAAATAGTGGCACCACCGGTATAGGACCGCGGCGCGGGGCTTACCCCGCCGGTCTAAAGCCTGCGTTGCCTGGTGCCTTCATGTGCAGCTTTTTTAAATGCCCAAGGGGCTTTTGGGTCATTTCCCTTCATCCTATTTCGTCCATAACATGAATTGAGGCTTTAAAAAGGGCATTATTTGCCTCTTTTACTCAAATTGCTCCCAAGGAAACCCTTCTTCTTCTTCTCCGAGAACAAATCCAAAATCTTCTTCAAGAAAACTAGGGAATCAAGCTTCCTTTGCCAATCAAGAAGCTTAAGGTATGTGGGACAATTCTAAATTCATGGGCATAAATTTATCATTTAAACAAGTTTTTAAGGTATAAATTTTGTACATGAGATGGGTTTTGAAATGGTTGAAGGACATGCATTGTGAATCCACTTTATAATGAAATTTTGTATAAATTATGATGTTACTTCCCTAAACTTGAATAATTTTCACATGTATGAATATTATGAGTTTTGACAAGTTGTATGAGAGCACAATTTTACAAAATTTCCTCTCTTGTTATAAAATCCAATGTTTTAATGCGTTGTGGGTTGTTCAAATGCATGCATTACAAGCTTGAGAGTAAATTCTATCCTATAGTTATGGGTTGACATTGTTTATGATATGATCAGAGGGTGGTTTATTGTTTATAATTGTTTATCCTGTTAATTGAAAGGATTACATATGTTTTATGAAAAGATTGGCCGCCACATGATAAATTATTAAAAAGGGGGTATTTTGCAAATGTCTTCATGTGTCTTGAAATAAGAATTCTCTGTGATGTTTCAATCTTTTGTGTGGCCATCTACATGATTTTTGAATGAAAGGGGCTATGATTATGACATGACATGATACGGCTTGCCAGTTAGGTATGACGATACCTATCACGAAATGCCCTTAACATGAAAGAAATAAATGTTCTAAAAGCATGAAGCATGATTTTAAAGGACTAAAATTTGGGCTTAAAGAGAGACAGTTGGTTACCTGAAGAAGTCTTGAGTTCAGATAACTCCTAGTCCAAAATCGTGTTTTGCCGATACGAATTTTATGTGCTATTCGGTAAGTGGGATAGCCTGGTATGTCAGCAAGTTGGGCTTACCTTTTCATGATACTCTAATCCTTGCGAAAAACTCAGATTGGGGGCTTGGCCGCCGAGTCAAGGGAGGACCTATATAGTCCGTGGGTATTCATGTTTTGTTGGGAGTACCATCTAGCTCAAAAGTAAGATAAAGGGTTGAGTCATGATTTCTAGAAGATATTTTGAAGCTCATAAAATTATGCCCATGTATTTTCAAATGTTCTATGCTGACTTGCTTTATGAAATTCTCTCATTTATGTTACACAAATTATATTATATTTTTGGATTGTTCTACATACCAGTACCTTTGTGTATTGACCCCCTATATTTCAGGTTCTGAGGCTCAATCCTATGGTCCCACTAATCAGTAGATCGTTATCAGACATTTGGAGTTAGTGAGCCTCCCTTATTTCAGAAGGCCCTTTTCCATGTGTTGATTTCATTTGATTTTAGTTCATGGTCCGACCGGGGCCTTGCCTCAGACTTAGACAGATTCTTATTTTCAGTTCAGTAGAGACTTTGTAGACTTGTTATAGATGGTTATGGTTTTTTTTATGGAGTTATGTCCCATACTGTTAAGTTGAAATAAATGAACTGCTATGTTTCCAGTTTACTTTTGCATTATTATAATAGATGGGTTTTGCTTATGATGAGAAGCTAAGGGGTCTCTTGAGCCTTCATGGTTCAGAATGCCCATCATGACTAGTGCCTTGGCTTGGGTCATGACAAACTTGGTATTAGAGCCAGGTTCATGGTCCCAGGGTGTCTATGAAGTCGCGTCGGGTAGAGCCCTTTTTATGGGTGTGTAGCGCGTCACACTTATAAAGGGGAAGCTACTAGGTGTTTTACGAAAATTTTGACTTTTAGAGTCGGCACTTAATTTATTTGAAAAGAAATTAAAAAAACCTTTATAAAGAACTAAGGTGATTCAAAATAGAAAAATCATTTAAATTTTGAAATTCTAGGTAAGCGGTTCCTATTAACATTTTAGGAAAGTTTTTAAGGGACCTAAAATGTCCGTTAACTTGCGGTTATTCGTACTATTTGGAAAATAATTTCCTCTAGATTAACTTCTGAAAGAAAAAGTCGGATGTTGAAAAAGAAGTTTATTAAGGAGTATTTTGAAAGTTTTGCAAAATCAATTTTTTAGCGACTTAGTTAGGGGTTTAACTAGGTTCGCGAAAACACAAAGCAAATAACATAGAAAAAGGGAAAGAGGGGACGAAATAAATAATTTGGGCTCTTAAGCCCAAATTCATCACCCTGTCCTAGTCTAATTGGGCTTTTGGCCCAATTTCACATGTCCTAATTTAAATATTAGGCTTTGGCCTATAACCTATGCTAAAATACTGTGAATGAAACAAATCAAGAACATACACTGTGCAAGATTTCGTCAAGATGCGATTTTCAATACAAGTTGCCAAACAAAACATGGTATAGAGCTTGACCTAGTCAGTTTTCGATCGACGCATTATTTATCTTTGTAGAGCAAGACGAAGGGAAAAGATACGTTCAAAAGGTCATATTTTAGCAAAATTCATAAACACACAGAAAACAAATATTTAACACAAAATGAGGTTGAAATTACAGGAATATCACAAAAAAAATATCATCACAATCAACCTACGACCTTCAAGGCCTCTACAGCGAACAAATCTCAGCATACAATAGAAAACTAAATTACTACTATGAAAATGAAAATGAGGCAGAATCACAAGAAAGAAAATAAAACGTCGAGAAGTTTACCTCTTTTGGGGCAGCAAAATGGGACCATGAGATTTGTTTGAATCAACCGCCACAAAAAAACGTCACCGTCAACTAAAAATCTTCGTTTGGACGATGAATTTCACAAAAATTAAGATTTTCTACTAAAAAAATGAGACTATTTCTGCTCGAAAGTTTTTCCACCTCCAAGACTTAGATTTCGTAGCTCTAGAAGAAGGCCTTTTATAGGAAACTATCGGATTTCCCTTTTTGGGCTTCTATTAATGAGGGAGTTATAATTTTTGGGTTAGTTTAGGGATTTTAAAAGGGGAAAATTCGAAATTTTAAAAAGGGATAAGGTGATGAGCTGTAATTGCACGAAAATAGTACAACTTTTGAAATGGATTACTGTTGAGCTGTGGTTTATGGGCGGATTTGTTGATGGGCGGGTTCCCAGGTTTCGGGTCGAGAAAAAGGGGGGTCAGTTGGACTGATGGCGGGTTAGTTTTTCTGTTGTTTAGAGTTGTTGTAGTCGATATTTGCTATAAATGGTGGTGAGAGCTATTGTCAGTGGTGTTACTGTTAATCAGCTTTGTACGTTGTTTGTCAGATGCAGTTGCTGATTATGTTGAAGAGGAATAAATGGATTGGGCTGGGTCATTAGAGTTGGGTGTTGGGTTGTTGGTGTAGAATTGGGCTGATTTTAAAAGGGGTCGAAAGGCTGGAGATAGCATTTTGTGAAGTGGGCTTGACTGAAGGGTTATTGGGCCTGGAGTTGGGCAGATTTTGGTTATTTTTTTTTGGATTTGGCCAATTTATTTATGTTTTGGCCAAATTGAAAATCAATAGGCCAATTGCATCACAATTGTGGCCAATTTGATTTCAATTGTGGCCAAATCTAATAGATTGGCTAAATTGAATTAAAATTCGAAATAAATTAATATCTCATTTAATCCCGAGCTTCTTGATTCGATAAAAATAAATCAAATGCTTTTTCCAAATTAATTATTTTTACAAACAAATTATATTTAAATTATGATTTTAACCATTTGAATTTATTTTCAAGATAAGCTTTGATTAAAATTTGATATTTCATAAAAATAAATATTTAAGTAATAAAATTATATAATTTCGTATAATTGAATACGATAATATATAATCTTCACTTAAAATGGCAAAATTATTCAGATAAATATTTTGAAAAACTTTTTTTCAGAAAAAATAAATATTGTAATTTTATTTGAAAATCGAAGAAACTAGGAATTAAACTTAGTTATGGAGAGCAAAAATTAGGTTTCAACAACTATCCCCTCCCGTTGGGTAGAGTGGATGTAAGTAACCCTAGGCAAAAGGAGTTTGACGTTCCTAATTTTTGTCCGATCACAAATTCATTTCTGAAAAAGGTTGCTTTACGCACGAGTTTTGGAGTTATGGCCGGACCTCGGTATCAGGTTTCCTACATATCTCAGGTTACATGAGAATTCAAGCCACTTGTAGTTCATAAAGCTTGATTCAAAGCACGATTTTTAAAAAATTCACCAGCTATCTCGATTTTGAAGTTTTAATAAAATTGAAAAGCTGGAGAATAAATGGATTGGGGGGGAGGTTGGAATGCAGTCGAGTTTTCTACATAGAGCCTAACCTACATATCCCCGAGACTCGGGGAATCAGACTGTTTGTAGTTTGACTCGATCGGTAGAAAAGATAGTCTTTTATTTTAGACGATCTTTGACTCAGGATGAGTGACAAGTTGTTCGAGTTATGAAAAAGAGGCTTGTAACATATTACCCATGAACATGGAGATCTTCACATCCATAGGTAAGAATTTACCTGGACATAGTTTCCAAAACTCTAGGTATGTTGTCACCCGAATTTGTAAGAAAGGAGAAGGTTACCCTCGATATGAGTTTAGAAATATCTCAAAGGTGAAGCTGAAACTAGAATATCATGAAATCCCCACATGCGTTCTAACAGGAGTGTGGTTTAATTGGTGGTAGCAATGATCATTTAGCTCGCATCCAAAAAAGAGTTCCACGTTATGCTGCATCCTATCTGGAGTCATCCGCACTTGTGGTTTTGATTTGAGATTTTCATCCCCTCGGATGCTCTCGACAATAACTCAAACAATATTGTTAGTAATAAACACAATTCATGAAAGGTGTTCATAGTTTCTTACCATACCTCCGCGCGTGTTGCTATTCAAAAAACGAAGTCATCCTCTCATATACCTGTTTGGAAGGAAATAAATTATAATAATAAACACAACAACCCTCTTGGTTATTAAATAAGATAGCTTATTTGTCGATTGAATATGACTTCAAAGTGGGGAGACCTTTTTGGACACCGATGACACCTTATGCAGAATGGTCCCTGCAATCGTGTAATCTTATGCTGATGCGGCAACCCTTTTTGTCACCTATAATGCTTGTTGTATGATAACCTTTTCGTTATTGCCAATATTTTTTTGCATATGATCTCGGGTAAGTTTCGCGCATCTTTTGTATCGATACGACTTATAGATTTCCCTTGAATTATCAATCCTTGGATAATCTCGCGAATTATTTGATGTTGGATACGAGGCAACTTTCAAATATCCTTTGAATTGCTAGCTTCTAGGTGATCCTACACATTATTCGACCTTGGATAAGAGACGACTTACAGATATCCCTCCAATCGCTAGTTCTTAGGTATTCCTGCACATCATCCGACTTTGGATATAATATGACTTATAGATATCTCTCAAATTAGTAGTCTTTGGGTAATCCTGCACATAATCGATCTTGGATATGATGCGACTTATAGAGAACCCTTGGACTTATCAATTTGATAATCTCGCATATTCTTCGGTAAGGATTTGGTTACGACTTATGGATAACCTTCAGACTATCAATTTTTGGGTAACCTTGTACACTATCCGGTTAAGATGTTGTTGCAGCTTACGAATGACCTATGGGCTATCAACTTATAGGTAATCTTGCCGATTATCCTATTTCAAATAATATGACTTATAGATGACCCTCAAATTATTAATTTCAAGGAAATCTTATATATCATCCGTTAGGTGTCCCTTCAAATTGCGTGCTCTTAATGCATTCAGATACTGATTCATAAAATAATGAGATATCCTCGACGCCAGCATTTTCTATCTCATGTGTCAACAGATATTGAATGCAGATGATATCCTTGACGCCAGCGTATGCTATCTTGCATGTCGACAAATATTAAATACTGATGATATCCTCAATGCCAGCGTATGCTATCTCGCGTGTCAACAGATATTAAATGCTGATGATATCCTCGATGCCAACACATGCTATCTCGCGTGTCAACAGATATTAAATGTTGATGATATCCTCGACGCCATCATATGCTATCTCACATGTCAACAAATATCAAATACAATGGTTCTCTCGACAATGGCATAAAATGGCTCTCTCGGCAATGGAATGACCCTTTTGGCAATTATATAAAATGGCCCTCTCGGCAATAACATGGAATGACCCTCTTGGCAATGGCATAAAATGACCCTCTCGGCAATGGAATGATATGGAATTACCCTTTCAGCAATGGAATGGATCTCTTAGCAATGATATGAAATGACCCTCTTGACAATGATATAAAATGGCCCTCTCGGCAGTGGCATGAAATGGCCCTCTCAGCAGTGATATGAAATGGCCCTCTCGGCAATGATATAATATATAATGGTCCTCTTTGCAATGGAATGATATGAAATGGTTGTTTCGGTGTTTTGAAAACAATTTCAACTGAGTTCATTTGTCTGTGTTTTGCTTTCTATATGTATTTGTACTTAAGGTAGACAGTTAGTAGACAAAATATCGCTCTCACTGGCAACCACAGTCAAGATAATGACAAATACTGAGCATCATAATTTGAATGACTTATTCCGCTATTAGTCTTCTCTTTTTGAAGAAATAATTAAATAGCAGGTCCATCAGATGCAAGTAAATGGGGCAAAACCCTTGTTTGGGGATTACTTAAATACCGTTTGCTTCGCTCCAATGTAAATTTTGAGGATGACTTTCTGCTCTCCCTCCTATTGAGTGATTCTTTTGATTGTTGTATTTATTTTGTCGACCTCCTTGAATGCACCTGTGCTCAAGGTAAATATTTAGTAGACACAAGTCGTTTTTTCTAGCGATCATTTTTTAGAAAAATTCTAAATACTATATTCATAAAGAAGATAAGGCATCTTTGTTTGTCCTTCATGATCTCAAGAAATAAGATAGACAATTCAAAAGGTCCTTAATAAATGGGTACTAAACCCGTCTTTGGGGATACCCAAAAATACCGTTCTTGAGTATTATATGCTTTTCCATGGCTCACAATTCGCTTGGGGATTTTCTGAAAAATATTTTCGTCTTTGTGTATTGATCCCTGCATCCATAGAAAAATAGTTTGTTTTGAGTGAAACTACTCCGTGTTGACCTTCTTCGATCCTTGGTTTGCTCCTCGCCATCTTTCGAGCGCTCCGTCATGTTGGAAATTCCACTCTGACTCTCCATTCCAATAGATGCTTAGGTAATTACTAAGTAAGGAGATTTGCAAAGATTTTTGAAAGTAGGCTTAATTTTTAAAACTAGTTTCAAAATTTCTGTAAAAGATTTAGGAAATCTCTGCCAGTCATGTCATGTACTAGCTCAACGAACATCTTTCGCTTGGTTCTGACTGTATCCGATATTTAATGGAGGAATTCCAGGGATTCATCATAGTCGCTGAGTTTTTCTATTAAAAGTTCTGTCATAGCCGGAGATTTAGTCTACCTAGACTTTATCGCATCTGGTAATTTCTAAATCTTGACTTTGACCTCTGGTGCTGGGGAACTTGAAATATATTTCGATGTTCAGTGGAAATTTTGAGGCCTTTCTCAAAATTTCTGCCTCAGTTTAAAGTTGTTTGAGATGATCTCAGCTCGAGATGATCCAAAGTTTTTATCGATCTTCATTCTCTTTGTTGGATGATGATCTTCCTCTTGTGAATTTTCGAGTTTTCTTCTAAAAAATTCTTCCCTAGTTTCCATTTTCTGGGGTTATATGACCGAGCCATTGGGGCGCCTACGTATCCCATTGAAGCAGAAATCAGGTCAAACGTAGTTCAGGACTACACTAGAGATATATAGAAAAATCTAATGGGTTGACCAAAGCCGACATAGGCCGCCTATATATCTCTTTCTTGGAAAATTCAATCAAACGTAGTTCATACATAAAAAAAAAGGATGAATTATCTTAAGGGGTTGACCGAAGCCGACATAGGCCGCTTACATATCACTTTCTTAAGAATTCAGATCAAACGTAGTTCGTACTAAACTTATCTTCAGGGTTACATGGCCCTGAATACTATTATCCATCTTACTAGGATAGAAATAAGCATTTCTATGGATGACATGACATTTTCATTGCCTTTGTCTTGATAGACCGAAGGATCAATTTTCCAATCCCCTTATTCATTGTCCTCCTTGTTAACCACCTCGGTTTCCTTTAAGATAGACTTCTTTGATTCTCGAACTCTTTGACTCTTCTATTGACTGTTCTAGGGCTATTGTTTCCCATTCATCATCATCCTTTCTTGATTTGCTTATTTTGCTTCTTGACATGACAATGACAGGTTTCAAGACATTGTTATACGATGGGCGATGAGTCATGAGTGGAGTGGAGGTCCAATTCAACAATGTTTCATCCAATTAATTTTTCATGATCCCGATTGTCTTGGAAAATTCTTCCCTCACTCTTTTCCTTATTCCATCCCCGAGACCATCGCTTACAGGTTTTGAAAAATGATTGGTAGAGTCCAGTTTTACTACTAGTCATTTTTCTTTTCCTATAACAAAGCTATAGTCAAGGGGGATCTCTTATTCACTTTGATCTAGTGAAGTAGGGCCATTTTATATCAACATGGAGTAGTTTCTATTACCTGCAAAGTAAGAACAACTCAAAGGCTGACGTGTTAGATTCAGTTAGTAATAAGCAAAACAAGATATAAGGTAGGAAGTAAACACATAGAGTTGTTTCTCATCTCGTGCAAATTGATCCATGAAGTAATGATGACTCGAGAATTTCAATGAACAGGATTTTGCTCAATGATATGGATAGGTGAAATTTATCAGGAAGGCTCAACTTTTCTTCTTTCCAACCTTATTACTTCTTTTAAGAAAGTGGGGGACAACAGAGTTTTTAAAGATAGGGGCCGGACCGAAAGGCTACCTATGTATCTCACGGAGGAGAAATCAGGCCCTACGTAGTTCGAACATATAATGGCTTTTCCTGAGTCCATAGTCAACTTTCCTGAAATGATAAAAGATCTTTCATGAAGTTTTAAGAATTATTGCAGACTTTCCTGAGAGACTTGGAATATCTTTGGTTGGACTTTTGTATAGTGAGGTACATTTCTGCTTAGAAATGTTCTATGGAAAATGAGATTGGATCAATTCACCTTTGATTCAAATCAACATAACACGTATAAACACATAAACAGTTATATCATACAAGCATATTGTAATAAACGTGCATCCTGATTGGGTGACCCCTTTAGAGCCAGGGGTTGGCCTAACATACTCGAAGAAGTATATACTTTTTAAACCAATCCATTATCCCTCAAAATCTTCATAGGTATACATAAATGGCATAAATGCCTACAAAAGTTGCACAAAAGGGATGCAATCTTAAGGGAAAATAACATGAGAAAAAGAACAATGTCCTATGCAAGGGATAGGAATTATTAGTTTCTAGATGCTCTTCTATCGGCCTTCGCCCTCTTAACTTTGTCCATTTTTTATCATCAGCGGCATCCGTTGATGATCAAGTGATTTCCATATAATTGTGCTCCAAATGCAACCATACAAATCAATCAATTTCTTGCTTGGCTTGCTTCAATTCCTTCCTCAATTGGTGTATGATTGAGGGCTCCTTACACGAAAGTAAGCAAAACAAGCCTTCTCGCGACCCCCAAAGGATAATGGATTGGATTAAATAAACATATATTTCTTCAACATATATAAATGATTCGTTTGTAATTGACTCGGGGTAAATAGACGAAGGACAAGTTTTCTAATGGACTCAATACCCTTTTCAGGTATTGAGCCGTCCTAGGCTTATACTTAAAAGAGTTTTGGTTTAGCTCTATCACAAATGTCTAGAGTGGGTTTGAACCAGGTTCCCAAGTGGACGACTTAGGTTTGAAAAGACGAACAACCATCCGACGCCTCATGTTCTAATAAACCGTCGTATTTTCAGCACTTTATTTAGAGTTGAACAATAGGGGCCGGTACATCCACGAAACCCCAAAACAATTTAATAATCATCATGCGGGATTATGACATAAAATGCAACAGTTAAATTTCACAGAATTTAAACATATAAGCACATAAGGGGTTTAAACAATATAGCAGTTAGTCGAAAGACAAATTCAAACTTTGGTTAGAACCTAGTTAAGGTCCCAAGCGGAGTCGCCATTTCTGTTTTGCAAAAATTTTGAGTTTCAGAGTCTCCACTTAATTTATTTGAAAAAAAATTAAGAAAACCTTTATAAAGTACTTAGGTGATTCGAAACAGAAAAATCATTTAAGTTTTGAAATTCTAGGTAAGCAATTCCTATTAACAATTTAGGAAGATTTTTAGGCACCTAAAATGTCCGCTACCGTGCAATTATCCGAACTATTTGAAAAATAATTTACTTAACTAACTTCTGAAAGAAAAAGTCGGGTGTCGAAAAAGAAGTTGATTATGGAGTATTTTTAAAGTTTTGCAAAATCAATTTTTTAGCAACTTAGTTAGGGGTTTAACTAGGTTCGCAAGAACACAAAGCAAACAATATAGAAAAAGTGTAAGAGGGGAAGAAATAAATGATTTGGGCTCTTAAACCCAAATCCATCACCCTGTCCTAGTCTAATTGGGCTTTCGGCCCAATTTCACATGTCCTAATCTAAATATTGGACTTTGGCCCATAACCTATCCTAAACTATATACTATATTTTCGAGCCTTTTTGGCCCAAAATTCGCTTCACCTGTATTAATTTACAACTTTATCTTCAAGGCCCAAACAAATAAGTAAATAAATACATAAATAAATAAACAAACAAATAAATAAATAAACAAATAAAATCTAGAAATGGGATGGATAAAATCGAGACTTCAAAGTCTCTTAAAAGCTTTGTCAATGGGTTTTATAACCCATTTCTTCTCCTTCTTCCGCTTTCTCGCATCCGGTATGCCATAAGATCGATGTGGACTTTCCTTTGGAGTTGACTCGATAGAGATGGTGGGCCTTAATGGACCGTCAAGAAAATGCAAAGATGTGGATTAACACATATTTTCAAACTAAGCATCAAAGCATAAAAGAATCTAAAATGAATGAGGTCAACAAAATCAATTATAAGCAAAACCTGATTCTCAAAATAATGTGAAGAAACGGATAGAAATAAAAGAATATTTATGGTGGACAAGGTAAGATAATCGAACGAGGAAGAATATCTGGAATACAACTTAATGGTCTAAGTTTGCAAGAAATACTCAGCAACACTAGCCAACCAGTTTATATATTTAATACTCAAAGCAACAAAATGATCCAGAATAAATAAAACAAAGAAAACAGTATACAGGTTTTGGAGGAAATTATCAAGACTTCAAACACAATTCAAGCAATCTTTCTCAATGACACAACACTAAACAACATGAATAGGCGTTACAGTTACATTCATCCATTCTTTCTCATTCAATTGACAGACGAATAACCAACAAAACAAAAGGAAAACACACCCCCAAAATTTCAAAAGTTTCATCCTCATTCTCTCGTTACTGAGTCACGGAAACTACTAACCAGAGGTTTTTCGAGGGAATTCCTTGGACTATTATTTTCTCAACAACCTACTGACCCTCTCAATATTAATTATCGACGGAATCTTATGACTAACACCCTTCAAACATAACTCAAAAGAACTAGACATGACTGCTCCTCTTATATATAAAAAAAAGGAAAGGGGTATGTTTAGGGAATGAGCTCATACTCCAAGCAAAACAGTAAAAGGAGATCAATGAGGAGTAGAGAAAATACACAAGAATGAGAAAACAAAATTAGCTTAACATTCATTTGGGGAATGAACTTCCTTGTTTCCTTTTGACGTTATTAGTCAAAGAAGACATGGTGAGGAGTCCCCTTTATCTAGAAAACAGAAAGGACAAGCTAGGCAAAACATGCGTAGTACTCAAAAAGTCTTTTGCAAAATGTCAACCGGAAAGGATCTAAAACTTATGCTATGCTAGGCTACTGTTTCGAATACATGAATGCCAACAATATATGAACAACATCATATCCAGAGAAAGCCAAACAACTGTGAATGAAACAAATCAAGAACATACACTCTGCCAGATTTCATCAAGATGCGATTTTCAATTCAAGATGCCAAAAAAAACATGGTATAGAGCTTGACCCAGTCAGTTTTCGATCGACGCATTATTTATCTTTGTAGAGCAAGACGAAGGGAAAAGATACGTTCAAAAGCTCATATTTTAGCAAATTACATGAACACACAGAAAACAAACAATTAACACAGAATGAGGTTGAAATTACAAGAATATCACAACAAAAACATCATCGCAATCAACCTACGGCCTTCAAGTCCTCTACAGAGAACAAATCCCAGCATACAAGAGAAAACTAAATTACTACCACGAAAATGAAAACGAGGCAGAATCACAAGAAAGAAAATAAAGCATCGAAATGTTTACCTCTTTTGGGGCAGCAAAATGGGATCACGAGCTTTGTCGGAATCAACCACCACCGAAAAAACATCGTCGTCAACTCGGAATCTTCGTTTAGACGACGAATTTCACAAAAATAAAGATTTTCTACTAAAAAAATGAGACTATTTTTGCTTTGAAGTTTTTCCACCTCCAAGACTTGGATTTCATAGCTCTAGAAGGTGGTGTTTTATAGAAAACTATCGAGGTTCCCTTTTTGTGCTTCCACCGATGTGGGAGTAACAATTTTGGGGTTAGTTTGGGGATTTCAAGAGGGGAAAATTTGAAATTTGAAAAAGAGATAAGAGAATGAGCTGTAATCGCACAAAAATAGTACAACTTTTGAAACAGATTGGTGTTGAGCTGTGGTTAACGCACAGATTTGTTGATGGGTCAGGTTCCCGGGTTTTCGGGTCGAGAAAAAAGGGGGTCGGTTGGACTGATGACGGTCTTTTGTTGATGGGTCAGGTTCCCAGGTTTTCAGGTTTTTTGTTGTTTGGAGTTGTTGTCGTTGATATTTGCTGTAAACGGTGGTGGGAGCTATTTTCAATGGTGTTACTGCGAATCAGCTTTGTACGTTGTTCATTGTTTGTCGGCTGTTATTGTTGATTATGTTGAAGAGGAATGAATGGATTGGGCCGGGTCATTAGAGTTGGGTGTTGGGCTGTTGGTGTAGAATTGGGCTGATTTTAAAAGGGACAAAAGGCTGGTGATATCATTTTGTGAAGTGGGCTTGGCTGAAGGGTTATTGGACCCGGAGTTGGGCAGATTTTGGTTATTTTTTTTGGATTTGGCCAATTTATTTAAGTTTTGGCCAATTAAAAATCAATTGGTCAATTGCATAGCAATTGTGGCCAATTTGATTTCAATTATGGCCAAATCTAATAGATTGGCTAAATTGAATTAAAATTCAAAATGAATTAATACCTCATTTAACCCCGAACTTCTTGATTCGATAAAAATAAAACAAGTGCTTTTCCAAATAAATTATTTTTACGAACAAATTATATTTAAATCAAGATTTTAACCATTTGAATTTATTTTCAAGATAAGCTTTGATTAAAATTCGATATTTCATAAAAATAAATATTTAAGTAATAAATTATATAATTTCATATAATTGAATACAATAATATATAATCTTTACTTAAAATGGCAAAATTATCCAGATAAATATTTTGAAACACTTTTATCCGAAAAAATAAATGTTGTAATTTTATTTGAAAATCAAAGAAACTAGGAATCAAACTTAGTTATGGAGGTCAAAAATTAGGTGTCAACACTAGGCGTTTAGGAGTGTTTCTCTTTCTTCATGTTTTAGTTTGTGCTATAGAGTCTGAATGTCCCCTAATTCATGATTTCCTATATTTCAGAAATTGATCATGCCTCCCCGTAGATCCAATGAGCGAAACACCCATGCTGATAATGTCTGCCCTACTCATAGAATGCGCACCCGTAATAGAGCTCGTACTCCAGAATTTGTTGCTACTCCGGGATTTCCTCCGTTTGAAACTAGTCCACCTCAGGCTCAGTCTGGTGTTAACCATACCCAACCTCCTCAGAGAGAAGTCGCGAATGTTGAGTTCCAGCAGTCCATTCATATGATTGCTCAGCTTATGGCCTCTCAGTCCCGTTAGTCCGAAGATGTGAGTTACGTACCTGGTTCGTCTTAAATTACTCGGGTTCTCTAGTTCATGGGGATGAACCCAACCACCTTTACTGGCACAAAGGTTGAGAAGGACCCCTATGGGTTTATTGATGAAATGAAGAAATTTTTAGAGTTATGCATGCTAATGAGGTTGAAGGGGTTGAGTTGGCAGCCTATCAGTTGAAGGGCGTAGCTAACCAGTGGTATAATGAGTGGGAAGATTTGAGGGGTGGGGATGCTGAACCTTCTGTATGGGGTGAGTTTGTAGAGGACTTCCTGGATTATTTCTTTCCCCAGGAACTGAGGTAAGCAAAAGCTGAAGAATTTGTAAATCTGAAACAAGAAAAAATAAGCGTCAAAGAATATTCATTGAAGTTCACCTAGCTGTCCCGTTATGCTTCAAAATTAGTGGGCAACATGAGGGCGTGCATGAGGAAGTTCACATCAAGTCTCTCAAATGATTTGATGTTAGAATGTAAGGGAGAAATGCTGAACAAGGATATGGATTTCTCCAGGTTATCGATGCATATGAGTAGGTAAAAGAGGAGAAGAAGAGGCAGACGAGGGCAAGGGAAAAAGAAAGATAGGCTAAGAGAGCTAGGTCTGCAGATCAGAATGTCAGTCAGCATCAATGTGCCAATTAGGATAAGAAATGGTTTAAGAAGAAATTTTGGAGCAATGCCCAGTCTTCAGCGAGTGCACCTACGCCTAAGCCTTCGGGTGATCAGCGGTTCCGGTCAGGAGATAGGCTTAGATCTTAGGGTACTTAGTCCTAGGAGAGTGTGACCCCTAGGTCGTACCCTCGCTGTAGTTTGTGTGGAAAGAATCACCCGAGGAGCTGCTATATCGGGAGAAATATGTGCTACAATTGTGGTCAGGCGGGCCATATCCAGAGATTTTGTTCCATGACTAGAGGGAACACCGGGGGTACGAATGCCCTAACTACTTCAGCAGCTCCTTTAGCTACTAGGGATGGTCGTAACCGATTGTATGCATTAGCTAATCGCCAGGATTCAGAGGCTTCACCAGCTGTTGTTACGGGCATGTTACAGATTTTCTCCTGTTATGTGTATGTGTTACTTGATCCTGGGTCTACCTTGTCTTATGTGACCCCTTATGTGGCAGTCAACTTTGGTTTTGAACCCAAAGATATTTCTTAACCCTTTTCTGTTTCCACCCCTGTTGGTGATTCTATTGTGGCTAGAAGAGTTTATTTAAATTGTGTGGTGTCTATTTTTCATTGTGATACTATGGCCGATCTAGTAGAATTAGACATGATTAATTTTGATGCTATTTTGGGAATGGATTGGCTCCATTCATGTGATGCTACCTTAGACTGTAGAACCAGAAAGGTTACCTTCTCTTTTCCTAATGAGTCAGCGATGGAGTGAGAGGGATATTCTCTTGCACCTACAGGGAAATTCATATCTTACCTTAGAGTCCGTAAGCTCATATCTAAGGGTTGTTTGTATCATCTTATTTGGGACAAAGATTATAGCACTAAAAGTCCTTCCGTCCAGTCTGTTCCTGTAGTTGATGAATTTTCAAAAGTTTTTCTTGATGATCTACCTGGGATACCACTAGATAGGGAGATAGATTTTGGCATTGACCTGTTGCCAGACACCCGACCTATTTCTATTCTGCTATACAGAATAGCTCCTGCAAAATTGAAAGAGTTGAAAGAACAGTTAAAAGACCTTCATGACAAAGACTTTATTCGTTCTAGTGTCTCTCTCTTGGGTGCGTCGGTACTCTTCATGCGTAAGAAAGATAACTCCCTTCGTATGTGCTTATATTACCGTCAGTTGAACAAAGTCACAGTTAAGAATCAGTATTCGCTCCCCAGAATCGATGGTCTCTTTGACCAACTCCAGGGTGCCAAATATTTCTCTAAGATAGACCTTCGTTCAAGGTACCATTAGTTGAAGGTTAGGGAGGCTGACATTCCCAAAACCGATTTCAGAACCCGATACGGTCATTATGAATTCTTAGTAATGTCCATCAGGCTGACTAATGGCCCGCAATGTTTATGGATCTAATGAATAGGGTGTTTTGTCATTTTATAGACTTGTTCATTATAGTTTTATCGATGATATATTGATTTACTCTAAGAGTGAGAAGGAGCATACCAATCACCTCTGAATTGTCCTTCAAACTCTTAAGGACCATGAGTTGTATGCGAAGTTTCTCAAGTGTGAATTTTGGCTTAGTGCCATTTCTTTTCTGGGGCATATTGTTTCTAGTGAGGGAATTAAGGTTTACCCCCAAAAGGTTAAGACGGTGAGAAAATGGCTCAGACCCACAACTCCAACCGACATCCGAAGATTCTTGGGTTTGGCAGGGTATTATAGAAGATTTGTGTAGAGTTTTTCTTCCATAGCTGCTTCACTTACTAGATTGACTCAAAAAAAGGTAAAATTCTTGTGGTCTGACTCTTGTCAGAATAGTTTTGAGAAACTGAAAGACAAGTTTACTGCACCAATTTTGACGCTCCCTGAGGGACAGAGGGATTTGTAGTTTACTGTGATGCATTCCGAGTGAGACTTGGGTGTATACTTATGTAGTATGGTAAGTTAGTTGCTTATGCATCTAGACAATTGAAGGTGCATGAGAAGAACTATCCTACCCATGATTTAGAGTTGGTGGCTGTGGTATTTGCGCTAAAAATTTAGCATCATTATCTTTATGGGGTGAATGTTGATATATTTACTGATCACAAAAGTTTGCAGTATGTTTTCTCGCAGAAAGAGCTGAACCTCAGGAAGAGGCAGTGGTTAGAATTATTGAAGGACTATAATATGAGCCTGCATTATCACCCGATTAAGGCCAATATGGTGGCTAACGCCCTTAATAAGTTGTCCATAGGCAGTATTTCTCATTTGGAGGAAAGAAAGAGGAATATGGTAAGGGATATTCATCGGCTTGCTAATTTGGGAGTTCGACTCCTAGATTCTAAAGATGGGGGAGTGTTCGTACTAGAGGTAGCTAAATCATCCTTATGCACTAAGGTTAAGGAAAAACAAACCAGGGATCCCATTTTGATAGAGATTAAGGAAGATGTTGGTCAACAAAAAGTAATGACATTTGAAATTGGAGGTGATGGGGTTTTGAGGTATCAATGTTAGGCTTTGTGTGCCGAATGTAGATGGGTTACGAGAAAGGATTCTTGGTGAAGCTCACACTTCCTGGTATCTTGGTCACCCTGGATCTACCAAAATGTATCATGATATCACGAAGATTTATTGGTTGAATAACATGAAATGTTTCTTACTTTGTGGCTAAGTGTTTGAATTTTCAATAAGTTAAGGTGGAACATTTGAGACCAAGTGGCACTTCCCAAGAGATAGCCTTGCCTATTTAGAAATGGGAGATGATCAACATGGACTTTATTAAAGGACTTCCGAGATCTCAAAACCAATATGACTTCATTTGGGTGATTATAGATAGGATGACCTAGTCTGCCCATTTTCTTCTAGTGCGGACAAATTATTTAGGGGATGATTATGCTAAGCTGTACATTCAAGAAATAGTTCAGTTTCATGGGGCTCCAATATGCAATTCTCTTCTCAGTTTTGGTGGTCTTTCCAGAGTAGTTTAAGTACCCAAATAAACTTTAGAACCGTCTTCCACCCTCAAATAGATGGGTAAACAGAACGTACCATTCATACCTTAGAAGATACATTGAAGCTTGTGTTGTAGACTTTAAGGGTAGTTGGGTGGATTACTTGCCGTTGATAGAATTCTCCTATAACAATAGCTACCACTCTAGCATCC
The DNA here is from genome assembly GCA_030864215.1 of Capsicum pubescens. NCBI lineage: Eukaryota > Viridiplantae > Streptophyta > Magnoliopsida > Solanales > Solanaceae > Capsicum > Capsicum pubescens. Next base: position 35,352,859 of record CM061545.1, on the reverse strand, counting down.
AGATGGATCCTTTTAAAGCCCATTATGGGAGAAGGTGTAGGTCACCAATTGGTTGGTATGAAGTTGGTGAGACTCGATTTTTTGGGCTTGACCTTGTTCATCAGGCGATGGAGAAAGCGAAAGTCATTAGGGAGCGACTTAAGACAACTCAAAGTCGCCAAAAGTCTTATGCCGATGTTAGAAGAAGGAGTTAGAGTTTGAGGTTGATGATTGGGTATTTGTAAAGGTCTCCCCTGTGAAGGGAGTCATGCAATTCGAAAAGAAAGTAAAACTTAGTCCACGTTAAATAGGTCTTTATTAATTTACGAGAAGGATCGGTGGGGTTGCTTATGAATTAGATTTTCCTACAGGTTTAACTTCTGTTCATCCTATTTTCATGTATCAATATTGAAGAAATATATTAGAGATCATTCACTTGTGTTGCCTGTTGAGGATGTTGATGTGCAGGATTCCTTATCGTATGAATAAGAACCCATTGCTGTGCAAGATCGACAGGTTAGGAAGTTAAGAAGTAAATATATAGCTTCGGTTAAAGTGTAGTGGAAGAATCATAAAGTTGAGGAAGCTACTTGAGAGTCGGAGCATGATAAACGTGCAAGATACCCATCACTCTTTGAATTCGTGGATGATGATATGGAAGGTATTGATTACATCTTACTTATTTTTAGTTTATGTAATTCTTTAAATCATGCTTAATGTGTCTCGAACTATCATTCGGGGAGGAATGATCCCAGGGGGGATAATGTAATACCCCGTGCTAATCTTAGCTCAGTTTACCTTTTAGTTGCATGCATAAGGGTCTTAAGGCCTGAAAACTTTACTAAGTGTCTAGGACATAGTCATTTTCAAGACCTCTAGACTTTATAATTTTTAAATCGACCTTCCCAACCCCGAAATGTTGGTTTTTAGTTGATTCATGATTAGGGAGGTTAAAAGTACATGTCGGGTGAGTTTCGAAACTTTTGGACGGGCGTAGGGTCAAGTTTGGGAGACAAAAATAGTGAAACCACTGGGATAGGCCCGCGGCACTGATAACACTCAACTTACACGTCAATTTAGTGTAAGTCGGTCGTTGTCAATATATTTACCCAACTAGGAGTCGGTGTCGAATCCACAAGGAGCAATGTGAGTGGCGGTTGGGTAACTTCAAAATGATAGCTACTAGCTAAGTTCAAACCTATGGTGCAAAATAGTTTGGGGCATTTTCAATCTTTTCAAATGTGAAAGCAATTCTTGGGATTCTAAGGGACTAATTCAAGACTAAGAATAGATTAGAGGGTAATCAATAAGGAATGGATCTTTGGGTTATGGTTTCCTAGGGGCAAATTAGTATGTGCGTATACATGAAAGTATCATCCAATTCAAGTTAATGCAAGAGCGGGTACGCTAGGTTAGAGGTTTTTTATGTTAGCTTTTCAACAAAACATCAAAAATGTCACCCATGGATTCATTCGAATACCTCATGGGTGTTGCCAAAATTTCACCCAAAACCTCAATTGGGAATTCCTATTTCTAGGATGATGCCCAAGGTATAGTCAACCTCAAAATCACCCTTACGTCTAAGATAGTGAAAATTAGTGAACTATGCCTATAGATTGTCTACTATTGCCTAGGTTCCCACATCCCTCTTTCAAGGATGAGGTGGGTTCCAAAAGTTCACCCGAACCCCTTTTTCAAGGATAGTTTGAGCTTTCAAGAGTTTGAGATTTTCATTCATCAAAGCCATTTGGGTATTTGGGAATTTCATCCACAAATTTCAACCAATTTAATCAAGAAATAATAGAACCCATCAACATTAACTAAGAATTTGAGCTACAACTACAACCCACACACACTTGCACCTTAATCAAGCATAACCTCCAAGCGGTAGATCTAGCAAATCATAAAGATAATGAATCCAAATAGACCAAGATTTCCATCAAAGTTATTCATGAAAAATAAAGATAGATAAACCACACTTCAAACTCAAATGAATCTTCAATGGAAGAAGCCAAATCTACACTTTGGAGTTCCTCTAATTAATTCTTGCCTCAAATTAGTTCAAATTTAAGCTCCAAGAGATTGCAAACCCTCCACTAAACTAAGGATAGATAGTTACTAGATAAAAGATGGTTAAAATGAACTAAAATCCCCTATTTAAGCCCAATTCCAGATTTGCCCAATATTACAAAAATGTCACCTTACTCTTGATCTGCTTAAGCAGATGGAGAGCAGGTGGAAAATGGATGCAAAGCAGAGGGCCCTTTACTTTCATATTTGACCTCCTTTTGACTTGAAAGATTTGCTCATCTTTCCTTTTCAACTTTTCCTACACAAATGAGCATTAAGTATGAGATAAATATCAAATCAACAGAAATCAATGAAAAAAGCATGATAATTTAGACTTAAAAGGTAATAGAAAGTCGTCAAATGATGTCTTATCAGGAGCCCGACTTAGTCTGCCATGAGAGAGCCTGCGGCGCAGGGCGTACCCCGCTGGTCTAAAGCCCACGTCGCCCAGTGCTTTCATATAGAACCTTTGATTTTAAATGCCTAAGGGGCTTTTGGGTCATTTCTCCTCGTCCTATTTCTTCCATAACATGAATTGAGGCTTCCAAAAGGGCATTATTTGCCTCTTTTACTCAAATTGCTCCCAAGGAAACTCTTCTTCTTCCCTAAGAACAAATCCAAACTATTCTTCAAGAAAACTAGGGATTCAAGCTCCCTTCACCAATCAAGAATCTTAAGGTATGTGGGACTATCCTAAATTCCATGAGCATAAATTTATCATTTAAACAAGCTTTTAAGGTATATAATTTCGTACATGAGATAGGTTTTGAAATGGTTGAAGGGCATGCATTGTGAATCCACTTGATAATGAAATTTTGTCTAAATTATGAGGTTACTTTCCTAAACTTGAATTGTTTTCATGTGTATGAATATTATGAGTTTTGACAAGTTGTGTGAGAGCACGATTTTATGAAATTTCCTCTCTTGTTATAAATTCCAATGTTTTAATGTGTTGTGGGTTGTTCAAATGCTTGCACTACAAGCTTGTGAGTAAATTCTTTGCTATCATTATAGGTTGACATTGCTTATGATATGATGAGAGGGTATTTTTATTGTTTACAATTGTTTATCCTACTAATTGAAAGGATTACATGTGTTTTATGAAAAGATTGGACGCCACATGATAAATTATTAAAAGGGGGTATTTTGCATATGTCTTCATGTGTCTTGAAATAATAATTCTCTTGTGTGGTGTTTGAATCTTTTGGGTGGCCATCTATATGATTTTTGAATGGAAGGGGTTATGATTATAACATGACATAATATGGATTGCTAATCTAGGTATGACGATACCTATCACGAAATGCCTTTAACATGAAAGAAACAAATATTTTAAAAGCATGAAACATGGTTTAAAAGGACTAAAGTTTGGGCTTAAAGAGATCTAGTTGGTTACTCGAAGAAGGCTTGAGTTCAGATAACTCCTAGCGCAAAATTGTGTTTTGCCGATATAGGGTTTATGTGTTATTCAGCAAGTGGGAAAGCATGGTATGTCGGCAAGTTGGGCATACATTTTCATGATACTCCAATCCTTGCGGAAAACTCGAATTGGGGGCTTGGTCGTCGAGTCAAGGGCGGACCCATATAGCCTGTGGGTATTCTTGTTTTGTAGGATGCATCATCTAGCTCAGAAGTAAAATAAAGAGTCCATGTATTTTCAATTGTTCTATGCTGACTTTCTTTATGAAATGCTCTCACTTTTGTTACACAAATTATATTATATTTTTGAACTGTTCTACACACTAGTACCTTTTGTATTGACCCCTATATTTCAGGTTCTGAGGCTTAGTCCCATGGTCACGCTAATCAGTAGATCTTTTTTGACATTTGGAGTTGGTGAGCCTCGTTTATTTCAGAAGACCTTTTTTTCATGTGTTAATTTCATTTGATTTTAGTTCATGGTCTGAGTGGGGGCATTGTCCCGAATTCAGACTGATTATTGTTTTTAGTTCGGTAAAGACTTCGTAGACTTGTTATAGATGGTTATGGTTTTTCTTAAGGACTTATATTCCGCACTGTTAAGTTGAAATAAATGAACTACCATGTTTCCAGTTTACTTCTGCTTTATTATAATAGATGGGTTTTGCTTATGATGATAAGCTAAGGGGTCTCTCGGGCCTTCATGGTTCGGTATGTCCGTCACGGCCAAAGCCTCGACTCAGGTTGTGACAGGATATTCACAGTTTATATACTATATCTAAAATCTCAACCTATCTCCCTGGCTCGTGTTCATGGAGAATTTTTTTATAAAAATGTCTCATTTTATTTTAAAAATAGTGTTCCTCAATGATGTCAGTATCTCATGAATGTATATGTATGGAATAAGGATGTAATGCTCACAATCAACTATATATGAAGATATCCAATACATCCAACACGTATTTAAATGAGCCTAGAATCAACTCAATATGTCTACTATTCATGATTATCAACTCTAATTAGAAACCGTCAGAATAAGTATGTCTATGAGACAATATTAAGATCATATCAACTCCAAATTCAGGCATTTCTATCATGATAAAGGCAACCAATGCTCAATAAGACCTATAATAATAATTCAAGTCCCCACACAGACATTATATTTAGAATAAAACTATTTAAATGCACAAATAAGGCCAATGATATCAAATAAAGCCCCCACATGGACAACATACAATATCAGATATCACAAGTCAACAACAGTAGAATATAAACCCCCACATGAGCACACAACAATAATAATAGTCTAAAAATATAAACTTCATATAGATTTCTTCCAATCCATAGCATGCTTACTTATTTATTAACTATCCATCTCAATTTGAACGAAGTTAACATAACCTACTTCAAAACAACAAAATCCATGCCTAAAGTGACTTAAAACTGATCCTTTACCTTACGAACGGCCTCAGAATCAACTATAACATTCAAAAATAGCATCTATGCCTTAAAAGAAAGCTAATGATACCTATATAACTCATATTTAAGCCAGGTCCAAAACGAATTTGAAAACTGAGTTCGAAGATGAAAGGGGTAAATTGAAATTTTATTTTAGAAATACATTTTTCAAGGTTATAGTAGGCAACAATTGAAAATCCATGCGAAAACTATTTTAAAACGATGTTCAAATCGAAGAAAAATCATTTTCAAGCTTTACCGATAAAATCCCCAAATTCATTTTGAAATCATGATTAAAAGGTGTTTTCAAAGATGTAATCAATGATAAATAATGAAAATATGATTTAGAATTTTACCCAAGCAAGAATAGTGAGAAAATTTTAAGAAATCGCCTTTTTTCGAAGCTCAGAGTTCCAAAAATGATGAAGATCAAGAAAATGAGGCTTCTATACTGTTTAGTAAATAGTGCCTCACGAACGCGGTCAACCCTTTGCATTTGCAAGGTTCAAACTTAACAAGGCCAACTAATGGGCCTTCGCATTTGCAAAGGCTGATGATTCAGACCTTCGTGCTTGAGGTAGCCTCGTTGTGTTCGCGAAGAAGGGCGAACCTACCCAAATCTTATTTACCCTTCGCGATCGTGGCCACCAGCCTTGATATCACGATGAAGAAATAATTCCTTCTCTACATGTGCAAAGAAAGGTTTTGTGCTGCACCAGACTTCAGCAAACCATCTGAAATGCAAACTTAAAAGGTTTTCGAACGAACCCTCCAAATTCATTTAGGATGTGACAGAAATAAACCATATATTTTACCAAAATATTTTCGATGGTTCGAACTCAATGGAGATGAAACACCCCAAATTTTTGGCCTTTGAAAATTTCTTGAGCTTTGGTTTCACTGGCTTGGTTACGACTGGACCTCTAGAGTCGTAGGGTCTCTTGACGGCTCATTGGGATGAGTCGTACCCAAATCAGTAAGTTTGAGGCTTGATTATGCTTTGAGTATGATTGGCTCACTAAGAGCGGTAATGAGATGTTATGAGTAGTTAGGTGTAATCTTAGGGTGTCCAGTGTATGTCCCAATTTATGTTCTGTGTTGACTACGACTGAACCCTAAGAGCCGTAGGGCCCCATTACGATAGGTGTCATTGAGTCGTAAGGATAACAATGTAGGGTACCTTGGTGGTACTGCCTTGGTTACGACTCGTGGAGAGGATTCATTTGGTGTGGTTACGAGTCAAGGGGTCGACTCGTAACCAAAGGCGACACTTTTTTCAGCTTTTAAGTTGAGGGTACTCTAGACACTTTGCACTTTAACCCCTTGGACCCCATGACTTAAAGCCTTCTTTGGGACTTCATTATTATATCATTTTCAATAAAACACTCCCAAATTCTCTCTCAAACTCTCTATTCAAGTTAAGACTAGGGTTTCAAGAGGTTGATCAATTAGGGCTCTCAAGGGTGGTTTATCTCCGTACATCTTACTATTTTAGGTATGTTACTCTTTCCTCATTGTTAATTTTGCAAAAGCATGTGATTTAAAGTATTGTTCATAAGATTATTGTTTTGGTTTTGAAAACAAAAGTTTGGGGTTTTGAATGTTATGAATTGAACAATGTTTCTCATGGTTTATATATATGATTTTCATCCTTTTAATATGATTTTGAACTTATAGGTGCATGGATATGGTGAATGAACTAGGAAATTGTGATTTTTTCAAACTTGTGGTTTTGAAGTGGTTATAACCCCAAACCCATAATGTGAAATTGATTTTAGTTATGAGAACTGTGAAAATTTATAAAATTGAACTAGTCTTAAACATTTGCATGATATAAAGAAGTATTTGAAATACAATGGTATGATTTAATGAACAAAGGAAGTTGGTGTTCCCCAATGTGTATTAATGAACAAATGAAGTTATTCTTCTTAAGTTAATGGAAATTGTTTTGGTTGGTATGACGATACTAACATTGTATGCCTTAATGTAGAATGTGGTTAAATGAATGGGAATGTGTGATACTTTTTTTAATTGGGCTATAATAAGGGTTGTGTAGCTGAGTCGTGAAAGTGGAGGTTCGAGTGACCGATGCTGAAAACTGTGTTTTCCAATGCGAGGGTCAAAGTGATTAGGGAGGTTCGAGTCCCCCGTAAATCATTATATGATCGGGTGCTTAAGTCACCTTGGTATATGTTAGAGATTTCGAGCCCTCCATGTGCATATATACGAGATTATTCTCTGATTCGTGCGGCTACACATACTAATTTTCGATCAGGGGGTGAGAGTAGGGCCCCTATAGCCCGTGAGTACTATTATATGACGGTTGAGCTACACAATCCAGGATAAAGTTTTAAAAAAAATATTAAGCCTTGTTCCCTATCTCAGTATGTGTTATATATTTGTTTATGTATATGCATTTGATTATGTGTGTTGGTCTTTGAATGATTTTAAACTGTTGATCATATTATTATGTTATCCCTATCCCCGAGTTTCATGCTAGCGTTCACCCCGCTAACCTTCTTCAGACGCTGTATCCCCTGGCTATGTAGGAATTGGTCATACTTCTACTCCTCCTGTTCAGTGACTTGAATTAGGGATCAGCTAGCGAGTCAGATTGAAATGGTGTGCTTCTATTTTTCGGAAGGCCCCATTTCATGATTATGGTTTCCTTTACATTTGGAATATTTCTTTGGTCTTGGTTTTGACTATGGTCGGGGGCATGTCCCCACTAGATACTCTTTGGTTTTGATTAGAGATTTTGTCGGACTACTGTGGGCATCGACGGTGTCAGTATTGGTATTGGTATTTACATTGATACTAGTATCGATTGATTTTGATTATAGACTTATTTTAATGTCTTTAAATTGATATTATCTTATCTTGTTATATGTTCGAAATTCAGTCGACCTTGGGGTGTGGCGTGTTTGGTTTGGTTAGGTGCACAGGTGATCTCCGATCCACGTGGGACTTGAGATATCCATCACGGCCAGCCCTAGTTCGGGTCGTGACAGGAGATGTCATATTTTCAAAAAAAATATTATTTTCAATAAATTAACCCTCGAAATTCCATTTTCACCATTTCCAAACAAAGGGTCGAGATGTAAAATATAAGTCTCAAACTCAAACCAACCACGCTACTAATCAAATTGACATTTTAGACCTAATGAAACTGTCCAAATCAATCATCAACCGACACTCAAAATAATAATTATTAACCGAAGTTAACTATATGACTCTTTAAGCCTCTAAAAAATAAAAAAATTGTCCAAATCATTTTCGAGAGCATTGGGAACCATGCCAACCATTCCCATAATTCAAAATCAACATGTAACGACTACAAAAAAGGATAAAATGATCAAAACACATAAAAAGTAAATTTTCACGAAGTATGTGATTACACATTGACTCTAATGTCTTCCCACATTTCAATTATAGACTTGTATCTTACGTCAAGTATGCAGGAATTGAAGGACTCTGTCAGATTATTATTTACGACTTGATTTTTACACATTGTATCTAAATAAGCTCTAGACTATGTTTTGAAAGCATACCTGTTTATTAAATCCTTTACAACAATTTCATCCACCTTTTCATCTGTATTCTGTTCAAGAAGGTCTTCAAACCCCTCTGGAAAAAGACTATGCACATCACTACAACAACTACTTTCACTCACCTTTATTTCATCTTTTGCACAAATAAATTTACTTCGATATGTCTTACACAATATCTCTATTTTGCTTCAGGCAAAATATGTTTTACTATATTAAGCAGTCTCTAAAAATTTAAGCAAACAAAGCATATACTACGTATTTCATAATCAATAACTAAATTAAATGATCTGATAATATTAGAAAAGAATATAATATTACCTACTGTGTATCTGATATGAATATTATTCCTTCTTCATTTTGGAGTTCAAGTGAATGTTATAAATGTTGCATGAATCAAGTTTAAGTCCTTGTAGTATCTTTGTCTACCGCAACGTAGAATTCGTTCATATTTTCTTGACCAACAAAAACTAATAATTGCCTTTAGCTTTTTTCTTTAAGGAATGTACCATCAAAATCAATACATGATCTTAACCTGTCTTAAAATCCATTTCCAATGTCGTGAAGCAGATATACATTTGAAGAAGCTTTCTCCTATCCTAAGCTAGTGTCTTCTTAATTCTAATACAAGTTAATCACTACATTAGATTCTGGATATGATGAATCTCCCAATCCATTAACACAAGTCTCAAATGCTTTGTAACAATCTATAAAGCTCTTATCCAAAAACTTCAGAACCTCTTTTTCCTCTTTTACACTTTTCTTCACTTGCATTTAACACAAAAACTATGTGGAAGTCAGTCTTCATATTTTTACTAACGTTGTACTTGGGATTGTTTTGCAACTTTTTCATAGAGTCATATGCTATTCCACATTCATTATAATCTATTAGAATTTTGATACTCACCTCTGGAGTGGTGTCATCCCCAAAAATTAGATATAAAAATGAGCAATCTTCACCACTACAACTAACTCTATCAGTTATAGTCCTCTTTCATTAACTGGATTTTCCAATTCGTCAATATTATATTATATTCAGGATGACCAAATAGTATTTCGTTATCACTGTCAGTGTCACTACAATCTGTTCTAGCTTCATTAACTATGATACAACTAAAAATGATTCATCATGTATGAAAATATTAGGAATATCAACAACTAATTTACAATCATCAGTAGCAAAAAAATAAATGACATGTTAATCTTCAGACGCAAGGTAATAATGACCTAATTCCTTTATCTCCTCTTATTTCAAAATACTTTCCAATAGAACCTAGAACCATTTAAACATAAATTAAATAGATAGGAACAATTTAACAAGCTACAAACAGTTGAACATGAAATAAGTATACATAAATAGCGAACAAATTCGGAAAAAGGTGAAAAAGACAAAAATAAATAAAAAATAGACTGCATTTAAGCACCACAAACAACAATAGGTCCTGCAGTCATTTAAACATGAGTTAAATAAGACAGACACAACTTAACATTGTTTTAAACAGTAATAAAGAGAAAAAAAATCCTAACTTAAAAAACCTTATTCAACACAAAATATAAGAAGATAACTACATAGACTAGGAATATACTAACAATTAATAAAATAATTTTATGAACAAAAATGATACACATAAAAGAAAAGTCTTTAAAGACTTTACATTTTAATAAAATCATACAAGATAACACATAAGTGGAGGTCGTAAATAGAGGAGAAGTATACCTTCTAAGCTTCTTTTAGGGTTTGGAGGGTGAGATCGGAGTGAGAGAGATGAAGAATGATGGGTGGGTTGTTTTCATTTGGGTAAAATAAAAAGGGGAATGGATAAAGTCTCCACATGTCTACTCATATTCCTCTCTCAAAGTTTAGGATATACACGCCCCGAAATATGATGGCATGTGCACTATTAGCCTAAAAGTATAATGGAAGACATTTGCATACCATATTTGATAGTTAGAGGCATATTTGATTCTTTTCTATTTAATAATTATTAGTAATATTTTATTTCGTGTATCCTACAAGTAAGATTTGAAAAGAATAATGTGTATGTAATTTTATATTTTTATTTTTACCTTGAAAATAAATAGAGAAACGAGTTTCAATAACTTTTAGCTTAAATAAAATATTACACCAATTAAGTTTGTCAATAGATACAATAATAAAGAATCATGATGAAAGCAATAAAAAAAAGAAAATAACAACAACAACAACAAATACGATATTCCAAGTCAAGAAAATAATATGCAATACTTAAAAGAATAAGATGGTAGGGAGAAATAATAATCATATTGATAAAAAAAATTAGACAATGTTTGAGTATCTATTAATCTCCAACTCTAAAATCTTCAACCTTCATAACTTTCTATCTAGAGTCACAACATTAGTAAGTTGCAAATATGTCATGACTTAACTTGTCTAATCATTTCTTTCCAATACTTTTATTGACTATCTCTGCCACCCCTCAACTCACCATAGCGAACCTTTCACATATCCTCACTGTGATTTTTGTGCATTTTCTCTCCACAATCGAATTATCTCTATCTCGCTTTCCTCACCTTGTCCACCACAGAAGTAATTTTCGCTATATTTTAACTATCTTCATTTCTAATCCTAACTCTTCTAGTATGCCCAATTTATGTGATACTCTTTTATTGGTAGTCTTTTTAAAAAAGAATGATATGCATTAGTAATATTTAATACTCTTTTCATCTCAACTTGTGTGAAACTATTTGACTTGTTATAAATTTTATAAAAGAAAATAAGACCTTTGAAATATATTGTCTAAAATAAACTTTAGACATTTGTATAGCTATAAACCATTTTATTAAGGAGAAATAAGTAATTATAAAGTAAAATTATTTTTAGTTATGGAAAGAAGTGACATTTACGCTACAAACTAAAAGAAAAGCGTGTTATATAAATTAGGACGAACAACGCAATAATTTCGCTTTAAAATATTTTCTTTTTCGTAATGAATGATTTAAGTCGAATCAATATTGACTTATTTTAAATCACAATTTTTTTTTTTTTTAATTTTTAAATTTTGTGTCCAAACAAATATCATTACTTATTATAGCAATAGAGTATTTGGAATAAACGTTTTTGATAAAATAATATTCTCAATTGTACCTCATCTCAATTTATTTGAAGTGGGTTACATAATTTTCCCTCCATTTAGATTTACTTTGTCTGAAACTTTATCGTATTGTTCTTTTAGCAATTTAAAGTTTCTTTGAAACTAGACCTTATTTAAATATGTAAAGATCCTTTTGGTCGTTTTGTGAAATTTTCTAATCTTTCTTATTTTAGTTCTTTTCGTAGTTTACGTACGTGAATTTATGACTCGTGGAATGAGTAGTATCAATTTTTGAGATGTACGGAAGTGATTTACGTTATTATATGAATTATTTTCTCGAGGTCCCGAATTTTGATGATTTATTTAAGTATTGGGTGTTTTAGATATTATTTTAGTATAAACAACATAAATCCCCTAGCTTAATAAAGTAATTACATAAAATTCCTTCTTATTTTCTCTCTCCCGAATTTTGGCAAATATACTCATACAATCATCAACACATTATACATTGGTGGAATGTATAATGAAACTGTTATTCCTAAATTTAAGGAAATTGATATCCTTAATTATATCACTGTTCCTTAATTAACGACAATAATTAGATATTTTTAACGCATATATGGATAAAACTAGTAACTGAAATTTGAATTTCAAAAATAAATAAATTATACAAGTCAAATTTTATTTTCTGATTTATTTGATTGAAGATCTGGAAACGAAAAAAGTTCTATTGCTGCAAAAAAATTCTTCAAAAAAAATCCCATAAAGCAACAAAATACTTCTACATACGTTCTTCAAAAATTCAAAAAGCATCATGAATATCCCAATATTGCTGCGGCATTCTGAAATTTGGGAGTCAGAAACTAGTTATAAGTCATACAAAAGTGACGCAATAATTATTTCAGAAAGTATTACTTTCTTGAAATTGATTTCTACTATCGTCATGGAGTTGGATATAGACGAAGTGCGTAAAAAAATTGAAGTGAAATATGTGGTTGAAGGAAACTCTTCTCCAATTGTAATAAGAAACGACAATGGAGTAAGGGTTTACGTTGAGTTAAAGAAACAACTTGCTGGTTTGGTTAATTTTCCGCTTTGTATTTCAAGTTGCGATAAAGCCAATAGTGAAATAGAGTTTGATAAAGCCACTGGTTCTGTAATGTGTATCGAGGGTAGTGAATATGATTCAGTTGCGTTAACAGTTGTTGAAACGGATAATCAGTATACTCTATATATGCTTGAAATGGAAGTTAAAAACTTCATTACTGATTGCAAGAATACTGAAATAATGGTGAGTCAGATATACAAAGATAAGGAAACTCTTGTTTCAGTAATGTCAAGACACACAATAGCGAACGGATTCAACACAAAAGTGAAACGATCCGACAAAAAAATGTATGATATCATTTGTATCTCCTGATGTTATAACATATTGATTTTTTTATGGTAAGAAATTTATGTTGTGTATTTTTTTGAACTGTTGATATGTAATTCTATCATGCGAATGTATAATGTGATTTGTTATGTATTGGTTAATGTATAATTAAATCGTGTCAGGTGAAGAAAGGTATGATGCATTGGTTTAATAGATTGTGAACTCGTTTGTCTGTTATTACTGATTTTTTAATTAAAAATTTTGAATGTATAATTTAAATTATACATTCAGAGATATGTATAATATAACTGTGGCATTGAAAGTTATTGTTTTTCTGTTATTAATATGTTATGTTTTAATATTTCTGTTTTATACATTGATTAAGTTTTTATGAGTTGTTACAGATATGTACTGATAACATGAATACATACTTTATGAAATTTAATTCTTTGATTAATGTGTTGTATTATTTGTTTTTTGTTATTTAAAAAATGAATGTATAATTTATATTATACATTCAGAGATATGTATAATATTACTGGACAGTTGCTGAAATACATTTATTTTCTTTCTATTCGCTAGATTAATACTTTTAGTTAATACAATGACTAAGTTTTTATATTTTGATGAAGCTATGTACTCATTTGTCGTAACGAAGATTGCCAGTGGGTCATGAAGGCCTCTTGTATGAATGAATCGAAATTGTTTGTGATTAAAACATATGTTTCGGAGCATAGTTGCAGTCTTAGGAACCGAGTGCTGAATAATGTGGTTGCGACAAGTAATTTTGTGAGTGAATTTACTGCCCCAAAATTAATCAATCACAAAAGAATACACATCCCCGCGGACATTATCGAAGAGATGAAAGTTGTTTACGGAGTCGATATTAACTACATGAAAGCATGGCGCGCAAAAGAGAAGGCAATTGCGATGCTTAGAGGTGGACCAACAGATGGATATAGAAAAATGCCCCATTATATATATATGTTGAACCAAGTGTATCCCCAATTGCACATTCGGATGCATAAGGCAGTAGATAATGAGTTTAAATACTTGTTTATTGCATTGCGTCCGATGATTAGGGGTTTTGAATTTTGTAGACCTGTTGTTGTTGTTGACGGGGCACATTTAAGCGGTCCATATGAAGGAACATTTGTATCGGCAAGCACATTAGATGGTCCAGGTATTGTGCGTTTAATTTTTTTTTTGTGTTGTACTTTTTTTTTGTTTTGTTATTTACTATATATTATTTTATCTTATACATTGTTAAATTTTTGTGCAGATAAATTCTTGTGCAAGTAAATTTTTGTTATTTACTATATATTTTTTTTAAATGATTGACTTTTTTAATTTATATGTAGGTTGTATTCTGCCATTAGCTTACGGTGTTGTTGATTCGGAGAATGACAACGCGTGGATTTATTTTTTTCAAAAGTTTAGAGAGGCATTTGGTGAAAGAGACAACATGTGTGTTGTTTCAGACAGAAATGAAAGTATCATAAAAGGTGTAAGCATTGTTTATCCTAATGTCCCTCATCTAGCATGTATATGACATTTATGGAAAAACGTTTGCACCCATTTTAGAAAAAGCAAAGATAGACTTAGGGACCTTTATTATTCCATGGCTAAATCTTATAAAAAAAAAGATTTTGAATATATTATGTCAAAGGTTGCTAAGGTTGATCAAAGAGTTAAGGAATATCTAGAGGAAACTGAGTATGAAAAATGGGCTAGGTGTCACTCACCAGTAAATAGAGGTAGAATGATGACTTCAAATATAGCCGAATGTATTAATGGTTGTTTGATTGAGGCTAGAAAACTTCCTATTCTAGGTTTCCTAGAAGAAGTTAGAATCTTATTTGTTGCATGGAATTGTAAGAACAACGAAATTGCATCGTACACAAATACAACTCTTGGTAGAAGATTTGAAGAAATTCTAACTCATAATGGTGTTAAAGCTTTGCGGATGACGGTATGTGTTAAAATAATTATGGAACAAAAACTTTGTTTTACATTAAGTGTATATTAATATTTTTGCATCTGAAACATGTTATGCCTTTTGGTAACCGGTTAAACTAGCAGGGAGTTATCTTTATTGGGTTTATGATTTGGGACGGAGGTACATTGTAGATATTGAGCGTGGCACGTGCAATTGTGGTCGATATCAAATTGATGAAATACCTTGTCCACATGGAATTGCCGTATTAAAAAGTAAAAATGTGGATGTAAAGGATTATGGTCGTTATTGCGCTGAATTGTACAGGCCACAAACCATAGTGAAGACATATGAACTCCCGATAGTTCCAATGCCAGACAAGAAGGATTGGAATGTTCCATGTTTTGTTGATGATGAAGAAGTTTTGCCGCCCAAATATTGAAGACCTCCTGGAAGGCCAAAAAAAGGAAGGCATCTGAAATCTAGTGAATCATTGTCTTCAAATTCAAACCGCTGCGGTAAATGCAGAGCCGGTCACAATCGTAGGACTTGTGGTTTCTTTCCAAAGGAATCATGATGAAGATAATATTTTTTTCTACATGTTGATGGTTTGTTTGTTTTTAGTAGTATAATTAGTTTAATTAGATTTCTTTGGAATGCTGGAACAATTAATTTTAAGTTTTTTGGTTGCTATTTGAGTTTCACTTGTTCATTTAATATTTAATAGTATTTGAACAGATTGTGTAATTTTTTGTTTATCATATTTCATAACCATATCACTGTAATTTCCAACTGATTGGTATATGTGTTATGTTGACCGAGAAATATAACATTCGCTTAAAAAATAGTTGAAACATAATCTGTATGAACTATTATATGTTAGTATTTACTGAGTAAGAAATGTATGATTTAGCGTTATACGTTGTGTTGGTGTATTATCTTTCAAAGAAAAAAATGTCATTCTATTCAATATTAATTGTTACACGTTATACGTTTATATAAAGAATGATTTTGTTCATTTAAGAATGTATAAATTAGATTATACATTTGTATCATTGTATGAAATTGTGTAATAATTTATAAAAGTGATTCTGGTAAACTATGTTTGAACATTTTGTTTAAGAAAATATAAAGTGTGACAACAGGATACTATATGTAATGTGTAACATATATTTAACGTATTAATAATTAGTGTAATGTAGTTTTACCTGAAAATAAAATTTACGTTACAGTAAAAATATTATGTGTTCAAATGCAATGACAATATATTTTCATTTTTTGTTTGTACACGTCGTAAAAAAAGAATATAAGGCAAACTCAATTTCGACTAAGAAAAACTTTGTATCATAACAGTATTGTGTAAGAAACTGCTAATCAATTATTTCAAAAAAAAAGAAGACATACATAAAATGTTCATTAACCATAAGAAAGTATTACTGGAAATGTGTAACATTAAACACCAAAAATAAGAAATAGTTCTATCAATGCCAACAATTAAAAAATATTGCTACTCTAAAGTAACAATTGCATTGCTTCAATTTCTTCGATAACACTTTTTCTTGGTCGAGGCGGATCTCCATTATCACTCGTGTACCCTTCATTTGCCTTTTTCACTCCGTAATGCCACAGTAAGGAAGATAGCGTGCACGTTGACATGCAGAATCAAACCCACATGAATGAACTTGTAGTCCTTCGCTTAATATTTCTGCATAGGCACACACAAATACGCCACAGTCCCTGAATTCAAATAATAATAATCAGTAAATCAATTCTAACATTATTATACATGAAAAATAAACTGTAATTTACTTATAAACTATCAGACGCTTGTTGTGGGATATTTTGCACATAGTCAACATCAAATGGTATTTCAGTTACAAGACCAGTTTGTTGAGTAATCTTCCCTTTGTAAGCTTCAAGTGATGGCCAGTCAGTTCGCTCGGTCTTATCATAAAAGTCATTGTCTGACAAGTAAGTTGGAAGCATAACTGCAAGCTTTTGTATTTCAATTAGAGATTCTTTTTTTTCTTTTACTTGAAAGTGAGTCATACACACGTATTAATCTTTCCTTCAAAACAATCACCGCCAATACCCAATGAAATTCTTTACCATAGTTAATTGGAACATATACCTCATCAACCATATACCATGGTAATCCAGCA
This sequence comes from Capsicum pubescens, assembly GCA_030864215.1. Classification (NCBI taxonomy): domain Eukaryota; kingdom Viridiplantae; phylum Streptophyta; class Magnoliopsida; order Solanales; family Solanaceae; genus Capsicum; species Capsicum pubescens. Next base: position 35,335,841 of record CM061545.1, on the reverse strand, counting down.
GGCATACAGAATCCCTGAATTATATTAGCAATAGCATCTTCATTCTTAGCCAACATAATTGATTCTGCATAGTCTTGTTGCGTGGATAGGTCAACTGTCGGTTCCGCTGGTGTAATACCCCGAAAATTTTTTCGTTAAAATTTTATGCGTAAACGTGTCGGGATCCTATCTTCGAGAATGATGTATAATTTTTCTGTGTGTAATTTCTTGGATTTTGACCCACCATTTCGTAGAGCATCGAATAAGATTTCCAACGATATGTGGATCACCCAAAACGGACACCCGAGCGATGAGTTACGAACATTCCGATCGAACGGTGAATAGTGCTGAACAGTAAAATGTGCAGGAAAAAGTACTGAGGCCAGGTGTATTTTTGCTCCAACTTTAAATAATTATAACTTCTTGTACATAATTATCTGGGTGATCTACTATATATCAACGGAAAGCTCTGCAAGTCCTCTTTCCAATTAACTTGGTTTCATCCAATTTGTCTATCGGAGAAAAAAGTTATGGTCAATCTAGTTCAGCCTATCAAAAGTAAATTTTTGGGTCAACTTCAAATGACCATAACTCCTTGTAAATAATGATCTGGGTGATATACTATATATCAACGGAAAGCTCTGAGAGTCCTCTTTCTAATGAAATTGGTTTCATTCAATTTGGATATTGGAGTAAAACGTTATAGTCGATCTACTTCAGCCTATCAAAACAGTCCCCCATGGACAGATTCGGGTTTTATTTATTTCTTAGGGGCATTTTGGTCTTTCACCACTCTTTTAAACCTCTATAAATATCCCATTCAGCTGCAAACTTGTATTATTTTCCTCTCATTTCTCTTATATATATATATATATATATCAAGTTAGGGTTAGGGTTTTGAATTGGGGGAAATTAATTGGAGGCTTTGATTCAAGAATTTCTTCCGTCAATCTCTTTCGGCTACGGAGTCTAAGGTATGCAAGTGTTTATTTATGGATCCCTTCCATCCATAAAGCCCAAGAATCCTATTTTTTTCAAAATATGAACTTGTGGTTTCTATGTGTTGATTGAATTTAATTGATGATAATATTGTATTGTGACTTCTAAATTGATAGCATGAATATTATTGTGGTGTGTGTGATTGGAATTTATGTTCTTATTGTGGATGAGATATTGGGACATAATTGTTATGAAATGGGGAAGTTGATGCATATGATGTGAATGAAATGCTGAGTATGTTGTTTATGAAATGGAGAGATTGTGTTGAGTGATTCGAAAATATATATAAGTTTGTGATTTCCATGCTTTGTGTAGAATTAAGTTGATGTTAATATTGTGGCATGGCTGAATTGAAATTATGTTCATGATGTGAATATGTGTTGTGACCTTCAAGTTAAGGTCTTGAATATTGTTAGCACGTGTTGTGGATTTAATTCGATGTGCATGATGTAGAAGGATGATTGGAGCATGTTTGTTTATGGATTGGAGGAATTGTGTTGAATTTATGAGATCATGCTAATTAGAGTAGCGAATTGTTGTGACGCCAAGATGAGTGATATTGAGGTAATTGTGTTTTCCATGTTATTATCTAAAATTGGGGATGTTGTGTGGAAGGCTTATGATATGGTTGTAAGTGCGGACGAGGGATTTATTTGGTGGAATTAAGATGAATGATGGTGTTGTAGCACATGTAATTGTTCATACCGATCTATGCCCTAAATGGTGCATGCAAGGTAATTGTAGAAATGCCTAGTTGAAGAAGAATGGATCGTATGACCCCTTGTGATCGAAGTGATGAGTTCATACCATACTTGCATGCTACGTGTTTACTATGATGCTTAAGGAAAATGATTAGGCCATTAGACCACGCTAAGTGTGAAATGTCTAATTATGGGTCGAATTGCATATATCAAGATCTTAAAGAAAAGAACCTTGAGAAGTGAACAATGGTATGTTGAATGTATGTTATTTGTGTGTATCCCGATTAGATGAACTATGTTATGTTGTATTCTTCCTTAACCATATGCATCCTTGTCGAATGATCTACGATGTAATGGCATGAGATCCCAATACTTGTAGATGAATATGATCTTCAAATGATTGGTGTAAGGTGTTAATGAATGCATGGTGCATGATAGCCTGTGGGCATGTGAGTATGCATTGTTGTCTACTACATATTACTTATGTTATTGATTGCTGGGGGTACGTATGCTCGAAATAGTCTGCTGGTGTAGAGCTGAGTCAGTTCTGCGATAATCTTAGTCGTGCTACGATCGATGAATTTCTGATGATTTGAGAACTTAAAATGAATTCCGTGAGAACTTAGTATGTGGGGTTTTAAACAAGAATATCTTTTCATTGTTGTGCCCAAAAAGTTGATTTTATCATTGGAATTTCATGATTTTGTAAAGTGGGTAAATACCCAAGATGTTTTAATGACGAATTATGAGGTTATGAAAATATAAATTGTTTAAGCTTTGATGTACATGATTACTTTATTATTCCCAAGTTATGATTTGAATATTGAAATAATAAAATGATCATTTGAGAATATTGATTTGCATCCGCAAAGTCGGGATGATTTATATTGATTTTAAGCTCGCAGAGATGAAATGCTTTTGTTATTGATACCATGTTGATGTTGAGGAAAATTAAAATGTTTTGAGCTAAAATGTGTTGAGTTAGGAATCCACAAATTGATATGATTTGATAAATGAGAAAGAGATTTAATTTGATCTTTTGATAGACCCTTGTGATGTTGTGGTGGATTTCCTAACGCGTTCTGAGCTAGTCGGGGAGTATTACTTAGCACCGAGAGGGAAATTTGGTATTTCTCCAAACCTATGTGCCACCGTAGGGTTGTTGATGATGATATTGTTGGCCAGAGAGCCAAATTGTGATTATGAAAGCTTTAAGGTTGTACTCCCTGGCAAGAGTACAACACTCCTGCCAATGGAAGTGCTCTCCCTAGGAGGGCAAACGTTGGTATTCCATGCGGCTCACATGGGGTTGTCGGTTATAGGAAACCCCCCTGTCCATAAGAGTATGTTTCTTGAACTATCGAGTCGCCCCGAGTCTTGAGTTGATGAGTTTGGTTGTCTATGATGAGTCATGAGAATTTATAATGAATATTGATGATTTTATGATGATTTATGGGATTTTACTTATGTTTTCCTCTCTATAATATTATGAGAAGTATGGATAATGAAATTCAAGCCATGTGAGTCTTCATTTTCCGTACGCATGTTTTATGAAATCAAAGATATTATTCAAATTATTGCGTGCACCCCCACATATTCAGTTGCTTATGAGGAGTCATGGTGAGTTATGTAACTACTTCCCACGGTTTCTGTGTCAGTATAAATCTTCAGGAGTCAGGGGTGTGAGTGTATTCGATTGATCAGTGTTGGTATCCTGTGATTCAGTAATGCAGTACCCCAGTACAGTAGTGAGTTCCAAGGACAATAAAGTGGTATCCGAGTTGTGGTATCTGGAGTCGTTATAATTGTTATAGTGGTTGTGAACTGTGCATTCATATATGTGTACTCGTTTGTTATTCTCATGATTATTCTGTTGATTAAATATTCATGTATAAGCCCTTGCATTTAGCCTTCCCTGCTTGCATACTCAGTACATCTTAGTACTGACGCATTCGCGCTATGGTGTTCTTTATAGGTTCAGAGGAGTGAAACTTGGAGCATCTTAGAAGTCACTTGTATAGCAGCAGTGGGTGCAACAGTGAGTCCTCATCATCCGAGGATGTTGTTATTACAGTATTTGATTTTAGTAGACAGAGTTAGTTGGGGAATTGTCCCTTCAACTCCACAGTTCAGGCAGTTTAGAGGCTTTTCAGACAGATGTATTAGTGTGTGGTTTAAGGTATTATATATTTCTAGATGTTTGAACCTTATGGCAAGTGTTAGCCAGTTTTCGCATGTATTTTATTATATTATGCAGTGAACAGGTACAGATATCAGAAAAAAGGTTAGCTTGTGGTCCTTCGGGATCATAAGCACCGTGTGGCGTTCTGATTCTCGGGAATCGGGGCGTTACAGCTGGATAATAGCGAGTATGTGCCTTCTTAACATATGTTTTAAAGAAACAACTTGTCGTTGTATATCTATAATTATCACCCAACTGAATCTTTGATTTCTTTCTCAAGTGGTAGAAGATCACATCTAAATGCTACAAGTGAAAGCAGGGTAAAATAGTAAAAACGAATCAAAGAAATTAGTAGCTTCGACCTTAATATTTTAGTAGATGTATGATATACAACTATTATACATGACATGTTGGTTAAAGTTGAAGAAATGATAATGGAAAATACTGCATGTATGATATGTTATCATATAATGGTTAACATGTATAATATGTTATTATACATATGTTTTAATGTATGCTATGTTATGCTATTGTTGAATATTAAGTATCAGCAAAAGAACTTATGATATGGATAATAGTTAGAATAAGTTACCTCATCATTCCAGCATGTCTTGCGTTCGGACATCAAGTAAAACCAATTTTTTGACTGTGGGTATGCAACGATAAAGTCCAATTGTCTAAAACCTAACCCAGAAGCATTTACTCGATAGTGGTTGTCCATCTCTTTCCTGTAAAATAATCATTGATTACACATGACAGTAACCGTTTAGATTAAGATGGCAAAGTATTGTTAGGCAAAAATATAATACCAAATTTCTTACTTGGCAGAATGAGTTTTCAGCAATCCTACGGCAATCCACTGGGAGTAATCAATCATCAATTCGTTAGGCAAATCTTGGTTGATGTTGTACCCATCAAAAGCATACTTCAGCTTCTCCTCTTTATCGATAGCAACCGCATCCTTGGAGCCCGAACCATACTTTGAAATGTATGGTGACCTTAAAACCCCGGACTTCTTTCTTTATCGTTTGGCAGGTGCTTTTTCTTTTGACGCTTGAAGCTCCTAAACCTGAGCATCAAGGAAGTCAGGTGGAGTCTGACTGTCTGGAAGGTCCCAGTGTCTTTCGGTAATTTTATTTGAAGCACCAACATCCAATGACTTTGTAGTCGAAGGTGTTGACAGACCAAATAAAATTGTATCTACAACTGATTGTATTGAATCATTTATTGTCCCACCAACTTCATCCTACGTGAAGACATAAAGATTTGTAATGTATACATATAATATCTGAATGTGTAAATATAATAATGCTTACAACATTTATGTTAGAAATCATGACAACATCAATATCAGAAAAAACTTGATATGCAGTAGAGAAAAAAATCAATACATTCCAGTTGGTTCAAATTCATAGAAAAATTTGATATGCACCAGAGAATTAACATTAAGTCCCAATACGTACTTTTACAAGGTCAAACACGTAGAACGATATTTTTGTGTAAAAAAAAGAAGTGTTAAGCAAAAAAAAAATACCTGAACATTTGTCACATCAGTAGATTTCTGATTTTTCAAATTCACTTCAGTAACATCTTCTTTAGCGGTTAGATTCACATCCTAAATTAAATAACAATTATCGTGTATTAACATTTATTCAAAGTATAATGTAAATTTTTTTGATGAAGTTTAACACCCGTGATAAGAAATTTCTATATGTAATGGGTGCATTTGAATATATAAATATATCACTAGTAACAAACGATGTAATATTTGATGCACAAACTATTTTATGGCAATAAAAACATAAATATGTGTGATGTTAATCATGAACTACAACCTTTATGTTAATGAAAAAGTTTGTATGTTGGATGTATGACTGTTCTTGATACATTCAATTGAATATTTTATGTACATTTAACTGTCCTAATATGAAGAATTTAGAAGAAACTACATGTGTATAGAAACTTATAGTAGTAATAAAACGATATTAGGGACATAAGAATACTGACAAATCTTCTACATCTGGAGTATTTTTTTTCCCAACTCTTCATCGCTACATTCTTCTTCATATGCCATAATCTTATCCTATTATTTATGTGTTAATTATCATTATCCAAGTTGCATGTAGATAAAAATTTGTATTTATTAAGACAACTGTTAAACAATATGCAAAATATTAAAAGCGTCTAGATCACTAAACTGTTAGTCATGTATGATGGATGTTTATATATTGACATAATTATATAACAGTTACTGATTGTATGATGTTCATTTATACTTTCATAATATAAATCAAACCAACATTAAACAATTGTTAGTTAGGAATGAGGGTAAATTATAACTGTGTAAGGATATTATCTACACTACATTAACAAATGTATAAGGTTAACTTATACATCTGAAATTTAATATAATATGTTAAACAGTTGTGATGGTTAGTTATTAAACAACAGTTAGTCATGTATGAGGGTTGTTTAAATGTATAAATATTGATACCTCCAAAGCTTGCAAATCAGAACAGTCCTCATTTGCAAAATTATCCTCACGACCTGCGTCTTTATCGGCCGCATTCACATCCTAAATTAAATTACAAGTCGCTTTAATTAACAGTTCTTCATAAAATCATTTTCGGTGATTCTTGAATGATGTTGTTTAAGTAAGTGTAAATGACATTATTATTAAAGAAGAAATTCATAAATAACATGTGTTTTGCTAAAGGAAAATGTAGAAAGTTTAATGTGTAACTGATCATTATACATTCAAGTTAATGTATGATGAATAGTTAAACAACACAAGTTTAGTACGTAACAAGTATTCAGAAAAAAAATACCAGCAATTGTTGCTCTTCAAGAAGGTTCTGTTTATAAGATTCTTCATCACGAGACACTTCCATATCATTTAGTGATCCTTTATTATAATCTTCATGCTATTTTAAAAACAAACAACATTTTTTTTGATAAGGTAAGTATGTTGATTTATAGTAAAAGAAAAACATAAGTGAGAAAAAGTACCTGCATATCATATTTATGTTGTCGCTCCTGTTTGTTGGATCCGTCTTCTTGACTTTGTTGTTGTTCATCAATTTTGTCCTCCTGTATAACAACAAAAATCTGAATGTATGAAGATTTCAGCAACTTTATGCAAAATATAATGAAATTAACTTGTTATACCTATGATTGCTTATTTTGTTCATTCTTCAATGCTTTGACAATCTCAGCAGGTATTTTTGATATTAGTGTAACCAGTTCGGCCATCATTTCAGCAAACTTATCACGTAAAAAAAGTTAGTAGAAACAAATCATGCTATTCTGATAAAATGTACGATGAAGAAACTAAACTTACACATTTGTTGATGTAATTCTTTATTTCATCTCCATCTAAACTTGATTTAGAAGTCCCTTCAGGATGTGTGGATGATGAAGGAACAGACTTGTACTGGTGACTCTGCGGAGAAACACTATTTCTACATGATGATGATGTTGAATTTCAGACACACCAATTTCTTCCTTGTCTGCTGCATCCTTATGCGTTTCACGATACAAATCAGATCCATGATGTACTGCATGACCAGATCCAGATGTATCATCATCCATCACCTCTTGCTTTTCTTCCTCAAACATGATAGTCTTTCTTTTCTTCAAAGGTTGGTCAGGCGATACAGGCGATTCAAAACCTGCCTTTATGAGGATTACCCGCGGCGGTATAGTGCTGAAATCACCAAATTCTTTAGCAATGGTACCAACACGCTATTGAATTTCAACTGCTGTCCTTTTCAACTTTCCAGAATCAGATGTCGAAGCATAAGTTGTTGGATCACATATCTCAAAATCTTTTGAAAAGGAAAAATCCAATCTCCTAACTTCATCGGTTGTAGGTTGTATATTCTTGTATGAATGCTGGAAAGAATAATAAAAAATAAAATATTTGCACATAAATGAAATGACGTTAATAAAAAAAATAAGTACAAAGTTAAAGAATCACCTTAGTGAACATGCCAGACATAAAATATTCATACTTAGGCCTTATACACTGCACCGACCAGTTTAGTATTCTGGGAATAGTGTTTCTTTGACGGACAACAGTTTTTGATTCTACTTCGGAGTAGCACTCAAACATCCAAACATTTAGAACGTGCGACATTCCACCTAATGAATATAACTGCTTCACAGTGTTGAAATCCTGCTGCTAGGAACTCATTAACTTTTCAAATGTGACCTCCCCCCATGGAAAGTGAATGTACCAACCGTCCTCAATAATTTGAAAGTGCGCAACACTGATTGGTGCTTTCTTATGCTGAGAAAACATGAATGTATGAACAAAGAATAATATCGCCAGGTTCAGAGCATCTTCAACGTTATCAAAGTTTCCATTCTGCACCCGTGTTATCAGTTTTGAACGAGTTATTGCTCCTTTATTGTCAAAAAAATACCTCGACATCAACGCTAATTTAGATGATGAAGTATATATATAATTATCAATATTACCGGTACACTTCAGACCGCTTATAATGGCGAATTCAAGCATTGTGAAAATAAAGATTTCCCCTTGTACCCAAACATGAAGATCGTCTTTGTTATCCTGCTAAATTTCAAGCATGAGTAGGCATTTTAAAATCTGTCCTATCCAGTTGCACCGTGGCAAATCCAGAAATATGCCAAAAATCGTATTTCTAAATGCTCCCAGTACATTCTCTTCAAAATATTCCTTTATCTCTTTCCCGAAAGCATAGTTACATAAGATCCCCATATGCAATGGGTGTGGTGGGACTTTATCAATTCGGTATTTCATGCCCTGGGAAAAAAATATAACATAATTAGCTAACAGTTACTGATTGTATGATGTTCATTTATACTTTCATAACACAAATCAGACCAACATTAAACAATTGTTAGTCATGTATGATGGGTAACTTATAACTGTATAAGGTTAAAATATACAATACACTAACACATGTATAATGTTAACTTATACATCTGAAAAATAATATAATCAGTAAAACATGTGTGATGGTTACTTATTAAAGAACAGTTAGTCATGTATGAGGGTTATTTATACATTGACAATTAAATTGTTAGTCATGTATGAGGGTTAATTATACATTGACAAATAAACAGTTAGTCATGTATGAGGGTTATTTATACATTGACATAATTAGCTAACAGTTACTGATTGTGTGATGTTCATTTATACTTTCATAACATAAATCAAACCAACATTAAACAATTATTTGTCATGTATGAGGTTTATTTATACATTGAAAATTAAACTGTTTAAATGTATAAAATTTTTAGTCCAACATATACACTACAGTTATAAATGTATGATGTTATCTTATACATCTAAGAATTAACAAATTATAACAGACCAAAATATAAACAGAAAATACATTTATAAAAATTTTTAGCCCAACATATACACTACATGTATGATGGTTATGTATACATCTAACAAATTATGACAGACCAAAACATAAACATAAAACACACATGTATGAGGTAACTTATACATTTCAAAAAATAATATCAGCTTTATTAGAATGTATAACCTTTACAATAATATTTCAGAGCAACTATATTATACATTCCTTTGATGAAACACTAATGTATGGTGTAATATTATACATGTCTCAAATTACACATACAGTCATAGTAAATACCTTCGGCAAACGTGGTCGGCCGGAATCATCAAATTTCTTTTTACTTGCTTTCGAAGTAGACTTCTTTGATTTAGAAGCAGCTTTATCCGTCAATTTCTTCATTGTAACGGGGCCGTTTCTGTGCTTTGATCGATTCTCTGCCCAATCAGGATCCTGTTCATCAAATGTAGCAGGAACAAATCCAAGTGGAATATCTTGTACAGTTGCATCTAACTGAGTAATTCCTAAACTAAAACTTGGAGGATTATCCATTACCAAATAACACTATTTTAAGTTTATAATATTGAAAATCGAACTAAAAATAAGAAAATCTCAGATCTAACTTGTACCATATGAAAAATAATGAAAAGACGAACTACTAAACTTGAATAAGCTTGAACAATACTATAATTTGAACATGCAAAAAAATAAAAAACGAAAAACCCCTGATTTGGAAAAGTTGAACAAAAAAAAATTCAAAAAAATTAATGAAGTACAATATTAAAAACAATTAACTGTTGAATAACTTACAATTTGATAACCACAAGTAGATTTTACTTCAAGTATACCGTAAAAAGAGAGGTTTCAAAAATGGAGTAAATAACGGCTTGATAATGGGAACATAAGGAGTAAAAGACGGAAGGATGAAACCGATTGCTACATGTATAATGTTGATGAGGGAGAAAATACCCAATAAAGAGATTTTTATAATTATTATGGGATTTGTGTAATTACTTTACCAATTGGAGATTTTTTGTAATTATTTAACTTAAATTTCTGTATATATGTAATTCTTCGATTATTTTATTGATGGTTATGGACCAAGTTAATATTTTCTTACTTATTGAGACCCGTGTGAAAGAATAAACTTATGTGAAAAGGGTTAAATAAAAATTAGAAGAGTAATATTAAATAATGTTAAGCAAGAGGAAGTCAACAGTTAGATCTTTTTTTTTCCTCTTCTGTTCACGGCTTTGTGATACCTTCAGGTTAGTGTAAGTTTTTCTTTTTCTTGTTCCGTGAAGTTGTTCATATGGTTATAATCTCTTATATATAATAAATGAGAGGTGAATAAAGTATTGTTAGTGGCGAGGAATTCACCAAATATGCCTTTGTAATTAAAAAAATAGGGATATTGTGAATCTAAGTGGAACAAATTGAAGGTGGCAGTAGTATGTGTTATATATATAGATATAAGATTCCTGTAAGTTCTCTATTAGTTTTTGTTAAAAGATTGAAAAGAAAGTTCCACATTGGTGGTTAATGAGATGGGTTGTCTCTTTATAAGGCTTGGGCAATCCTCCTCCCCATGAGCTAGATTTTGGGGTGTGAGTTAGGCCTAAGACCAATTTTAACATGGTATCAGAGCCAAGAAGATCGTGGAACTGGAGAAACAACAATCAAGTGTGAATACATCATCAATACAGTGAGTTTTTTTTGTCTATGATTTCTGGTTGTGAGCTAATAAGCTGAGAAGAGATAGATCTTCATTTGTGAGTCGTAAATATTTGATTAAAAGTTGCAAACTTTGAGATTTTGTGATCATTTCTGATTTCTACTTAGTCGTAACCTATAAAGTAGACATGACACCTAAAATTGATCCTAATGATCCTCTGTTTCTGGGAGCATCAGATGTAGAAGGAGCTGCACTGATTCCCATTAAGTTGACTGGTTCAGAGAATTATGGAATTTGGTGTAGATCTATGAAAATTGCCCTTTTGGGAAAGAGGAAATATGGGTTTGTAACTTGTATTTGCAGCAAGGATACATGTAGAGAAGATTTACATGATCAGTGGGAGACATGTAATGCAGTAGTTCTGTCATGGATGATGAGCTCAGTTAGTGCAGAGTTACTTAGTGGTATTGTGTATGCAAGAAATGCCTGTGAGGTGTGGGAAGATCTTAAGGAGAGATTTGACAAAGTGAATCGTATGAGATTATATCATTTACACAGGGAAATCAACAACTTACACCAAGGCACTAATTCAGTTTCAACCTACTTCACTAAGCTGAAGAACCTGTTGAGTGAACATGATGTTGTGATACCAGCTCCCTTATGTAATTGTCCTAAGTCTAAGGAGTATTCAGAACACTTGTATCATTTGAGGTTGATACAATTCCTAAGTGGACTAAATGACACTTATGATCAAGCAATGAGGCAGATACCGATGAAGGGAACAACACCTACACTTAACCAAGCATATGCAATAATCATTGAGGATGAGATCCAGCAACTTGCTTGTGCTGCAACTATTAGTGACAAAACTAAGCCTATTGCTATGAAAGTACATAGAAATTATGCAGACTCTGGACATGGAAGCAGAAATCAGGCATCAACAAGTTATGGAAGACAAGGGTATAAAGGTAAAAGGTGTGATTATTGCAACTTTACTAGGCACACAAGAGAAAACTGCTACAAGCTACATGGATATCCAAGTGATTGGAGAAACAAGAAGAAGAACAATTATAATAATCCAAGGGGAGTGTCAAACCAAGCTTTCTACAATGGTATAGGTAGAGGTGGTGGATATGGATATGGACAGCCAGCTGCTAGTAAAAGCAATAGCCAGTTATCAGCTCACAGTTTCATTGGACCTCAGGCAAAGAAAACATGTTTGGCTGATCAACCAAGTAACCAGGGAAGCAAGGACAATAATAATGCTGGTTTGGCAAAGGGACAAGGATTCTCAGAAGATGAATACAAGTAGATCATATCATTTATCAACAAAGAAACACAGAACTCTGAGCTGACTAATATGACAGGTATTGTTACTTGTCTTTCTAGTCATGTTGTTCAACATGAATGGATAGTGGACTCTGGAGCCACACACCATGTGATAGCACACAAGGATGTACTATCACATTATTAAAAAAATTAGCAACACAGTATATGATAAAGTGAACCTGCCTACCGGAGATAAGGTGAATATATCATATGTAGGAGAAACACAGATTCTAAAGAATGAGGTTGTAAGGGATATATTGTATGTTCCTAATTTCAAACTGAACTTGTTGTCAGTATCTAAGATGACTAAATAACTCTCTTGTTTTGTATCATTCTATCTTGACTTCTGTGTGTTTTAGGACCTTCACAGTGGCAAGGTGAAAAGGATTGGTAAAGAAGAAGAAGGATTGCCCAAGCCTTATAAAGAGATCACCCATCTCATTAACCACCAATGTGGGACTTTCTTTTTAATCTTTTAACACCCCAGCTCACGCCCAGACCTCATCTGAGCGTGGACAATCTCCCCAACATCTCAATTCGGGGGACCAACATTGGGTGAGAATGGGCCCTGCTCTGATACCATGTTAAAATTGGTCTTAGGCCTAACTCACACCCCAAAAGCTAACTCATGAGGAGGAGAATTGTCCAAGCCTTATAAAGAGACCACCCATCTCATTAACCACCAATGTGGGACTTTCTTTTCAACCTTTTAACAGTTTTCCTTAGGATTAATATATTATGATACAGTAATTTTGTCCCTTTTTAGTCATTTTACAATGATGGAAAATAAGTGGTTTATTATAAGTGATGAAGTAATGTGAACTGTGAAGGTTAGATAATTTAGGACTTGATAATCTCAGTAGTTACGACCTTAACAGTTTTTAGCCACTAATTATAGTTTCTTTTTAATATAGAAAACTTTTGGATTTAGATTGAGAATTTTAAAGAAAGAATTATATAGTGAGTGTTATTAGATTCAGACTTTTATGGAGATTATCTATTTGAATAAATTTTGGTCATTCAGAGACTTTACGGAAGGGCAAGTCCCTTGCAAATTAGCTTACTTTTGGATTCGTTGGTTGAGGTAGGTTACGGTTTAATTGGAGTTTAGACTCAGTTTAATTGTGTGTATGCTCTTAAATTGGATGCTTGTTGATTGGTCTTCGGACATACTTGAATTTGATGATATTTGGATTGTTGATAGTTGTATAAATAATTAGTAAAAATTTACCTGATGGAATTGTCTTATGACTTTAAGTGTACTTGTAAAATTGGTAAATCGTATTTTATGCTGTGAGGTAGTGTAACTTTGATATTGATATTACTTATTTATAGTGGATCGGGAACCATGCCGGTACGAATTGTATATTGATATTACTTGTTAATGGTGAATCGGGTACCATACTGGTACAGATATGTATATTATTATTACTTTTTTATGGTGAATCAGGAATCACGCCGGTCCAGATATGATAATGATATTACTTATTTATGGAAGATTGGGTACCATATCGGTACGGTATGATATTAATATTACTTGTTTATGGTGGATCGGGTACCACACCGATACGGATATGTGTATTGATATTACCTATTTATGGTGGATTGGGTACCACACCGGTACGAATATGATATTGATATTACTTATTAATGAAGGATTGTGTACCACACCAGTACGGATATGATATTGATATTACTTATTTATGGAGGATCGGGTACCACACCATTACGGTACATGAAGATAGATTGTTCCCTGCAGGTCATGACTAGTTGGGCAAAAATTAGTCCCTTAGCATGTGTGTACATAATTGTGTTGATAATGAGAGATTGTATGGGTTATTAAGCAAAAAACGAGTTAATAGTATTCTAATTGTGAGGTTTAGAAGGATTTGGTTGTTACTTATAGTAATGTTGTTGATTATATGGATGTTTACAGTGTGGTTGATACTCTTGATGGTTATTTTTCTTATTTTAAGTAGTGTTTGATCTGTTATTAAATATTGTTGATTTCTTGAATACTTGTTATGTGGCGAGTCCTGTCTACTTGTTATTTGATTAGTGTTGTGTACAAGTTATTAAATTGAGTTGACCTATGATACCTACCAATACATAGTGGTTTGTATTGATACTACCATGTACACTTTTTTTGTTGAATGCAGAAAATGTTTCAGAGGCTCAGACATGACCTCACCTCTATAGTTTGATAGAAGATCTTGATCCAAGGGTGAGCACTCCGTCTCCAGGCTACCATGGGTCATCTTATTTGTTCTTGTCCATCTTTCGGGCAGTAAAACATTCTTTATTTACTTTATTTTTGGATATCTCTTTAGACATGATCTTTGTTAGGAGTTCTTGTATTTTGACTTTCGGATCTTGGGAATTTAAATGAGTAGCTTGTGATTTTTGCATTGATAATGATTAACCCTAGATTATTGTTATTAAGTTGGTTTTATGATAATATCATTTTAATATTGACTAAGTGATTGAGTTATGGTTCGGTTTAGATGGTTCTCCCACAGGAAAATTAGTTGTAATACCCCGCGATTTTTTCTAGCTTAAACTCACCCCGAAAATATCAAGAATTATCTCTAAAAATAAATGATGTTTAATTTGTGTGGAATTCTTTAGATTTGAACCTTCTGTGGTGTAGAAAATTGAATAAGCTTTCCAACGATATAAGATTCACCTAAATTCGATAACCGGGTAAGAAGTTATGACTATTTTAAGTTTTAGTCGCAAAACACTGTCATTTGGACCCTTACCGTGTCGCGGAGAGGGCCAATTTCTCCATTGGCAATTTTTAGTGTGACCTCGCGATTCTTGCACATCGTGTCAGTGGTCAAAATGCCAAACATAAGGGCTCCGCGATTGTGGCGCATCGCGGAGGGAGCCCATTTTCCGCTCGTCCAAATTTCAGTGAGCCACCGCGATAGTGGTGCGTCGCGGTGGCCACCCAGTTCGCAAAATATTGCATTTTTTAGTTTCGTTTGGGGGTTTAAAAAGGGCATTTTGGTCATTCTCCCAGCCCCTACTCCGTCTTAAACAAGAAATTAAATCCCTCCAAAGCATTTTACATTTGCTTTTCACCAAATTTCTCTCAAGAAAAACCCTAATTCATCAACTTCCTCCCCAAAAAAATCCAAGATTCCTCCATTAACTCTCCAAGATAATTCAAGATTGAGATTTTTCAATACAAGAACACTAAGAAATCATCTCCAAAGCAACAATAGGAATCAAAGATTTAAGCCTTTTATCAAAGATCATCAAATTAGGGTATGTGGGGTTTGAACCAGGGTAATTCTTTCACCCTTGTGCCCAAAACTTTATTTTAATTACAAATTTACTGCAATCTATATGATTTTCCATGAAATTCAAGTTAGAGTTTATACCCATTATCATTCTTTGCAAGATTATGAGATTTTTCATGATTTAGAAGTTGAATTACATGATTATATTTATGTTTCCATGCATATTGCTGAATTTTTCAGATTTTAAGATGATTTATGAATGTTTACATTACCAAGAATGAATTTTGAGATGTTTTAATATGAGATTGATGCTTGGGTCAATAGACCCCATTTAAAGATTATTGTTTTAAAGAATTGTTGTGCTATAAGCACCCCATAATTAGAATGCTTTCAGATTATTGAGAAAGATTTGACTTTTTGGTCTCAGAACAAATTTGAAATCCACTTTACAGATTCAGATTACAGATTTATAGTTGTTTTTTTATTATAAACCATTAGATTACTTTTAAAGTGGATTTTTCTTAAGATTTTGAGCATGAGATTGGGAGTAGTATTTAGCACTGAGTGAAAAGTGTAGGATTAGCGTGCCCTATATTCCACATAACTATTTTCCACCATAGGTATAGATTCGTATTATTCCCACTTCTACGTGGATGACTCATATTGTGATCACACAGATTAGATTATTCTATTCCGATGGCAAGGGTGGAACAACCATAACCTTATGGGGGCTAGTCGTGGGACACCATAGATGCTCACATGGTGTACAGGGAATAATTGGATAAGAAGGAACCCTCCAAAACTAATTTTCTAAATACCCACTTAATTTCTTTTTGATTTATTTTTTAGGTTTAGGGTGTAAAAAGTGGGGGCCCACACGTCGGCCAAGGGACCAATTCATCACTTTTACAACTTCACAAATTTAATATAATACACCTAATACCCTCCACTTATTTCAATATTAAAAAAAACCCTCTCTCTTTTCTCTTCAATTTCCAACTCTCGCTTTTGAAACTACTTCTCCCAAAAAATGCCATTGTCGTTTCAACTTCTTCTCCAGCTACTAAGGGGTGTTTGCTGCTTCGCAAGGTTAGTTAAAATGAAGTTTTGATCATTTCT
Source organism: Capsicum pubescens (assembly GCA_030864215.1). NCBI lineage: Eukaryota > Viridiplantae > Streptophyta > Magnoliopsida > Solanales > Solanaceae > Capsicum > Capsicum pubescens. The sequence goes on along the minus strand of CM061545.1, from coordinate 35,319,255 downwards.
ATATCCATTTAAGTAATTTTTTTCGCTAATCTATTCGTAGTGATGTAGGATTTTTTTTCTTCGAATTTGGTATTTTGGTTTAGTTGTGTTTTTTTAGCAACAAAATGTTGAATGTTGGGATAATTGTTGTTTGAAGAGTTGTTTTGGCCCTTTGATTTGAACTGCAATCTGTTTCTATCCGTAGACCCGTGGTCTATGAAATGAGAATGTCCTAGATTGAAATCAATTTTGAGACGCATGAAATTCTTTTAAACATGATTGCTAAAATAGTGAAAATTGAATTATTAATAGCTAATTAGTTTGATTAGGTGCACTAGTATGATTTTTAGCAATTGTTGTGTTTTGATTTTGCATGCTGGATTTTGGTTCAGTTATTGTATGTTTGTGTAGTGAACTATTTAATGGTAGGGTGTTTATTAACTTTTTTAGGGGAGTTTTCATTTGAGCATTGAGTTATTTCTATTGATAGACTTGTAGTCTATGAACTAAAAATGAGAGATTTGTTCTTCAGGTGTAGATTGTGTTGAAAATGGGTAAAAAAATCATCATTCCTAAACGTAAAACCGGTACCGCTGGTAGCAGTAGAAAAAGAAGAGCTGAGGCAGTTGGAAATGTCTCCAAAATAAAGAAAATTCAAGAGTCGGTGTACGAATCAGATTCGGAGTTAAAAGAGATAAGCGAGTACGTCAATTCTAGTAAAGATGTTGCCAAGCGGAGGGTCAGTGGTGACAGTAAAGAGAGCGAGGGAAGTGGGAGTAATAGTGATGATGGGGATAATGATTCCTTGTCCGTGCCATATCTTTCGAGGTGCATTTCCGTGGAGCGGTATGACCTTCAAACGATAATTGACGAGGTCGAATCTTTCCCGGCAAAGATATCGACCAGATCAAGAATGGATGCTTATCGAGAATTTAAGCAAGTTCTTGTCGATCAAGAATTGAAGAAAAGATTCAAGCGATCCTATTTTGGACACCTGAGAAACCTACCGGAACATCTCAAGTTCAATGGGCAGTTGGTCCATTATTTGTTGTTGCGACGCGTCAGGAACGATAAGATATATCATGAGATGTGGTTCTGCGTTAACAACATGCCTGCCTCTTTTGGCTTGAAAGAGTTTTGTTTGATCACGGGTATGAACTGCTCATCATACCCCAGTGAATCAAAAATGAAAAAGGTGTTAGCAAAGGGGGATAATTTTTGTTTTAAGGTGACAAAAAACAAAAACATCACGATGGACAACTTGTTACACCTGATCAGAGGGAATAAGATGAACGAGGCCCAAAAGTTCAAGTGCTGTCTACTTTGGTTCTTGCACACTATGTTGCTTGCAAAAGATTCGACGAAGGTTGTCGACACAAAGCTGATTTGAATGGTCGATTCATTGAGTTTCTTCGAGAAGTATCCGTGGGGGAAAAAGACATTTCAACTGACCATAGACTATCTAAAGAAGAAAAGTGACCTGAAGAAGAAGAAAGAGGTATTTGATGAGAAGAAGAAGGCATCCTATGCTCTATTCGGATTTACCTGGGTATTCATGGTATCTACCATAAACCCTTTAGTGAGTTTATCGTAGATTCTCATTTTATTTATACTCTGTCATAGACTCTAAGTTATTTTTTTCACTGTTGTACTGCTTACAGATTTGGATCTATGAGGCCTTTCCTTATCTTGGAGAATTTGCCGGAAAATCAATGGATGAGCCCCTTCCCATTCCCCACATACTCAAATGGCATTCTATAAAAAGTGACAAGATAATCGAAGGCGACCCATTCAAGTATAAAGGAAAAGTTACCAAGGTATGAACTTATTTTCTATTATGCAATAATACTACCGTTGCATCGAATGTTATGTTATTGTTAATTGATATTTTATAGAACGTGCACCTGTATATCATCCCTACTATTCGTGAGACGAAAATGGATTATATAATTACGTTTGAGCCATATACTGACGAGGTGATAAATAACGTCCTTGATGGCTTGTAGAAAGAGTTAGAAGGGGTGCCTGTCCTTACTTCAAATGAGAACAGTGATGATGATGAGGATTTGGGTGGTAACCCCGTTGGAGTATGTATTGGTGATGATGATTTTTCGAGCACCTCCAAAGATTCAAGGGGAACCTCAACCCCTGGGGATCTTCATAAGCGTGTCGCTGTGCCGAGGAAGCGATGTTGGATATTATTTCCTATATCAGAGAGAAAAGAATGAAGAAAAAGAAAATAGATGAGCGACAACACAAGTGAGGTAACTTCATTCAATAATTGATGTTGTTAATGAATTTTCAGCTTTAAATATCAGTAACACTTTGTAATATCATGATACAGTGCATGTCGACCTTCGTGAATTTGAGAGGAATGAAGAACGAGAAAAAAAGAAAAAAATGGATGAGTTGGCCTCTGTTGTGGCAGAAGAGGAAAATGAAGAAGAAAAGTTTGATGATGAAGAAGATAAGAGACAAGAAGAAGGTGGAAAAGTAGCAGCTACAGAAGCAAAAGAAGAAGTGGCAGCAGATGAACAAGAGGGCGAGAAAAAAAACTGTTGAAGAAGAAGTTGACAAAGAAGAAGTTGAGAAAAAAGCAGCAGGTGAACGAAAAGAAGAAGCTGAGGAAGAAACAACTGCTGCAGGTGAAGAAAGAGAAGGTGTGAAGAAAAGGAAACTGAAGAAGCACCAGCTGTTGCACATGCTGAAAAAAAAAAGGTGAGAATGAAGAAGCAACTGCAAATGTTGAGAAAAAAGGAGCTGAAGCTGACCAAAAAGATGTGGTCATGGACATTGTTGATGAAATCAACAGGGACACTTGTGTTGATAAGGAACTTTGATAAAAAGACATTTGAATCCTAAGCCATTTAATGTGTTGTTGAATAATGGTGGTTATGATATGCAAATTTTTTTTATTCCTCAAATATGAAGGTTGAAGGATATGGTGGTAGGATATGACAATCATTCTTTTATTTTATGAAACTTGTTATGATTTTGCAGTGAATCAGTTTGTGTCAAACTGATTTGTGGCATGGAATTTGAATATGCATGGTGTGGTCATAGTTGGTACATTGTATGCTTGATATCATAGAATGCATACTTAATATTTCATATATCGTATGCATAGTCTATCATTACCCTGGTGGTCGAATTTAAGTTGACGTGTTGTTTAATCGACTAAGATTCTATCAAAAATAGTATTAACATTATAGAAAAATAGAACTATTAATATTTATTCAATATCACTGCATCCATGTCACAGTTTTCCAAAGAATGAATACTAGCATTATAGAACATAGCATCATTTTTAGTACATTCTCTCTTTCTTCGGCCAAAATCAATTTTTGTTTTAGTTGATCCCTCTCTATTTGGGTATCATGTAGCAATATTTTAAAGTGATCCCACTGTTCTTCGACTACTTTGAACTAAGTCATGAGAAAATCTTTATTTTCTTCGCATTGTTGGAGCCTTTGTAGTATATTAAATTTTGCCAAGCCTTGAAAATTTGATGTCTCGAGTCCCAGACTCAATGTTGATGGACTAGTCGGAGGTGATAACTCATCAAGCCATTTAAAAAATGAGCATGCGCCATTATCCTAGGAAAATAATAATAATTACATAACGATTAACTTAACTTTTTTTAAAAAAAAATACACACCTCACCTTCGCAATTGCACAATTATAAAATTTGCGACCAGGATTTGAATTTGTGCGTGACGTCCTCAAGACAGCCGCATTCCCACAATGACAAATTAGACTATTTTTAAAATTGGATGTTTGAGATACTTGCGACATTGTAGAATTTTTTTAAAAAAAACAAAGTGAACAAAATAAAATAATGAGGGATGGACACCTTCTATATAAAGTAAAAATGAAGTGTTAACACTGATGACTTACAAAAGTAGCCATTTATTAACGTTGGAAAAGTCATTTTTCTTTTTTTGAACTAGTGGTGACACTTAATAGACTGTCGTAGATCATGACCTATGTCCGCCATCGATTAGCCTAGTCTACCGTAGACTTATACCTGTAGTAGTGCATCGATTGATATCCTTATTATGCGTAGACTACGTTGATCTATGTACACTTCTATAGACCATCATGTGGATGTAGTTAAAAATGAATAAATAAATTAAAAATAAATTTAAATAGATAATAACATATTTTGGGGCTAGTGGAAGAGATTAATTAAATATAATATGATTTAAATGGATAATCACATGTTTTGGGGCTGGTGGAAGAAAATAATTTGATAAAAAGAGATTTATATAGATAATCTTGGAGTGGTGGTGACACTTAATAGACCTTCGTAGATTATGACCTATGTCAGCCATCGATTAGACTGGTCTACCATATACTTACACCTTTAGAAGTGCATCGATTGATATTATGCTTATGCGTAGACCACGGTGATCTATGTACACTGTTATAGACCATCACTTGGATGTAGTTAAAAAATGAATAAATAAATTATAAATAAATGTGGTGTGAATTTCTACACATGTGAAGGAGTGTAAAAAAGTCACATAATCATATTAGAGCTTAAATAAATTTGGGGGGGGGTATGAATTAAGGAGTGTGTGGATGGGTAGTGGCTGAATGTTCAATATCGTAAGAGTAATGTTTGTTAAAGTACAAGAATGTTCATAATACATCGTGCTTACAAATGTCTCTATCTTCTATTAACTTATGCTCTTTTATGACAGAATATGCCCCCTCACAGAGCTAATGCCCGTAGAAATGATAACTAACTACCTCAGCCCGCAGATCCTTTGAATGAGAATGTATCACATACAGAGTTTCGGGCAGCTTTTTAGGCGCTAGCCCAAGATGTGACAACTAATGTTTAAGATAATCGTCAGGATACAATCCCACCTTAGAAGGATGAGGATTTAACCACAGCCAGGATTTGAGATTTCATGAGAATGAACCTGCCAGAATTCTTTTGGTCCAAAGTAAGTAAGGACCCACAGCTGTATCTTTATGAGGTGAAGAAGATCACCTGAATTTTGCATGTTTCTAAAGAGGAGAGTGTAGAATTGGCATCATATAGGCTAAATGATGCTGCTTATGATTGGGTGGTTATGTGGAAGAAGAGTAGAGGGAAGAATGCAGCTCCCATGACTTGGCAGATATTTTAGGATGCGTTCCTAGACAAATTCTTCCCACTTGAGATGATGAAAGCTAAGATAGAAGAGTTCATGAACTTGAGGCAGGGCTCCATGATAGTGATGGAGTACTGCCTCAAGTTCAACTAGTTGTCTAAGTATTCCCCTGATCAGATGGCTGACCCTAGGTCAAGCATGAGTATGTTTGTGACTGGTGTATTTGGGTTGGTGGTTAAAGAGTGTAGGATTTCTATGCTCAACAGAGACATGGACCTTTTTAGATTGATGATGCATGCTAGCAGATTGAGGTAGAAAATATGAAGAAAAGAGAGAGAGTAAATAAGAGGGCTAGGATAGAAAAGTTTGATCAAGATCAGAACAGGTCTAGAAGAGGAAATCATTCGCAGTTTTAGAAATGTTCATCTATGCCTGCACCTTCTTCAGCCAGTGTTCCCGCACCCCGAATTAGGCAGGAACAGTGGGGCAAATATTCTATGTCCAGATCTCAGAGTAGTGTGAGTGGAAAGCCAAATCATCCCTTATGTTCAAATTGTGGTAAACATCATGGAGGTAACTATTTGTTGGGATAGAAAGGTTGTTATGGTTATGGCCAGGAGGTACATGGAATAAAGGAATGCCCGCATTCTAGATAGGGAAATAGAGATGTTCGTCCCCAGACTCAGGCTAACAGTACATCGGCTTCTTTAGGTTGCCCAAACCCTCCTTAGGATGCATCATCCAGTATTGTTGGTGGTCAGTGCCTGAACAGGTTCTATGCTTTAACATCCCATCAGGAGCAAGAGTATTCCCCAAATGTTGTTGCTGGTATGCTTCGTGTCTTTCATTTTGATGTGTATTTGTTGTTAGACCCCGGGACAAGTTTTTCTTATGTGACCCCGTTAGTTGCTGTGAATTTTGAGATAAATTCTTAAAAGATTCCCGGTCCTATCTTGGTTCTACCCCAGTAGGTGAGTCAGTTGTTACTAAGCAAATCTATAAAAAATGTCCTATCATTGTCCTTCATAAAGTCATGTTAGCAGACTTGATAGAGTTAGATATGGTTGATTTTGATCTTATTCTTGGTATGGATCGGCTCCATTCTTGTTATGCTTCTATAGATTGTTGCACCCGAGTGGTGAAGTTTAAATTTCCAGATGAGCCAACCTTTGAGTGGTCCAGAAATTCAATATCTCCAAAGAGTCATTTCATATCTTATATTAAGGCCAGAAAGTTAATTTCCAAAGGTTGCATTTATCATCTAGTTCGAGTTAAAGACACTAAGTCTGAGACCCCAACAGTTCAGTCAGTCAATGTAGTAAGTGAGTTTCCAGATATCTTTCCAGAAGATCTCCCAGGGGTACCTCCCGATAAAGAGAGAATTTGGTATTGATCTTCTCCCAGATACTCATTCTTTTTCTATTCCTTTATATCTTATGGCTCCCGCCGAGCTTAAGGAATTGAAGGAGCAGCTGAAAGATCTTTTAGATAAAGGTTTCATAAGGCCTAGTATTTTTCCATGGGGCGCTCCCATCCTATTCGTACGAAAGAAAGATGATTTTATGTGCATGTGCAATGACTATCGTCATCTAAATAAGGTCACAGTCAAGAACAAATATTCTCTTCCTAGAATTGATGACTTATTTGATCAATTACAAGGTGCCAGTTATTTCCCGATGATAGGCCTTAGATCCGTCTATCATCAGCTTAAAGTAAGGGAATGTGATATTCGAAAGATAACCTTTAGAACCCGTTACAGTTATTTTGAGTTTCTAGTTATGTCATTTGGGCTAACCAATGCTCCAACAGTTTTTATGGACCTCATGAATCGAGTGTTCAAATAGTATCTAGATATGTTTTTCATAGTGTTCATAGATGATATCCTCGTATACTCCAGTAGTGAGGATGACCATGCTGACCATCATTGAATTGTCTTGCAAACTCTTAGAGATCATCAATTGTTTGCCAAATTCAGCAGGTGTGAATTTTGGCTAATCAGTATCCTTTCTTGGTCATATTGTTTCCGCTGACGGCTTTAGGGTTGATCCCCAAATGACAGAAGCAGTAAAGAATTGTCCTAGACCTATATCTCCATCAGACATTAGGATTTTCTTAGGTCTAGCTGGCTATTATCGCCATTTTGTTAAGGGTTTCTCGTCTATCTCATCTCCTATATCTAGATTAACCCAAAAGAAAGTTAAATTCCTATGGTCAGATTCCTGCAAGAAGAGTTTTTAGGAGTTGAAGACTCGACTCACTTTAGCCCAGTATTAGCATTACCTGATGGTACAGATAGTTTCGAGGTGTATTGTGATGCCTCTAGAGTTGGTTTGAGTTATGTGTTGATGCAGAGAGGTAAGGTCATAGCTTATGACTCTAGACAGTTGAAGCCTCATGAAAAGAATTACCCAACCCATGATCTGGAATTAGCTGTAGTGGTATTTGCTCTAAAAATTTAGAGACACTATCTATATGGTGTTTATGTTGATGTATTCACAGACCAAAAAATCTTTCTATATGTGTTTACTCAGAGGGAGTTGAATCTCCGTCAGAGAAGATGGTTAGAGTTGCTGAAGGATTATGATATGAGTGTGTTGTATCATCTGAGCAAGGCCAATATAGTGGCAGACGCCCTTAGCAGGTTGTTTATGGGAAGTGTTGATCATGTGGAGAATGGTAAAAAAGAATTAGCTTGAGAAGTTCATCATTTGGATAGGTTGGGTATTAGGTTGGTTGATTTAGCTGAAGGTAATGTTTGGGTTCAGAGTAGTTCTGAATCTTCCCTAGTTTTGGAAGTAAAGGAAAAGCAAGATATGGATTCTAGTTTGGTCAAACTGAAGGAGTCAGTTAAAGACCAAAAGGAAGAGGTTTTCTCCCAAGGGGGAGATGGTGTGTTGAGACACCAAAGTAGATTGTGTGTTCCTTGTGTTGATGATTTGAGACAGAGAATTATGGCTGAAGCTCATGGCGTTCATTATTCTATTAATCTTGGTGCTACCAAGATGTACCGCAATTTGTGGGAAATCTATTGTTGAAGTGGTATGAAGAAAGATATAGCAGAGTTTGTAACAAAGTGTACAACTTGTCAACAGGTTAAGGTAGAGCACCAAAGACCTGATGGTATGTTGTAAGAGTTTGGTATCCCCACTTGGAAGTGGGAAGAGGTGACTATAGATTTTTTGACTGATTTACCCCAATCACGTCGTCAGCATGATTCAATTTGGGTTATTGTAGACAGATTGGCTAAGTCAGCACATTTCTTGCCAGTTCATATGTCCTATACAACTGAAGATTATGCTAAGTTGTGTGTTCGAGAGTTAGTTAGATTACATGGAGTTCCCCTGTCTATTATTTCAGATATGGGTACTCAGTTCATTTCTCAGTTTTGGAAAGCCTTTCAGAAGGGTCTTGGTACCCAAATCCATCTTAGTTCAGCTTTTCATCCATAGACAAATGGTTAGGCAGAAAGGACCATCCAAACTCTAAAAGACATGTTGAGGCCGTGTGCTCTTGATTTCAAAGGTAGTTGGGATGAGCATTTTCCATTGATTGAATTCGCATATAACAACAGTTACCATTCTAGCATTTAGATGGCCCCATTTGAGGCTCTGTATGGGAGGAAATATAGGTCACCCATAGATTGGTTTGAAGTGGGTGAGCCCTCTTTAGTTGGGCCTGATTCTGTGTTTGAAGCTCTGGAGAAAGTTAAGCTGATTAGAGAGAGATTGAAAACAACCCAGAGTCGCCAGAAATCCTACGCAGATATGAGAAGAAGAGACCTCGAGTTTGGAGTTAGTGATTTTGTGTATTTGAAGATTTCACCCATAAAAGGGGTGAAGAAATTTGGCAAGAAGGGGAAGCTTAGTGGCCCTTATAGAATCTTGAGTCGTGTTGTGAAAGTAGCTTATGAGCTTGAGTTTCCCGCAGACTTGTCAGCCGTTCATCCTGTATTCCATGTCTCTATGCTTAAGAAGAGTATCGGTGACTCCACCGTTGTAGCTCCTTTAGAAAGCTCAGATATTCAGAACAACCTTTCTTATGAAGAAATTCCAATTGAGATTCTAGATCATCAGATCCATAGACTAAGGAACAAAGAAGTTCCCTTGGTAAAAGTTCTTTAGCGAAATCAGTCGGTTGAGGGCCTTACATGGGAAGCAGAAGCAGACATGTGATCCAAGTACCCTCATCTTTTCTCTGCAACCTCTGATTTAGCTGAAGGTAATACTCTTCCTTAATTCAGTCCTTTTCTAATCACATATTCAGCTATATAATCATTTTCATGTAAGTTCATGCACTCACAAAATTACTCAGAAGCTCAAAATGATTTAGATGTAGATATTCAGTTCATTTCAGTTGTGCATGCTATCTTATGCTCTCAGATTCCTCAAAAATTTCAGCTTAACTAGCCATATTCGAAGATGAATGTTGCCAAGGGGGAGAATTATAATACCCCACAATTTTTCCTAGCTTAAACTCACCCCAAAAATGTCAAGGATTAGCTCTTAGAATAAATGTTGTTTAATGGTGTGGAATTATTTAGATTTGAACTTTCCATGGTGTAGAAAATTGAATAAACTTTCCAACGATATAAGATTCGCCTAAATCCGATAACCGGATAAGAAGTTATGGTTATTTTAAGTTCTAGTCGCAAAACACCATCATTTGAACCCTTACCGCATCACGGAGAGGGACAATTTCCCCTTTGGCAATTTTTAGTGTGACCTCGCGATACTGGCGCATCGCGCTAGTTGTCAAAATAACAAACATAAGTGCTCCGCAATTGTGGCGTGTCGCGAAGAGAGCCTATTTCCAGCTCGTCCAAATTCCAGTAAGCCACCACGGTGGCCACCCAGTTCGCAAAATGTTGCATTTTTTAGTTTCGTTTGGGGGTTTAAAGAGGGAATTTTGGTCATTCTCCCAGCCTCTAGTCCGTCTTAAACAAGAAATTTAACCCCTCCAAATCATTTTACATTCACTTTTCACCAAATTTCTCTCAAGAAAAATCGTAGTTCATCAACTTTCTTCCTAAGAAAATCCAAGATTCCTCCAGTAACTCTCCAAGATAATTCAAGATTGAGATTTCCCAATACAAGAATACTAAGAAATCATCTCCAAAGCATCAATAGAAATCAAAGATTTAGGCCTTTTATCAAAGATCATCAAATTAAGGTATGTGGGGTTTGAACAAGGGTAATTATTTCATCCTTGTACTTAAAACTTTATTATAATTACAAATTTACTGCAATCTATATAATTTTCCATGAAATTCAAGTTCGGGTTTATACCCATTATCATTCTTTGCAAGATTATGAGATTTTCCATGATTTAGAAGTTGAATTACATGATTATGTTTATGTTTCCATGCATATTGCTAAAATTCTTAGATTTTAAGAGGATTTATGAATGCTTACATTACCAAGAATGAATTTTGAGATGTTTTAATATGAGATTGATGCTTGGGTCAATAGAACCCCTTTAAAGATTGTTGTTTCAAAGAATTGTTGTGCTATAAACACCCCTTGATTAGAATTCTTTCAGATTATTGAGAAAGATTTGACCTTTTGGTCTCAGAACAAATTTGAAATCCACTTTACAGATTACAGATTCACATTTCTTAAGATTTTGAGCATGAGATTGGGAGTAGTATTTAGCACCGAGCGGGAAGTGTGAAATTAACGTGCCCTATCTTTCATAAAACTACGTGCCACCTTAAGTACAGATTCAAATTATTGCCACTTCTACGTGGATGACTTAGATTATGATCACACAGATTAGATTGTTCTATTCCGATGGCAAGGGTAGAACAACACTCACCTTACGGGGGCTAGTCGTGGGACACCATGGATTCTCACATGGTATATATGTCAGTTAGAAGAACCTCCCAAATAGACGTCCCCTACTCTTGAAATAGTTTAATTGATTTGAAGCCTTAAGATATACAGAATAAGTTTTCAGATTTCATGTAGCCTAAATGATTTGAGAATAAGAACAAGATACAGATTTCAGAACGAAGTGTAATGGCTCACAAGATTTAAATTAAATGTTTATTATTCATGATTTGACTTTCAGATTTCAGATTTCTCAAGCTTATGAGTCATTTACATTTAGCATGCATGATATTTTCTATAAACTATGATGATACTGTTTACTTATTGCATGCACCCCCATATACTCAGTACATCCTCAAAGAACTGATCCAAATATACGTCTATGTGTTACATTATCTCATAATGTAGGTTCAGGTGCTCAGTTTCAGCATTGACAGTAATTTTCGATCATCTCATCTACATCCCTGTAGTTGGTGAGTCCTCATAGTTCGAGGACTTAGCTATTCATGTTTCAATTTATTAGTAGATATTTTTTTATTCATTTCATACAGTCTGAGTGAGCTGGGGTCTGTCACAGTAACTCTCTAGACTCAGCTAGTAGATGCTTGTCAGACTACCAGATTCAGTCTTAGATCTCAGTTGTTGTATTTAGAATTTTTAGTATTTGACTAATCAGATTGATGAGATTAGTACCTTAAGATATATTTAGATTATTCAGATAGTTTTTCGTATGTTATCATGATTTTATACTTATATTTACCTATGATAAGATTCAGATGTGTTTGAAGGAAACCAGGGTTAGCTCAGGACTACTTGTAATTCAGAGCACCGTATGGCATCTCGAGAACTAGATTTTTGGGCGTTATATTAGTGTGGGTTCCACTCATGGCCTTTTGGGCCATGACAAAGTTGGTATCAGAGTCCTAGGTTCATCGATCTCGTCGTACAAGAACATGTCTAGTAGAGTCTTGCGAAATGGTACAATGACGTCTGTATTTTTCTTTGAGAGGCTATAGGATACTTGAAAAATTCAAATTCTTCTTTCTTACGTGCTACTACGTGATTTCAATTGGTATATGTTGATTCTACTTGGTATCTGACTTCTTTCATTCTTATTTTCAAAGATGGGTGTGGTTGAGAGGTATGACGTAGAATTGGTTACCTTCCAGTTTCAATGGGATGCCAAGATATGGTGGAGAGATTATGTAGAGTGTCGGGATGCAGGTTTGCCTCCCTTGACTTGGATTAAATTTTACTAAAAAAGTACACGCCTCATACTTTAAAAGATAGAAGAAGGTTTATGTTTACAAATTTTAGGCAGAGAAATATGTCAGTTGTGGCCTATGAGGCCAAATTACATTCATTGTCTTGGTATGCACCTTAGTTGCTGAAAATTGAGAAGGAGAGGATCCACCTCTTTGTGAAGGGTTTGAATATAGGTTTCCAAATTTCTTCTCTTCAGGTAAAATCTTCAGGCAAGTCTTCTCAAGAGATGGTAGATTTTGTTAAGAAGGTGGAGGGCATAAAGAAAGAGGATTATGCCAAGGCAGTAGAAAAAAATGCCCGCAGAGAAGTAGTTTTAGTAGTTCTTATTCTAGGGGTCTGAGTATGTTATGAGTGTGGTGGGGTGAGTCACATTAGGAGGTTTTGTCATAATTTGAGGCATTATGGTTAGTTTGTCTAGCAGTAGGCTCCTCGAGCTCTAGTTCTAGCAGGCAGGGGCGGTGGTAGTAATTGTAGAGGTCATTCACAGAGTGGTTGTAGTGGTCATCAGGAAGGTAGGGGTTGTAATCAACCTTATCGAGGTGGTTCTCAGCTTGATAAAAATGTCGCTCAGATTGGTGGTAGGGCCATATCTTTGTTTTTCTAGGTAGGCCCGAGGCAGAGGTATCAGACGTTATCAGTATAGGTACTATTCTTGTCTGTTATCGGATGGCCACTTTATTATTTGATCTTGGTTCTTCTTTCTCACATGTGTCTGCCAATTTTGTTGTGGGGTTGGACATGGTGTATAATTTACTTGACTTTCCAATTCGCGTGTCTACTCCTATTAGTGATTTTGTTGTTATTGATAGGATTTATCATTCTTGTTTTGTTATGTTTATAAGGTTTTAAACTTGGGTAGATTTAGTGATTCTAGACATAATAGATTTTGATATAATTTTGGTATGAGTTGGTTGTCTCTGTATCATGCTAGCTATGCTAAGACGGTGACTGTGGCTATGCTAAAAATGGATAGATTTGAGTGGGAGGGTGATTATAGTCCTACTCCAATGATACTTATTTCCTTTCTATTTGTATAAAAGGGTAATTGGAAGAGGTTGTTCAGCCTTCCTAGCAGATCTTCGGGACACTTCTGTAGAGGTCCTATCTATTGAGTCAGTTCTTATGGTGTGTGAGTTCCAAGAGGTTTTTCCTGTAGATTTTCTTGGTATACCACCAGACCGTGATATTGAATTTTGTATTGATCTAGAGTCAGGTACTCATCCTATTTCTATTTCTCCCTATAGGATTGCTCCAGCGGAGTGAGAGCTAAAGTCTCAGTTGCAGGATAAGTTGAGTAAGGGTTTTATTTGTTTGAGTGCCACTCCATGGGGTGCTCCTGTCTTGTTTGTGAAGAAGAAGGATGGTAGTCTTAGTATGTTTATAAACTATAGGCAGTTGAACAAAGTTACGATCCATAATTAGTGTTCTTTACCTAGTATCGATGATTTATTTGACAAGTTGCAGGGTGCATCCATATTTTCTAGTTGCAGGGTGCATCCATATTTTCTAGTTGCAGGGTGCATTCGTAGTCTTAGGAATATCATCCGTATATTCCTAAGACTACTTTTCAAACTAGGTATGGGCACTATGAGTTTTTTGTGATGTCTTTTGGGGCTGACTAATGCCCCAACTACTTTTATGAGTTTGATGAATGAGATATTTAAACCCTACTTAGATTCTTTCATAATTGTTTTTATTGATGATGTTCTTGTTTACTCTAAGAGTAAAGAGGAACATGAGAATCACTTAAGGATTGTTTTGGGTTTGTTAAAAGAAAATAAGCTTTATGCAAAGTTTGTTAAGAGTGAATTCTGGTTGGCTTCTGTATCATTTTTGGGGTTGGGGGTTTCAAAGGAAGATATAATGGTAGATCCATAAAAGATTGAATTGGTTAAGAATTAGACTAGCCTACTTCAGTGTTGGAGATTCATAGATTTGTTGGCTTAACAAATTATTACCGCAGGTTCGTGAAGGGGTTTGCTTCTATTGCTACTCATATGATGTGATTGACTCAGAAGGATGTATATTTTATTTGGTATGATCAGTGTGAGGAGATCTTTCAAAATCTCAAGACCTTATTGACTACCGCTCCTATTCTTGCCTTGCTGGTAGAGGGTAAGGATTTTATTATTAATTGTGATGCATCACGTTCTGTTTTAGGTGCTGTTTTGATACAGGAGAGGAATATGATTGCTTATGCTTTAGAAAATTGAAGCCCAATGAGAAGAATTATCCCAATTATGATTTGGAGTTAGCTATTATGGTTTTTGGTCTTAAGATATGAAGGCATTACTTGTATGGGGTTCGTTGTGAAATGTTCACTGATCACCGCAGTTTACAGTAGGTGTTCACGTAGAGGGATTTGAATTTGAGACAGTATAGGTGGATGAAGTTGCTTAAAGATTATGCTATCAGTATTCCATATCATTCGAGAAAGACTAATGTAGTGGCTGATGCATTGAGCAGAAAGTCAGCAAGTATGTGTAGCTTGGCTTACTTGAATGCTACTAGGAGTCCATGGGCTAGAGAGATTCAGCCTGTAGCTAACTTGTCTATTCGACTTGAGATGACTGAGAGAGAAGGAATTCTAGACAAAATTGAGGCAAGGTTCACATTTCTTGATCAAATCAAGGCTAAACAATTCGAGGATACTAAGTTGAGCAAGATTCATGATAAGATTTTACAGGGTGAGGCCAAGGAGGCCATTCTTGATGGTAAAGGTGAGTTGCAAATTAAGGGGATAGTTTGTGTTCCACATGTTGATGATTTGATTCCTACTATTCTAGATAAGGCTCATTGTTCGAAGTATTCTATACATCCTAGAGCAATTAAGATGTATCTTGATTTGAGGCATCATTATTGGTGGGGTCAAATAAAGCATGATATAGTTGTTTTTGCTGCTAAATCCAGAGTTGCCAACAGATAAAGTATGAGTATCAAAATCCTGGTGGTGCTCTTCAGAGAATGTCCATTCCTGAATGGAAATGGGAGAGGATAGATATGGATTTCATTGTTGGTCTTCCAAAGACTTTGGGGGAGTATGATTCTATATGGGTTATTATGGATTGGTTGACGAAGTCTGCACATTTCATTCTAGTATAGGTTACTTATAATGCAGGAAAGTTTGCCGAGATTTATCTTAAGAAGATCGTTCGGTTGCATGAGGTCCTAATTTCTATTATCTCAAATAGGGGTGCTTAATTTACCTCTATCTTTTGGAAGAAGTTGCATGAGGAGTTGGATACAAGATTGGACCTTAGTACAACTTTTCACCCTTAGATCGCTTGACAGTCCGAACGAATGATTCAGGTGTTGGAGGATATGCTTTGTGAGTGGTGATGGATTTTGGAGGTCACTGGGATCAGTTTCTACCTTTATCCGAATTTGTATATAATAATAGTTATCATTCGAGTATCGATATGACGCCATTTAAGGCTTTGTATAGGAGGCGTAGATCTCTCTTTGGGTGGTTCAATTCATTTGAGGTGAGACCACGGGGTACTGATCTATTGAGAGACTCGTTGGAGAAGGTCAGGTTCATTAAGGAAAAGCTTATAATGGCTCAAAGCAGGCAAAAAGAGTATGCAGATTGAAAAGTTAGAGATATGCACTATATGGAGGGTGAGCAAGTGTTGCTCAAAGTTCCACCCATAAAAGGAGTCATGCATTTTGGTATGTTAGTTAAGCTCAGTCCTGGATATATTAGGTCATTTGAGATTCTTTAGTGTGTGGGGCTGGTGGCCTATAGGTTGTTGGCATTTCCTCTGAGTTTGACGGGAGTTCACCCTATGTTCATTGTATCTATGTTAAAGAAGTTTCGTGGTGATGGTAACTACATAATTCATTGGGATTCGATCTTGTTAGATGAAAATCTCTCTTATGGAGAGGAACCTGCTGTTATTCTTGATAGAAACGTTCTTAAGTTGTGGACTAAGAAGATTGTATCTGTGAAAGTCCAGTGGAAGAATCGTCCTATTGAGGAGGCCACTTGGAAGACCGAAGCTGACATGCGTAACAAGTATCCACATCTTTTTGCTGATTCAAGTAATTTGTTCTTTCCCCTCCTTGTCACTTGTTGCTATTCGGGGACGAATGGTTGTTTAATTGGTATATGATGTAGCGACCCTCCCGGACGTTTTATGAAATTTTCTTATCTTCCCCTTTTCAGCTCTTCCACTAGTTTATGTATATGTGAATTTATGACCCATGGGATGAGTAGTATCAATTTCTGAGATGTACGAAAGTGATTTAAATCATTATATGAATTATTTTCTTGAGGTCTCGATAAATTTTGATGATTTATTTAAGTACTGGTTGTTTTAGATATTATTTTATGGGCCAAATTCATAAATAGCATACTTATCCCTTTAATTATGAGTTTCATAGCAACAGTTTCATAATTACATAATATAACAAGTTGTATTTTGTATTTTTGCAAACTGTTGCTACAAAAATACAAATACATATGCTACAAAATGTAATTTGATAAAAGTGTATTAGAAGAGTAATATTAAATAATGTTAAGCAAGAGGAAGTCAGCAGCTACGATCTTTGTTTTTCCCTCTTCTGTTCACGGATTTGTGATACCTTCATGTTAGTGTAAGTTTTTTTCTTGTTCCGTAAAGTTGTTCCTATGATTATAATCTCTTATATATAACGAATGAGGGGTGAATAAAGTGTTGGTAGTGGTGAGGAATTTGCCAAATATGCTTTTGTAATTACAAAATTAAGGATATTGCGAATCCTAGAGGAACGAATTGAAGGTGGCAGTAGTACATGTTATATATATGGATGTAAGATTCCTGTAAGTTATCTATTAGTTTTCCTTAGGATTAATATATTATGATATAGTAGTTTTGTCCTTTTGTAGTCATTGTACAGTGATGGCAAATTAGTGGTTTATTAGGAACGATGAAGTAACGTGAACTGTGAAGGTTAGATAATTTAGGACTTGATAATCTTAGTAGTTACGACCTTAACAGTTTTTAGCCACTAATTACAGTTTCTTTTTAATATAAAAAACTTTTGCTTTAGATTGAGAATTTTAAACAAAGAATTATATAATGTGTTATTAGATTCGTACTCTTATGGAGATTATGTATTTGAATAAATTTTGATCATTTGGAGACTTTAAGGAAGGGCAAGTCCCTTGCAAATTAGCTTGCTTTTGGATTCGTTGGTTGAGGTAGGTTACGGTTTAATTGGAGTTTAGACTCAGTTTAATTGTGTGTATGCTCCTAAATTGGATGTTTGTTTAGTTTCGGACATACTTGAATTAAATGATATTTGGATTGTTGATATTTGTATAAATAATTATTGAAAATTTACCCGATGGAATTGTCTTATGACTTTAAGTGTACTTGTAAACTTGGTAAATTGTATTTTATGTTGTGAGGTAGAGTAAATTTGATATTGATATTACTTGTTTATGGTGGATCAGGTACCATGCTAGTACGGATATGTTTATTGATATTACTTATTTATTGTGGATCGGGTACCATGCCGATACAGATATGTATATTGATATTACTTGTTTATGGTGGATTGTGTGCCACGCCGGTACATATAATATATTTATATTACTTATTTATGGAGGATTGAGTACTACGCCGGTACAAATATGTATATTACTTGTTTATGGTGGATCGGGTACCACACTAGTACAAATATGTATATTGATATTACTTGTTTATAGAGGATCGAGTACCACGCCAGTACAAATATGATATTGATATTTCTTATTAATGGAGGATCGGGTACCACGCCGGTACCGTATATGAACATAGATTGTTCCCTGCAGGTCATGACTAGTTGGACAAAAATAAGTCCCTTAGCATATGCGTACATATTTGTGTTGATAATGAGAGGTTGTATAGGTTATTAAGCAGATAACGAGTTAATAGTATTCTAATTGTGAGGTTTAGAAGGATGTAGTTGTTACTTATAGTATTGTTGTAGATTATGTGGATGTTTATAGTGTGGTTGATACTCTTGATGGTTATTTGACTTGTTTGTAAGTAGTGTTTGATTTGTTATTAATGTATTGTTGATTCATTTAATACTTGTTATGTGACGATGCCTGTTTACTTGTTATTTGATTTATGTTGTGTGCATGTTATTAAATTGAGTTGGCCTATGATACCTACCTGTACATAGTGGTTTGTACTGATACTACCCTATACTCTTCTTTTTTTGAATGCAGAAAGTGTTCCAAAGGCTTATACACAACCTAACCTCTAGAGTTTGATAGAGGATCTAGATCCAAGGGTGAGCACTCCGCCTCCAGGCTGCCATGGGTCATCTTATTTGTTCTTGTCCATCTTACGGGCAATAAAATATTCTTTATTTACTTTATTTTTGTATATCTCTTTAGATATAATCTTTGTTAGGAGTTCTTGTACGATGACTTTTGGGTCTTGGGGATTTTAATGAGTAGCTTGTTGATTTTCGCATTTATAATGATTAGCTCTAGATGATTGTTATTAAGTTGGTTTTATGATAATATCATTTTAATATTGATTAAGTCATTGAATAATGATTAGGTTTAGATGGTTCTCCCACAGGAAGATTAGTGTGGGTGCCACTCATGACCTTTTGGGCCATGACAAAATATCCTTTTTTTTCTCACGAGCATAAAAGTTTCATATAATATTATTAGTAAAAACATCCAATATTATTAATTTTATCTAGATTATACGACTCTTATATACATCATAATAAACTTGAATATTCAAAATATAATCCTCATTCCTTATCTTGCACCTCAAATAATTACCATAAATTCACGTGTTTTAATTTTAAACCTGAAAAAACACTAGATATTATTCATAATATAAGTTCCATGATTTATTTTTTGCGGAATAGATTTATATAGTTATACATTTAAGTTTCTGGTATTATTAATTAATTTATTCAACACTATTACTAAAGGAGAGAGAAAGACCACCTCTCTCCTTCCCTCTTCATCCATCCAGTGCTCGGAACCATGATCCCCCTTTTTGATTTTCATCACTACGCCGCCGGAACTACCTGACCTACCCGAAGGCCATATGTCCATAGACCCCCCCCCTCTCTCGAACCCCCTTTGTCGATATAGTCAAGGGTAACATCTTGCCAAAGCAAGATTTTAACTTCCTATCCTCTAGTAACTACGAAGACAATCAGTCAGTCACTCAGGAAGATTCCATCTTACTATCTGAGAAGGATCGAATCAGGATCTACACCCCTTGGAGATTCTCAATCATAATCAAACCAGTGGGCAAAAATCTTAACCAACAATTTCAGAAGAAAAAACTCATTGACCTTTGGAAATTAAGAGAAAATTTTGCGTTGATTAATTTGGGATTGGATTATTACACAGTCAAATTCCTGAAAATTTTTCACGGAGAAGGGTTCTACAGGATGACCCGTGGTTCGTGGTAGGTGCCTAACTCTTATTGCATTTGTGGGAGATTAATTTTGTCCCCAATAACTCTCAAATTGAATCCACAGCGATTTGGGTGCGTTTGCCCCAATTACCCACGGAGTTCTACGATGCAATGCTCTTGAAAAGGATTGAGAGGCAGATTGGTTCTCTAGTTAAAATTGATGCATGCACTTCAGCGACACTACAAGGAAGATACACTAAGATTTTGTCCAAGTTTTGATGGATACCCCTCTAAAATCCTCGGTGACCATTAGAAACCATATGCAATCCCTGCATTACGAGGGTGAAGGATTTCTTTGCACAGGTTATGGGAGATTGGGTCTCACATCATCACAATGCAGGCTAAGGATGCCCAAAAAACCCACGGAGCAATGAAATCCTTGAAAGGACCAACATGATAAGACTCCTTCCAGTGTTGAGGAATGGAGCACTGTGCCCTTTAATCGAAGGAAAAGCCCATTCCCAAGTAAATGTATTTCCCATGAATAACCTATTAAGGTAAAACCTTCGATGCAGCCTCAGGTATGTTCTTTGAACCCAGTAGTCTCATTCACGCTCATGTTATCATCCCTAAGTCAGCTTCCGACGGCAGTAAAGGTAAAGAGATGGTTTTTCCCATCAACATTCCTAAGGATGGTGGGCTGGGTCCTTCAATTCTCTCAAAACCTAATGCCAAGGCCCAGTTACATTTTGGCCAGAGGGAGGAAAAGTCCCAATCCCTCAATAAGGAAAGAGTCCTCACTTCTAACAGTGTCGGGCCATATCAAGTCCCCCCTATTAGTATCCCTCCAAGCCCAACTCAAATTCCTACACCCGAGCCCATGGGTTATGTTTAGACAAAACCTATCATTTCAGACTTTGGAGATGCTAGTTTAGAGAATGAGCTGAGAAATTCCTAATATCCTCCTCTCTCCTACTTTCTCTCTGGTACCCAAATGATAGATCCCCTTTACAATTTATCGACTCACATTAATCCCTATATTGTCACTTTTAAGAGTTTAACATTTAATACTGATAGTGAGTGTGATGATGGAAGATATAATGTTTCCACTCCCACCATTTCCAAATATGCTTTACTTACCTTTTCTACCCCTCTGCCAGATAAAATTCCTGACAACCTTTCCAAAATGGCATCTCCGAGCCAAAATCCTCTCTTTTCGGGCAATTTTTATCACCAAACCTCTAGATATAGACCATCATCCAGCATCATTGCTGGAGATTTGTCTATCTCAATAGGCGATCCCCCTAAAATTATTGATAAATAGAACGACAACCATTCTAATAATCCAAGACCCCCACTGCCTAGACCAAGTAGTAATGGAGGGGCTGAATCAAGGTCTGATCAACTATAGACAAAATGTCTGGATAATGACCTTGATAAGCATATGCAACCAGTCTCAGATTCTACCCCTCAGCCCAGAATTGATCTCAGTGGAACTCCAAAACATAGGTCAGAGCCTTCCCTTCTTTCATTTCAAAATGTCAAAGCTTCTGAGGGAAGGCCCAGTTTTTGTCAAAATACTATGGAGAGCTCCCATAAATTCCTCTTATCTCAAACAAAATAGACCCTCCACATCATCTACTTTCGATGGAAATAATGAAAAGAGCAAAAACCATGGAGGCTCTAAAGGTAAACAACAGGGAGATGGAGAAACTCCTGGCATCATTAAAGGTCCCAGAGCAGAGGTCATACTTCTAGGATGGCCTATCTTTCGAGGACCTTATTAGCGAGCTTCAGATTATCCTACTTCCCTAGCGCTAAACAAGTTTGATCTACTAGTCAACCTCCTAGGGTTAGACATCTCATACTTAGCCAAAATGACCCCGATATCCAGGAAGAGGAAGGAGCCAATGTCAATCGTTTCCTCCTATTAAATCCTGGGTTTTGGCCCTTAGAATTTTTCCTGGAATTCCATTCTCCGAACCTAATTTGACTCATGGGTACGAGCCGTATGTTGAGGTATGAGTGGTATAGTGTTATCGTATACTGACTAATATTGGTTGGTGGGATAGATAGGTTACTGGAATATATATGACTTAGGGATAAAATTTGTATGGTCGGATACAAGTCGTATCTTATACTTGTATAGGAAACAGTGTTCAATCCTCTTGGCATTCTATTCTGCCAGGGATATGGATGGGAGGTACGGATCGTATGTTATGGATAAGACTTGGTTGGATGAGTAGTATATTGGATAGTATTGGGTACAAGGGTTGAGGTTGGGATACGAGTGGTAGGTACCACTCGTATAGGAAGGGTACGATTCGTAAGGGTCAGTTGTACCTCTGTGACGGGATTTTTGTGCAACTTAAGTGGGGTTATTCTAGACATTTTCCTACTTACCCTAATAGGACCCCAAGACTTATAACCTACTTGGAAGAGTATTTACCCTATTACTCTATTCATTAACACTTAGAAACTATTCCTAAACACTTACTAATTCTCTCAAGAGCTTTTGGGGAAAGAAAGCTAGGGTTTTATCTTGAGGGCTAATTTGGGGCTTGCTTTGGTGATTTCTTTCCATTAATTCTTTGGTATAAGGCATGTCCTCTTCCCTCATTGTTAGTTCCAACTAAATGCATGACTTTATCATTGTTTTTCATGATTTCATTATGGTATGCTTTGGGTTTTCAAATATAATTTGGGGGTTTTGTTTATAAATACTTGGTTATGGTTTACCATGGTTTTACTTTTGCTTTTATATGCATTAATGGTGGTTTTGGATAATTGAAATACATGGAATGTTTATTGGTAATTGGAATTGGTTTTAGATATATATTATGCCTCCAATGTGTTTGACAAAATACTTATAATGATATGTTTATTGCATTGACTTCTTTTAAATGAAACTCTTACATATTTTAAACTTGGTAAAATATATATGCATGGTTTAAATAGTTTAGAAAGGTAAATGGCTAAATGGTTTTGCTTATGGGGTACGAATTTCCCCATGAGGTCTAATATGGTAAATGGAAGGGCACTTGAAAGTCCCCTTAATCTATAAATAGTAGTTGGCTATGGATTGTACTTGAAAGTAAGGTTGGTATGACTATACCACCACTAAATGGCCTTGGTTAATAAATGGTAAATGGATTGGTTGGTTATTTAGAAATCATTTTAAATGGGCATTAAAGGGGGAGGTGCAACTAAGTTGTGGAAGGTGGAGGTCCCGGAGAGACGAAAATAGGAAATTCATAGTTGCCAATATGAGGTGTGCTCTTGGTGACCGTGTGCATGATATCACACTTTATATTTGGGGATGTACTAGTCATCCCATGAGATACTTCCCTGGTCGTGCGACTACACATAATGGGGCCCTTTCAATAGGGGGATCTGAACCTATATAGCCCGTAGGTGTCTTTGGATGGCAAAGCTACATAGCCTAGGTAAAAGTTTTAAATGTATGCTAAACCCAGTTCCCTTTCCCGACACTTATATATGTATGTATGGTTGTATGCATTATGGATGATTTTAATTAGTTTTATAACTGACATTATTTTATCCATATCCTGAGTTCAAACTAGCGATCACTCGCTAACCTGTGTACTGGCGGCTGCATACCCACACTATGCAAGAATCAACCATTCTACTCCTCCTATCTAGCATTCAAATTTTGGTATCAGCATTGGACTAAAGTGGTGAGATTCCATCCTTTTGGAAGGATTCATTTCATATTATGGACATCTTTAGACACTTTTGTTTTATTTTGGATATTGGTTTTGGCCATATTGGGGGCATGTCTAAACCGGATATTTTTACTCTTTCAAATAGAGGCTTTGTGGTGCTTTTGGGGGTTGGTATGGGAAAGATCAGTATTGGTGTCATTCTTAGTATTTGCATTGGTATTGGGGCTGACATCACTGGACGATATTGTTGGTTGTTCCACTGTATTACATTTTGGGATTGATTATCATTATATGTTTTGGAATCCACTTGGTAATGGCCTGGTTTATGGCCTTTTGGTTTGTTTTGGTACAATTAGACTCGGTTGGGTCAGTCATGGTTATGACCCTATCCCAGAGTCTTCATGTAAGCATTTATGCTATCTGGTTATATGCTCAATATTCAGCCCATCAACGACTGTATAAGGTGGTTGGGTTGTGTAATAGGGGGAGGTCCCCGATTCTGGCTGTACTTTGGATGCCCATTACATCAGGCCATGGTTCGAGTCATGGAAAGTTGGTATCAGAGCTTTAGGTTAATGTAACTCCTCGAATCTGGTACCCGGGATGCTACACGGTGCTCATAACCTCGAAGGACCATAAGCTAACCCATGGCTGATATTTGTACCTAAATACTGCATAAAATACTGTATAAATGAAGAAATAGTAGGCTGAAACATGCTATAAGGTTCAAAACTGATAAACATCTGATAAAACCATATTAGAATAATGTGGTTCGACAATACCAAAACTGAAACAATGTCTGAAAATATCTGGTCTGAAAACACTATAGTCTGAAAGCCTCTAAACTTTCTGAATAAGGATTTAATGGAACATGTCCCCAACTAACTCCAACTACTAAAATAAACTAAGTAATGAAGAAATAAGGTAATGATAATATCCTCGAAGGATGAGGACTCACTGCTAACTCTGACTGCAGAAACTGGAATGTTGCTGATGCTTTGGAGATCGTGCTTCTGAACCTATGGTATAAAATACCATAGCGCAAATGCATCAGTATGATTGAATGTACTGTTATGGAAGTGAGGTAGGCTGAATACAAAGGGTTCAAATACATGAACAATGCTAACTGACTGTATAACATGAACGTGAGAATACATGCATGAATAAGTGACTGTGACAGAATTCGTGATGGTACCGTCTGTTGACACCTAATTTTTTCCCTCCACGACTAAATCTAATCCTGAGTTTCTTCAGTTTTGATAAAATCAAAATATTTATTTCATCCGAATAAAAGTTTTTAAAGTATTTATTTGGGTATTTTATCATTTTAAGTAACGATTGTATATTACCGTATTCAATTATACGAAAATTTTATAATTTTGTTATTTAAATATTTATTTTATAAAATATCGGATTTAACCAAGCCTTATCTTGAAAATAAATTCGAATGATTAAAATCTTGATTTATATATAATTTATTCTCAAAAATAATCGATTTGGATAAATATGTGTTTAATTTTATTAAATCAAGAAGCTCGAGATTAAATGAGCAATTAATTCGTATCAAATTTTGATCTAATTTGACCATCCTATTAAATTTGATCATAAGTGAAGTTAAAGTGGACACAATTGCGATTTAATTGGCCAATTAACTTTCGATTTGGTTGAAATTTAAATAGAGTAGGCTAAATTAGAATTGAAATTATTTTCTTGAATAACTCCAAAACTAATTGGGGTTATTTTCTAAATGATACCCAAAAACTACCCAGCCCAACAATTAAAACCCTATCAGGCCACAATAATTTCAGCCTAATTAAACTAAACTCAGCAGCCTATATTTCAACCAAGACCAGCCCAATATAACAACAACCTAAATAACACTCAACAACTCCTTTTCAATCGGCCCAAATCAAACGCCTGACCCGACCCACTTGATTGTTTTATCCTTCAACATTCTCGACAACAACTCAAAAAAACAACAACAGATAGCTTTTAACAAATAATATGCACAACAGCGTATAATTTCAATCTCAACAAAAACAAAAGCAGCTTCCCAAGCCGACCCTAACCCGCATCCAGTGAAACCCGTGCCCGTCCACTCGAATTCGTACGAGAAAAACTCGAGAATCTTCTAGAATGAGTCTAGGTGTCTCCCCCAACGGCTCAATTCCGAGAGTATCAGGCACGACAGTACAATTTCGTGCATATTGGGTGGATTTCTATTGGTTCTTAGGGGGAATAGGTTTTGCAAAAATTCTATTGGTCCACCCATTTGAATTTCTCACAAAAAATCCAAAAAATGGGTACATTTGTTGATGAAACCCCAAGATGGAAGAGGGAATTCGAATTTCAAATACCAAAATATCTTATTTTTCAAGTCCCAAAAATACCACCAATTCATCTTTTATATAAGAAACGATTGGGTCACTTTTTGGAGGAGGGGATTTTCTTGGGTTCGAAACTTTGGGTGTTGGAAAATTGATTGAAAGATTTTGGTTGAAAATTCGGGGTTAGAAAGAATCTTCAAAATCAGAAATACACACAAAAAGGGGTTAGAAAGGGGGTTCTCAGAGGGGAAAACACACTCTCTGTACGCCTAAGAAACATACATATTTAGGAGGTGCATCTGAACTGTCCAAGCATCTTTGAGTTTTTTGGTGGTCAGAATCCTATCGTCAGCTCGTTTTCCCGTTTTGCTTCCCCGAAAGAGGTAAATACACCTTTATTTTTAATTTTATTGTGGTTATCATTTTCTTCTTCGTGGTTCCACTTCTGTTTGCTGGGAATGACTGCTGTAGAGGCATGGAAGGCATAGGATTTTCGTGTTTGATATATTTTTCTACTAAAAAACTCATTCTTGCCCGTGTTTGATTGGCTGTCGTTCATGCTTGATCTCTCACATTTTATTCCGTCTGAATGTTACTAGTTAGCTTTAATGCTTCGACTTTAGAAACTGTTTTGCTGGTCTCATATTCGATGTTGCTTTATAGTTCATAGAGTAGGAGAATAAAATCTTTACGTATTTTCGAAATTCAAAAAAATGTTTAAAGAATAGATATTAGGCAGCCTGTTTGCATATCTTTTTTGCTCAAACGCAGGAAATTGTTATAAATAAGAACTCGAATGTTATTTTCTTCGTACTTGCCACTCTCAATGTACAATAGTCTCATTTGATTCTAAAGTTTATTTTAAAATATAAGAGTGGACCATAGGGCTGAATTATGTTTTCTTCATGGCTAATTCAATTTGTTGTAATTGACTCATGAGAACACATTAAAGTTTGACGGGCTAATATTTCTTTCCTTTCTTGCTTTTCTTGTTCGCATATAAGTTGCGGCATCTTGTCTCATGATTAAATCACCTAAAATTGGGTTTATGTAGTGCTTGAATCTCATTTGTTTGTTAACCCAGTGGTAACGAAGGCATTAAGATTTCAGCCTTGCTTTTCTTGAAGTTTCAGCTATCGTATTCCTCGCCTAAAGTGATTAAGTCTTTAATTTTGTATGTTTGGCATTCTGGAATTTGAATGTTGCTTGTGATCCATGGTTTATGTAGTATGATCCAAGAGTTGTAACTCTTTTTTGTGACATGCTTAATTGGGTCCTTTTGTTGCATTAAAGTGATAAATTATTTTCTTCATTTCGCTAAAGTCCATAAAAATTTCTTGTTGAAGCTTTATTTCCTCCTATAGTTGAAATTTCTTTAATTAATTATGAACATTTTCTTCAAACTGTATAGACTTTTTCTCCTGTGGCATTTTTACCTGTGTGTGAATGTATTCGAATGAAGCACGAATGCTATAGCATATTAATTGTTAAAATCTTGGACGTATGTTAATTTCTTCTTTCCTTTCTTTGCATGCACCTCCCTTGGAGTTCAAATGGACTCCTTCTCTCTTTGTATTTCATAAATGGGCCAATGAGGCCTATCCTTCCGAGTTAAGCCCAAAAGAAAATCCAAGAATCCATCGCATGGCATACGGATGCGAGGAGTGAAAAGGAGAAGAATGGGTTGAAATCCCATTTTTCGAAAAGGCTAAGAGACTTAAAAGTCTCATTTTTATCTTATTTATTTATTTATTTGTTGTCTTATTCCTTTATTCCATTATTTATTTGTTTGGGCCTCGAAGCCAAAGCTGTAAATTTAATACAGGTAGAGCGGATTTTGGGCCAAAATGGCTTGAAAACTAAATTAGGACAGGTGAAATGGGTCGAAAGCCCAATTAGACTAGGACAGGTCCCGATTTGGGTCCAATGGCCCAAATCCTTTACTTTCTCCTCCCTTTCCCCTTTTATGTGTTTATTTTTTTATCAGTTTCGTTTAGACTTAGTTAAAATCTCTACTAAGTCGCCTAAATCTATTTTACTAAAGTCTTTTCTAAAAAATCAATCACTTTTCAATAAATTAAATTTTTAGAAGTTAATCAAAAGATGTTTTTAAACAGTCCGGACAACCGCAAGTACAGACGTTTTAGGTGCCTAACACCTTCCTAAAATGTTAATAGGAACCGCTTATCTAGAATCTCTAATTTAAAATAATTTTTCTGTTTTAAATCGTTTGAAGTAACTCTTTAAAGGTTTCTTAATTCCTTTTCAAAATTAAGTGGCGACTCTTCAATAAGTTAAATTTTCGCAAAAACACCGACTACTGAGTCTGATTACTAATAACATGAGTCACTGATAACTGATATAACTGATATTGAGAGACAGTATCTGACAGTCTAGGTTCTGATAGAACTAACTGAGTTTTGTACTGTTCTGAGTTGATTGTATCTGATAGTCCTGAAATTCTGAAGAACTATCTGAGTTTTATTACTGAGACTGGGTCTGAAACTGTAACTGTGGGAAGTAGTCATCTAACCGACATGCCCCTAATACGCCATTATGGCTAAGTTGGGGTCCAATCTATAATCCAAATTGGAAGGGTGTCAATAATGCGCCACTGGTAAGGACAAACTGTGAGTGACCCTCATATAACAGGTTACTCTAATGAGAATGGTGAGACCCTTATATAACAGGTTAAGCCATCTCATCTACACTCATATAACAGGTTATGATATGTCAACCTATGATGGCTACGTAGTTCTGAAGCGCAAAGATTGCTTCTAAGAATCACACCCTCTAATAACAGGTGAGTTCCCATCCTTGGGCTCACTCGGTGCTAACTCCTACTCCCATCTGAATAAACACTGAACATGATTAACTGAATTGGACTGGACTGATTTCATGGAGTTCTATTGACTGATGGAATACTACTGAGATTACTGCATTACTGAGCTTTCTGAGATTTTCTGGGATTACTGAGTTTACTGAATTTTCCAGAGTCACATGACTGGATGAATTCTACTGAACATGGCTTGACTGAGGATATCATGAAAACATGACACTGGCTCTAGGCACACAACTAAATTTTCAGGTACAAGTACCCCCAAGACTCGATAGAAAGAAACTGACAAGGCATGACATTCTTGAATGCACGACCAACATCAACAATCCATAATACAATAAGTTGGGAATTTGATAAAGTACATGGTTTTCATAATCTCGTACATGGAAGGAATGCATATAATCAATGTCATAATTCCATATTCTAGCATCATGAGAATTTCAACAAACATCTACAATGCACATCAATAGCATGGGAGTAATTTGAACATAAGGGTAAAATATGAATCCATCACTTAAGTCATAATTGAGCTATATTACATAATTTCTAGTCTCTTAGGCATTTTTTCAAACACTTAGGGTGCATGACTTAGGGCATGGCATAATCATCAAATTAACATATCATAACCAACTAAAGTTCATGGTTTTCAACTCACATGCTAACATATTCTCATAAAAACACATAAATATTCCAACTTGGGAATCATACAACAACAATCACATGAACATAATCAACACATAACATGACTATCATAATTCATAGTTTAAAACTTAATTCTTGGGCTTCATGGATGAAAGGAATCCATGAATGAATACTATACATACCTGAGGAAGGAAACCGTGAAGGTTCTTTGAGTTCTTGGATGCATTTCTTGAGATTGACCTTGATTATCAAGGGCTAGGGTTTTGTTTTCTTGAGAGATAATGTTCTTGATATTGGGGAAAAGTGAGTAATAATGATTCAAAATGTTTTTAGGGATTAAATCTCGTACCTGGACGTCTTAAGAATTTGGAAAAAGACTATTTTATCCCTGGATGAAACTTTTAATGTTCGTCGAAATTTTATGAAATGGGCACCTGGCGTGACATGGCGCTATCGCACTGTCTCTGGAATTGGACAACGGGGAAATTGGGAGATAACGTGATGTGGAGACATTGCGAAGATTCACTGGAAAAAGGACAATTGGGATTGAGGAGCCCTCCGCGACGCGCTGTAATCGCGGAGTCTTACTGGAAACTGACAAACATCATTTTGGCTTATGGCGCGATGCACCACGGGCTGATATGATGGTGTTTTATGACTGAAACTTTAAATCTCCATAACTTCTTACCCGGTTATTGGATTTAGGCAAATTTTGTATCGATGGAAAGCTTATTCAATTTCCCACACTAAAAAGTAAAAATCTTGAAAATTCCACATATATAAAAGTGTATTAATCTTTAAATCATTTCTTTGACATCTTCGGGATGAATTTAAGCTAGGTAGAAGTACCGAGTATTACAATATCTCTTCCTTGGGAATATTCTTCCTCGAATAAAACTGACTGAGATGGGAGAATGATAAACTAAAGTACATGCTGAACATGAACAATTGAAATATGATTTCATGACTTATATAACTAATAAGTTGAATATATTATGCTGAATATATATATCTGATGCATGAATAATGGATTTATGACTACATGAATAAATTACTGATAAGATGAGACTCTTATCAAATTGAAAATGCATATCTGATGCATGAATACATGACTGAACTGACACATGAATGCATGACTGACTATGAAATGGTAATTGACACCAGGTTTATAAAGGAATTCTGAACATGAATTGGACACCAAGTTGTAACTGAAATCTGATCATGAAACTGAAAGGCTTAAGGAAAGCTGTTACCTTATGCTGAGTATGAATTAGAGGAGAAGAGGTGAGGATACTTGGTATGCATGTCTGCTTCTGCTTCCTAAGTATCTCCCTCAATGGACTAATTTCACCAAAGAACTTTGACTAGAGGGACTTCTTTGTTCCTCAGTCTGTGGGTCTGATAGTCGAGGATTTCGATTGGAATTTCCTCATAAGAGAGACTGTTCTGGATATCTATGCCCTCAATAGGTACTACAACTATTGGGTCACCTATGCACTTCTTTATCAAGGAGACATGAAAGACTGGATGAACTGAAGCTAGATCTTAAGGCAACTCGATCTCATAAGCTACTTTGCCGAAACGACTGAGAACTTTGAAGGGACCGACATATAGGGGACTAAGATTTCCCTTCTTGCCGAATCTCTTCACTTCTTTCATGAGAGATATTCTTAGATAAACATAGTCACCAATCTCGAACTCGAGATCTTTTCTATGCATATCTGCATAAGACTTTTGTCGGCTTTGAGCAGCCCAGAGTCTTTCTCTGATCAACTGGACTTTTTTATAAGGAATCGAATACTAAGTCAAGACCTATAACTGAGGCCTCACTAACTTCAAACCAACCGACCGGAGATCTACACCTCCTACCATAGAGAGATTCAAGTGGAGCCATCTTAATACTGGAATGATAGTTGTTGTTGTATGCAAACTCAATCAAAGGCAAGTGGTCATCCCAACTACCCTTAAAATCAATTGCACACGCTCGCAGCATATATTCTATAGTATGAATGGTCCTTTCTTATTGACCATCTGTCTGAGGATGAAAGGCTTTTCTAAGATGAACTCAGGTACCAAGACCCTTTTGGAACACTTTCCAAAAATAAGAGGTAAATTGAGTACCTCTGTCTAAGATAATAGATAATGGAACACCGTGCAATCTGACCAACTCTCTGATGTAGAGTTTGGCATAATCCTCAGTTGAATAAGAGGTATAGACTATAAGAAAATGAGCTGACTTCGTCATCCTGTCTACAATGACCCATACTGAATCATGCTGGCGACGAGTATGAAGTAAACCCATCACAAAGTCCATGTTCACTTCTTCCCACTTCCACATAGGAATACTGAACTCCTATATGGACCCACTAGGCTTCTGATGCTCTATCTTAACTTGCTGACATGTAGAGCACTTAGCCACAAGATCTGCAACATTTCTCTTTATCCCACTCCACCAATAGATATCCCGCAAGTCGTGATAAATCTTTGTGGCCCCTGGATAAATAGAGTAGTGCGCACCATGTGCTTCTGCAAGAATTCACTGCCTCAAGTCATCTACACCTAGAACACACAAACGATCCTGACAATGTAATACACCATCTCCTCCTTAGGAGAAAACCTCAACCTTTTGATCCTCGACTGACTCTTTCAACATGACTAGACTGGGATCTCTATCTTTCTTTTCTTTCACCTCAAAAACTAAAGATGATTCTGAACTACCTTGAACCCATATACTACCCTCTAAAGAATCGACTAAACGGACACCTAGTCTGGCAAGCAGATGAACTTCCTAAGCTAACTTCTTTTTATTGTCCTCAACATGAAAAACACTACCTATAGAGAGTCTACTGAGAGCATCAACCACTACATTGGCTTTTCACGGATGATAAAGAACACCCATGTCATAATCTTTCAAGAGCTCTAACCACCTTCTATGACGGAGGTTGAGTTCTTTCTGATAGAATACGTACTGAAGGCTCTTGTGATCTATGAACACATCTATATGAACTCAGTATAGATAATGCCTCCAAATCTTTAAGGAAAATACTACTGCTGCTAACTCAAGATCATGAGTAGGATAATTCTTCTCATGGGGTTTAAGCTGTCTGGAGGCGTAGGCTATGACCTTACCATGCTGTATGAGGACACAACCCAAACCTACTCTAAATGCATCATAATATACTACGAACCCATCTGGACCATCTGGTAATGCTAGAACTGGAGTTGAGGTGAGTCGAGTCTTCAACTCCTGAAAACTCTTCTCGTAAGGATCTGACCATTAAAACTTGACCTTCTTCTAAGTCAATCTGAACACAGGGAAAGCAATAGAAGAAAATCCCTCAACAAACAATCTGTAATAGCTAGCCAAACCCAAGAAAATCCTAATATCTGATGGAGAGATAGGTCTGGTCCAGTTTCTTACTTCTTTGGTCTTTTGATGATATACTCTAATGTCATCACCGAAAATGATATGACCAAGGAATGTTACTAACCATAGCCAAAATTTGCACTTACTGAATTTAGAAAATAGCTGATAATCTCTGAGGGTCTGAAGTATGATTCTGAGAAGGTCTGCGTGATCACGTTCACTGTGGGAATAGATAAGAATATCATCTATGAAGACTATGAATAACTTGTCTAAGTACTTCTTGAACACATGGTTCATCAAGTCCATGAAAGTTGTAGGGGCATTGGTAAGACCAAAGTACATGACTAGGAATTCGAAGTGACCATATCGAGTTCAGAAAGCTATTTTTGGAATGTCACATTCTCTGACTCTAAGCTGATAATAGCCTGATCTGAGGTCTATCTTAGAGAAATAGTTGGCACCCTGAAGTTAGTCAAACAATTCATCAATTCTGGAAAGTGGATACTTGTTCTTGACTGTGACTTTATTGAGCTGACGGTAATCAATGTACATTCTAAGAGAACCATCTTTCTTTCGCACGAATAAGACTGGTGAACCCCACTCGATACACTGGGTCTGATGAATTCCTTATCTAAGAGATTCTTTAACTTCTCTTTCAGTTCTTTGAGTTCTGTTGGTGCCATTCTATATGGAGAAATAGATGTAGGCTGAGTATCTGGAAGAAGATCAATGCCAAAGTCTATTTCCCTTTCGGTCGGAATTCTTGAAAGATCTTAGGGAAAGATATCTGAATATTCACTCACGATTGGGACTGATTCAAAACTGGGAGTTTTGAAACTAGTATCCTTAACTTAAATAAGATGATAGACACATCCTTTAGATATCATTTTCCTTGCCCGAAGGTAGGAAATAAGCTGACCTCTAAAAATGGATACACTACCCTTCCACTCTAGGACGGGTTCATTTGAAAACAAAAACTAAACTATTCTGTTTCTGCAGTCGACTGTGGTATAGCAGGAATAAAGCCAATACATGCTGAGAATGACATCAAAATTACTCATCTCTAATTTGACTAAGTCTACTGTAGTGACTTTCTGAAATATCATAACCAGGCAGTCTATGATGGTCTTATCCACTGGGGTAGATACTGAGAAGGACTCTGCTATAATTTCAGGACTGACTCCGAAATCAATTACTATATAAGGAGTAATAAATACAAGGAAGCTCCTGGATCTAACAAAGCGTAAACATGCAAGTGACAAACTCCTTCCACTCAATAGGCTCTGCATCAACTGACCTCTCTGACTTTCACTGTTTGAGCCAAGTGTGAGCCACATCCTGTAACTGGTATGCGGCTTTCAGACTTCCTAGTACTCTATTGAACCTTAGGCTCTGATACCAAGTTTGTAACACCCCGAATTTGGTACCAGAAATGCTACACGATGCTCATGACTCCAAAGGACCACAAGCTAATCCATGACTAATTTTTGTACCTGAACACTATATAAAATACTGTATAAAGGCAAAAATAGTAGTAATAAACATGCCATAAGGTTTAAAACTGATAAACATCTGATAAAACCATATCTGAATAATGTGGTATGACAATACCAAAAATAAAACAATGTCTAAAAACATCTGGTCTGAAAGCCTCTAAACTATCTGAATAAGGAGTTGATGGGATATGTCCCCAACTAACTCCAACTACTGAAATAAACTAAGTAATGAAGAAATAAGGTAATGATTATTTCTTCACAGGATGAGGACTCACTGCTAACTCTGACTGCTGAAACTGGAATGCTGTTGATGCTCTAAAGCTCGTGCTTCTGAACCTATGGTATAAAACAACATAGAGCAAATATGTTAGTACAATTGAATGTACTGGTTACAAGTGAGGTAGGCTGAATGCAAAGGGTTTAAATGCGTGAACAATGCTAACTAACTGTATAGCATGAACGTGAGAATACATGCATGAATAAATGACTGTGACTGAATTCGTGATGGTACCGACTACTGCATCTGATTACTGATAACTAATACTGAGCGACTGTATCTGACAGTCTAGGTTCTGTTGGAACTAACTGAGTTCTGTACTATTCTGAGTTGACTATATCTGATAGTCCTGAAATTCTGAGAACTATCTGAGTTCTATTACTGAGACTAGGTCTGAAACTGTAACTGTGGAAAGTAGTCATCTAACTAACATGCCCCTAATACGCCATAATAGCTGAGTTAGGGTCCAATCTTTAACCCTAATTAGAAGGGTGTCAATTCCGCGCCACTGGTAAGGACAAACTGTGAGTGACCCTCAAATAACAAGTTACTCTAATAAGAACGGTGGGACCCTCATATAACAGGTTAAGCTACCTCATCTATCCTCATATAATATGTAATAATCTCTTAACCTACGCTGGTTACGTATTTCTGGAGAGCAAAAATTTCTTCTAAGAATCACAACCTCTAATAACAGGTGAGTTCCCATCTTTGGGCTCACTCGGTGCTAACTTCTACTCCCATATGAATAGACACTAAACATGATTAACTGAACTGAACTGGACTGAGTTCATGGAGTTCCGTTGACTGATAAAATACTACTGATATTACTGAGCTTTCTGAGATTTACTGGGATTACTGAGTTTACTGAATTTTACTGAGTCACATGACTGGCTAAATTCTAGTGAACATGGCTTGACTGAGCATATCGTGAAAACATGACACTGGCTCTAGGCACACAGCTAAATTGTCGGGTACAAGTACCCCCAGGACTCAATAGAAGCAAACTGATAAGGCATGACATTCTTGAATGCACGACCAACATCAACAATCCATAATGCAATAAGTTGGGAATTTCATGAAGTACATGGTTATCATAATCTTGTACATGGAAGGAATGAATATAATCAATGTCATCTATATTATACATCAATAGCATGGGAGTAATTTGAACATAAGGGTAAAACATCAATCCATCACTTAAGTCACAATTGAGCTATATTATATAATTTCTAGTCTCTTAGGCATTTTTTCAAACACTTAGGGTGCATGACTTAGGGCATGGCATAATCACCAAATTAACATATCATAACCAACTAAAGTTCATGGTT
The DNA here is from genome assembly GCA_030864215.1 of Capsicum pubescens. NCBI lineage: Eukaryota > Viridiplantae > Streptophyta > Magnoliopsida > Solanales > Solanaceae > Capsicum > Capsicum pubescens. Next base: position 35,283,745 of record CM061545.1, on the reverse strand, counting down.
TTCAACTCACATGCTAACATATTCTCATAAAAACACATAAAGATTCCAACTTGGGAATCATACAACAACAACCACATGAACATAATCAACACATAGCATGAATATCATAATTCATAGTTTAAAACTTAATTCTTGGGCTTCATTGATTAAAGAAATCCATGAATGAACACTATGCATACCTGAGAAAGGAAACCTTGAAGGTTTTTAGATTTCTCGGATGTATTTCTTAAGATTGACCTTGATTTCTCAAGGGCTAGGGTTTTGTTTTCGTGCTAGAGAATGTTCTTAATTTTGGGGAAAAGTGAGTAATAATGATTCAAAACGTTTTTAGGGATTAAATACCGTACCTGGACGTGTTAAGACTTTAGTAAAAGACTATTTTAGATATGGACGAAACTTTTAATGTTCGTCAAAATTTTCCAAAATGGGCACCTGGCGTGACGCAACACTATCGCATCGTGTCACTGGAATTGGACAACTGGGAAATCTGGAGATGGTGCGACGTGGAGACATTGCGGAGATTCACTGGAAAAAGGATAATTGGGATTTAGGAACCCTCTGCGATACGATGTAATTGCGGAGTTTTACTGGAAACTGACAAACGTCATTTTGGCTTATGGCGTGACGCGCCACTCGCTGAAATGATGGTGTTTTATGACAGTAACTTTAAATCACCATAACTTCTTACCCGGTTATCGGATTTAGGCCAATTTTGTATTGATGGAAAGCTTATTCAATTTTCCACACAACAAAAAGTCAAAATATAGAAAATTCCACATATATAAAAGTGTATTCATCTTTAAAGAATGTATTTGACATCTTCAGGATGAATTTAAGCTAGGTAGAAGTTCTGGGTATTATAGTTTATGGTCAACTAGGAAGTCCACAAAGACATGCCGAGTAGAGGTTCTTTTAGAAGTGTGTAGCATGCCACACTCATAAGAGAGAGGCTACAGCACATTTATGAATGTTTCACTTTCTTGGTATTCTATTTTCAAGCTTGGAGTCTGAGTCCTGGAATCTTCTCTAATCCTTGTTTATTCATCTTTTAGATCATGCCTCATTGATATGGAAAATAAAAAAAAATTTCTTTCCCATCTCGGGATGATAATGAAGGGGTGCGTCCTATGATGGGGGTACATCTTTGATCTCAGGGTCCTATTATGGTACTGGAGTTCCTCCTAATCCTACTAGTTATCCTCAAGTCCCTCAGTACAATGTGATTAATATGGAATTTCATCAATCTATTCATAGTATTGCTCAGTTGATTGCTGCTTAGGCTGAGCGGGATGTATCTGGTGGGTTGTCTACTGAGGCCACAAGGGTTGGCCAACTTATGAAGATAGGTCCTTCTACTTTTACTGGATTGAGGGTGGAGGAGGATCCACACGGCTTCTTGGATGAAATAAATTTTGGGTGATGCAAGCTACCAATATGTAGGGTGTAAACTTTATATATTATCAGCTCAAAGATGTAGTTTATTAGTGGTACGAGGAGTGGTACAGATATAGGGGTGATGTGGAAGACTCATATTAATGGGAGGGTTTTTCTTATGCCTTATTGTGTTGTTTCTTTTCTCAAGAGTTGAGAAAATATAAGATGGAGGAGTTTGTGAATCTCAAGCAAGGGAGAATGACTGTCAAGGAATATGCCTTGAGGTTCCAACAGTTATCAAGGTATGCTCTTGATTTGGTGGCTGACATGCGGGCGAGAATGAGTAAGTTAGATTTTGGGTTGAATAGAGATTTCCTCTTGGAGAGAAATATTGCTTTGCTCATTAAAGATATGGATATTTCTCAGTTAACTGTCCATATGCAGCAAGTGAAGGATGAGAAGAGGAGGCAGGTAGAGTTTGGGGAGAGGTAAGGAAAGAGGAGTAAGTTTTCTGACCAGGGAGGTATGTAGTCCCAGGGTAGTCAGGATGGAGACAAATAAAAGAAGAAGAAAGGGGTGAGATTGGGTTCTTTTTCTAGTGTTAGTGCCCCTTACCTGAAGCAATAGGGAGATAGGCGTCATTAAGGTGGTGACAATTTCCGGGCACAGGGTGCCCAATCTCAGGTGAGTGGTAGTTATTCAGTTTCTTCATAACGTCCTTGTTGGTTCTGTGGTCAACCCCATTGGGGTTATTATAAAGAAGAGAGGGACAAATGCTTCAGATGTAGCCAGCCTGGTCATTGGGTTAGGGATTGTCCAATTAATAAGGTCGCTATGGGGACGAATAAGGTTTCTGTGGCATCAAATTCTGCTCCTACACCTGGTGGTGTTGCGTCTTCTTCTGTTACTGATCTTAGTTCTAGTAATTGTCAGAATAGGTTGTATGCTTAGGCGTCCCGACAGGAATTCGAGGCATCACCTGATGTCGTTACCGGTACATTACAGCTCATTTATCAGGACGTATATTATTTTCTTGATCCAGGGCCCACTCTTTCATATGTTACTCCTTATGTGGTTGTGTCTTTTGGTTTTGATCCCGAAGTGATTTCAAATCCTTTTTTTATTTCTACCCCGATAGGAGATTCGGTTATTGCTTGAAGGGTCTATAGGGGGTGCGTGGTATTTGTTGGTGACAAGCAGCCCTAGTGGATCTGTTTGAATTGGGGATGGTGAATTTTGATATTTTCTTAGATATGGATTGGTTACACTACTATTACGTGTCCTTAGACTGTCGGACCCGAAAGGTTATCTTTAAATTTCCTGGTGAACCGGTTATAGAATGGGAAGGTGGTTCCCTATATCCTAGGGGAAGGTTTATTTCTTATCTTAGATATCAGAGGTTATTCTCTATGGTATGTTATTATCACTTGGTCCGGGTTAAAGATTCTAGCTCAAAAGGTCCTTTATAGTCAGTTCCTGTGGTTAATGTGTTTCCAGAGGTCTTTCCGAATGATCTTCCTGGTGTTCCTCCGGATAGGGAAATAGAGTTTGGTATTTCTTTCGAACACTCGTCCAACATCTATTCCTCTTTATAGAATGTCTCCAGATGAGTTGAGGGAACACAAGATGCAACTTAAGAATCTTCTGGATAAGGGGTTTATTCATCGTAGCATTTCTCCGTGGGGTGCACCATTCTTGTTTGTGCGTAAGAAGGATTGCTCCCTTCAAATGTACATTGACTACAGGCAGTTGAATAAGGTAAAAATCAAGAACAAGTATCCTCTTCCAAGGATAGGTGATGTGTTTTACCAGTTTCAAGGTACCAAGTTCCTTTCTAAGTTAAATCTTTGGTATGGGTATCATCATCTTAATATTAGGGAGGTGGATATCCCTAAGATGGCTTTTCATACTCGGTATGGGCATTTTGAGTTCTTCGTGATGTCATTTGGATTGACTAATGCCCCAGCGATATTCATGGATCTGATGAACAGAGTTTTCAGATAGTATTTAGATCTCTTTGTAATTGTGTTTATTGGTGGCATTCTAGCTTATTCGAGGAGTGAGATGTATTATGCTAATCACCTCCATATGGTATTGCAGACCTTGAAGGAACATCGATTATATGTTATGTTCTCTATGTGTGAATTTTGGCTGAACACTATGACATTCTTGGGTCATATTATTTCCAATGAGTGGATAATGATGGATCCTCAAAAGGTTGTTGTAGTGAAGAAGTGGTTTATACCCACGACTCTATTCAACATTCGGAGCTTCTTGGGTTTGCCCAGGTATTATAGGCAGTTTGTGGAGAGCTTCTCATCGATAGCGGCTCCTTTGACTAAGTTAACTCAGAAGAAGGTTAAGTTTTCTTGGTTGAATGCTTATAAGGTGAGTTTTGAAAAGTTGAAGGATAAGTTAACTTTGACTCTAATTTTAACTTTGTCGAAAGGCAATGATGGGTTTGTGGTTTATTGTGATGCATCTCGGTTAGGGCTTAGTTGTGTTTTGATGCAGCATGGGAAGGTGATTACCTATGCTTCTACTTAGTTGAAGGTGCATGAGAGAAACTATCCTACTCATGATTTGGAGCTGTTGGTAGTTGTGTTTGCTTTGAAAAACTAGCTACATTACTTGTATGGTGTTCACGTTCATATCTTTTCTGATCATAAGAGTCTAAAGTATGTATTCACTCTAAATAAGCTTAATCTTAGGAAGAGGAGATAACTTGATCATCCCAAGGACTATGATATGAGTCTTTACTACCACTCTTGTAAGGCTAACGTGGTAACTGATACACTTAACAGGTTGTCCATGGGGAGTTTATCTCATGTGGAGGAAGGAAAGTTGGAATTGGTAAAGGATATTCACCCCTTGAATAATCCTGGAGTTCACTTCTTGGACTCCAAGGAGTGTGGTGTGATGGTGCAAAAAGTGGTTCGATCATCTCTTGGTACAGAGATTAAGGAGAAACAAGTTCTAGATCCTATCTTGGTGAAAATCAAGAGTGATATTGGTGGGAGAAAGGTGGTAGTGTTTGAGATTAGTGATGATGGTACTTTACGATACCAAGTAAGGTTGTGTGTTCCTGATGTTGACAGTTTGCAGCAAAGGATTTTGGCTGAGGTGCATGAGTTGTGCTATGTTGTTGATCCCGGTTCGACAAAGATGTATTATGATTTCTAGGAGATCTATTAGTGAAATGGTATGAAAAGGGAAATGGTTGATTTTGTGGCTAAGTGCATGGTGTGTCAACAAGTTAAGGTTGAGACATGAGGCCTAGCGGATTGCATCAAGAAATTGAATTGCCCGAATTGATGTGGGAGGTAATCAATATGGATTTTGTTACCGGTCTTCCACGGTCTCAGAACCAATTTGATTCAATTTGGGTCATTGTGGATAGGATGACGAAGTTTGCTCACTTTTTGTCGGTAAGGACTACCTTTTTGGTGGAGGATTTTGTGAAGCTGTATCTTCAGGAGAATGTGAAGCTGCATGGGGTGCCTGTTTTGATTATTTCTGACCTTGGCACGCAGTTTAAATGTAACTTCTTGTGGCCTTTTGGGGAAGGGTTAAGGACTAAGGTTAGTCTGAGTACTACTTTTCATCTGCAGTCGGACAGTCAAGTAAAGATAACTTTTCAGAAATTAAAGGATATGCTTTGTGCTTGTATGATTGACTATGGTGGCAATTGGGTTGAGCATCTACCTTTAGTGGAGTTTACTTACAACAATACCTATCATTCTTATATTGGTATGGCCCCGTTTGAGGTGTTGTATGGTAGGAGGTATAGATCTCTTATTAGTTGGTTTAAGCTTGGTGAGGCGGATATGTTTGGTCCAAATATTATTTATCAAGCTATAGAAAAGGTGAAGGTGACTTGGGATAGGCTTAAGGCTTCCCAGAGTCGCCAAAAGTCATACATGGATGTTAAGCATAGAGGCTTAGAGTTTGAGGCTAGGGATAAGGTATTCATAAAGGTGTCTCCCATAAAAGAAGTTGTGCAGTTTGGCAAGAAGGGTAAGCTCAGTCCCATGTTTATTGGTCCTTATGTAATTCTGCAAAGGGTTGGTAATGTTGCTTATAAATTGGAGTTACCTTCTAGTTTGGGCTTGGTTCAGCTGGTATTTCATATTTCCATGTTGAGGAAATGCATTAGTGATCCTTCTTTGGTTGTTCCTTTAGAAGGATTGGGTATCTCAAATTCTCTGTCTTATGAAGAGGTCCTAGTTGAGATATTAGATAGGCAAGTTCATCAGTTGCGGACCAAGGATATGGCTTTGATTAAGGTTTTAAGGCGAAACCACAAGGTGGAAGAAGCTACATGGGAAGTGAAAGAGGAAATAAAGTCCAAATATCTGCTCTTGTTTTTTTTTCCTAGGATTCATGCGGAAGGTATGTGTTCTTAAATACATCTTTATTTTCTAAGTTTATTAAAGGAAAGATTAATATCTTTGCCTTTTATCGAACTTTGGTGAAGATTGGGAATATGTTTGATAATACAAATGACTCTATGTGTGGTTACCTCTACCTTGTCCATAATTTAGGGATGAATGTTCCTAGTGGGGGATAATGTTACATTCTAAGTTTTGGCCCTTAGAATTTTTCCTGGAATTCCATTCTTTGAACCCAATACGACTTATGGGCATGAGCCATATATTGGGGTACGAGTGGTATGGCCTTATCGTATACTGACTAGTGTTGGTTTGTGGGATAAATGGGTTAATGGAATGGATATAACTTAGGAATAATAGTTGTATGGTTGGATACGATTTGTATCTTGTACTCGTATAGGGGACAGTAGACAAACCTCTTGGTATTCTATTCTACCAGGGATACAGATGGGAGGTAGGAATTGTATGTTGTGGATACGACTTGGTTGAATGAGTCGTATACTAGATAGTGTTGGGTCCAATGGTTGAGGTTGGGATACGAGTGATGCTTACTACTCGTATAGGAAGGGTACGATTCGTAAGGGTCAATCGTATCCCTATGATGGGATTTTTGTGAAACTTAAGTAGGGGTATTCTGGACATTTCCCTACTTACCCTAATAGGACCCCACAAATTTTAACCTACTTTAAAGAGTATTTAATCTATTATACTATTTATTAACATTTAGAAACTATTCCTAAACACTTAATAATTCTCTCAACAGCTTTTAGGGCAAGAAAGCTAGGGTTTCATCTTGAGGGCTAATCTGGGACTTGCTTTGGTGATTTCTTTCCATCAATTCTTCGGTATTAGGCATGTTATCTCCCTTCATTGTTATTTTTAACTAAAGGCATGATTTTATCATTGTTTTTCATGATTTCAATATGGTATGCTTTGGGTTTTCAAATATAATTTGCGGGTTTTGTTTATAAACACTTGGTTATGGTTTCCCACGGTTTTAATTATGCTTTGATATGCATTAATGGTGGTTTTGGATAATTGGAATACATGGAATGGTTATTGGTAATAGTAATTGGTTTTGTATATATATATTATGTCTCCAATGTGTTTGACAAAATGCTTATAAAGATATGATCATTGTATTGACTTTTTTTAAATGGAACTCTTGCTTGTTTTAAACTTGGTAAAGGATCTATGCATGGTTTAAATGATTTAGAAAGGTAAATGGCTAAATGGTTTTGCTTGTGGGGTACAGATTCCTCCAAGAGGTCTAATATGGTAAATGGAAGGGCACTTGAAAGTCCCCTTAACCTATAAATGGTTGGCTATGGATAGTACTTGCAAGTAAGGTTGGTATGATGATACCACCACTAAATGGCCTTGGTTAATAAATGGTAAATGGATTGGTTGGTTATTTGGAAATGGTTTAATTGAGCATTAAAGCGAGAGGTGATCGTGTGCATGATGTCACACCTTATATTGGGGGTTGTACTAGTCATCCTATGGGATACTTCCCTGGTCATGCGGCTACACGCAATGGGGCCTTTTTTAGCAGGGAGAGATGAACTCATATAGCTCGTGGGTGTCCTAGGATGAAAAATCTACAAAGCCCAGGTAAACTTTTTAAATGCATGCTAAACCCGATTCTCTTTCCCGGCACTTCTATATGTATGTATGGTTGTATGCATTATGGATGGTTTTACTTGGTTTTATAACTGACATTATTTTATCCTTATCATGTGTTCATACTAACGATCACTCGCTAACTTGTCTATTGGATGCTTCATACCCATGCTATGCAGGAACCAACCATTCTACCCCTCCTGTCTAGCATTTGAATTTCTGTATCAGCCTAGGACTGAAGTGGTGAGCTTCCATCCTTTTGGAAGGCTCTATTTCATGTTATGGGCATCTTTAGACACTTTCATTTTATTTTGGATATTGGTTTTGGCTATAGTTGGGGGCATGTCCCAACCGAATATTTTTACTCTTTCAGATAGAGGCTTTACGGTAATTTTGGGGGTTGGTAGGGGTGGAATCGATATTAGTGTCAGCCTTAGTATTAGCATTGGTATTAGGGATGACATCATTGGAAGATATTGTTAATTGTTCCATCATATTAGATTTTCTCATTGATTATCATTATATGTTTTGGAATCCATTTGGTTATGACCTAGTTTATGGCCTTTTGATTTGGTTTGGTATGGTTGGATGGTTGGTTTGGTACGGTTGGACTCGATTGGGTTGGTCACAATTGTGACCCTATCCGAGAGTCTTCATGTGATCATTTATCCTATCTGGTTATATGCTCAAAATTCAACCCATCAATGGCTATAAAAAATGGTTGGGTTGGGTAACAAGGGGTAGTACCCGGTCCTGGTTGGACTTGGGATGCCCATTACGTCTAGGCCCTGGTTTGGATAGTGACACCCCCCCCTCCTTGATGGACAAAGGGAAAGAAAAACTGGAACCAGTCCATCATCAGACCTCCCCTCCCCCCCATATGATGACTTCTATAATATGGAATTGTAGGGGAGAGAACAATGTCGAGTTCAGAAGGCATTGTCAATCTATGGTTAACAACAAATAGCCCTTTATGCTTACCCTTCTTGAAACTAGAATGGCTGATCACAAAGCCATTGCTGAAATCTTGGGTTTCAATAGCCAAATTCAATTCCCTGCTACGGGTATTTCAGGGGGTATTGTTATCATGTGGGATAATTCTACTTTGGGCATTCATGACATTGCTATTTTTCCTTAGTCTATTCATGTGGCTGTAAAGGTAATTAATCTTTTTTTCTCCCTATACTTTAGTGCTATTTATGCTAGTAATAGTTTCGAAGTTAGGAATAGTCTTTGGGCTAACCTCACAGAGTTTGCTAACTCTATTACTGATGAGTGTCCTAATCCTTGGATTATTGTAGGTGACTTTAATAAAGTCCTTAAATCCTCAGAGAAGATTGGTGGCAATAGTATCAACATCACTAGAACCACTGCGTTCTCCGATTGCATAAATAATTTCAGCCTTGTGGACCTTGGTTTCAAAGGTAGTAAATATACCTGGTCTAACAAAAGATATAGGAATAAAAGAGGGCTCACTCTTGAAAGGCTAGATAGATGTCTATCCAATATGGCTTAGATTCATCTTTTTCCTGAAGCCTCTATCAGTCACCTTCCCAAAACCCATTCTGACCACTGTCCCATCCTCTTGAAGTTTGACAATGTCCCCAACATCTAGGATAAACCCTTTAGGGTTGAGTCCATGTGGTGCTCTCACCTAATCTTTATCCACATTATCCGGAATTCTTTCCCCCTTGATGTTCCTCTGACTGAAGCCATAGCCACCTTTGAATCCTAGGTGAAAACCTAGAACAGAAAAACCTTTAATAACATTTTCAAGAGAAAGAACATGATTCTTTCTAGATTAGCTAGAATCCAAAAATCCCCCTCTTACTAGTCAAACGTATTCCTCCAGGACCTAGAAAGAACCCTCACTAAGGAATTTAGTATCATTCTTAGACAAGAACAAGAATTCTGGAAACTAAAATCCAAAATTAATTGGCTATCTAAGGGTGACTCTAATACTAGATTCTTCCACACCTCTACTCTTAATCGGATAAGAAGAAATAAGATTAATGCCATCAAAGATGATAAGGTTAATTAGTTCTACTCCTCTAAGGCAATCCATAACCACATTTTCTCCTTCTACAACAATCTCTTCAGGACTGACCACTTCTCTTCTCATCTCATCTGTCAGTTGAACCCAGGGTACATCAGATCAGAGGATTATGATACTTTTAACAGTATACCTTTCCCTGAAGAAATTAAAAGAACCATCTTCTCTTTTAAACCCTACAAAGCTCCTAGCCTTGATGGAATCCACCTATTCTTTTACCAGAGGTACTAGAACATCTTGATTTATTTTGTTATCAGGTTCTGTGTCAACACCTTTACCTCTGGTAAAATGGAGGATAAGGTCAATTCCGCTACCTTTATCTCATCCCCAAATGTCCCAATGCTAGCAATATTACGAATTGCAGACCCATTGGTCTATGTAACACTCAATATAAGCTTATGACAAAGATAATTTCTTAAAGACTAAAACCTTACTTAGCTTGGATCATCATCCATACTCAAGGAAACTTTCTCCCCAATAGGTGGACCTCAGACAATGCAATCATTTTCTAAGAGATCATATCGCACTTCCAGAAATGAGTGGCAATAAGGAAAACATGGTTTTGAAAATAGACCTAGAGAAAGCCTTTGATAGACCTGAGTGGTCTTTCATTAGACAAGCTATCCACATCTTCAACATCCCTATCAAACTCAGCTCCCTCATTATGTCTTGAATCTCTTCTTCCAACATAACTGATTTAATTAATGGAGGAAGATCTGAATTTTTCTACCCCACTAAAGGTATTAGACAGGTAGACCATCTTTCTCCTTATATCTTTATTATGTAAATGAAACTTCTCTCTAGAAGAATAGGTCATGAGGTAGATATCCTTAACAGGCAACCCATATCCATTTGCAATAAGGGCCCCAAATTTCCCATATTTTTCTGCTGATGAACTTACTCTCTTCTTTAAGATCTTTGTAGGAAGCTGTGCCACTATTTCGAAAGATCTTGAGTCTTTTAGCCTTCATTCTGGACAAAAAATCAACCTCTCCAAATCCAAGGTCATCTTCTCAGTGAATTGCCTACCTTAGGAAAAACCTCTATGGTAAATATACTTTCTATCCAAGCTAGGGATAACTTTTGAAGTACCTTGGTTTCCCTATTCTTCACTCTTCCCCTTGCCAAAGGGACTTGCAGTTCATTGTTGATAATATTAAAATCAAACTAGCTAGTTGGAAAACCAAGTTCTTGAACCTTTCTGGGAGGGTTACCCTTGCAAAATCTTCTGTTAGTTGTATCCCTACCTATGTTATGTAGTACCACTCTATCTCAAGAAGAATCATCTCCCTTATTGATAGATCCCAAAGCAACTTTATTTGTGGTTCCACCTTGCAGAAAAGGAGAATACACATGGTGAGCTCAGACAAAATCACTCTCTCCAAAAACCAAGGTGGTCTTGGTATCCAAAAAGTTATGCACAAGAATGACACCATGCTTACTATCCTAGACTGGAGACTTAACCAAAACCCTAACTGTCTTTTGGCAAATATACTCAAGAACGAATATGTATCCCCTAAGCCCAAGTGTAACCCCTCCTCCTCAAAGACTTGGAAAAATATTTCCAGGGTTGGAAGCATTTTCTAAATGATGCCCACTGGATTGTCCATAAAGGAAATCGAATAAACTTCTGGTATGACAGGTGGATCACCAACATGGAACCCCTTAGATACCTTATTCAGGGCCTCCTTAGCCTTCCCCAATCCTAAATTAGTGTCTCAGAAGTCCAGAATAAAGGTCGCTGGTTATTCTCTGACCTGTCCCTCCAACTTCCTCAGTCCCTCATAGTAGACATTAAAGACTTATTTACTCACAACCCAAACTCTCACTCGGATCACCTCATCTAGGGTCTAACTGGCAATGGTATTTTCTCTAGTAGTAGTGCTTATTCCCTCATCTCAAACACTACTACATCACCTAGGACCCCCCCCCCAGAAGGTAATTTCCTGTACCATTGGAAGAAGACAAACTGCCCCCCAAGGATTAAGACCTTCCTTTGGCTTGCCCAACATAATAGATTGCCCACTAAGGCTTCCCTTTCCAACATGGGCCTCCCCATCAGCCCTAACTATGACTTTTGAAACCACTCTCTCAAAGATACTCCCCACTTCTTCTTTGATTTCCCTTCCACTCATGAGCTCTGGAACGACCTTTTATCTAAAGGCCCCTTAGAGCCAAGAATTACCCTCTCTAATCATCAGCCTACCAGATGGTCCCTCAAATGGACTAAACTGAGATATTAAAAGTTTAAAAATCATCTTGACTGGCAAGATATTATCCCCTTCTGTCACTGGACTACCTGGAGAAACAGAAACCCCAATTGCTTTGAGAACAAGAAGAGTAAACCCTCCTTTGTCCAAAGATACTCAGAAGCGATCGAATATAACCTGTTGGTTGCTAATCCCCCATCCACATCCAGATTCATGGATATCAATATACATTGGATCCTTCTCCCCAAGGCTATTTTAAACTTAACACTGATGGGTCATGTCTGGGGAATTCAGGTAGGGAAGGGATAGGGGGTCTAATTCGTAATGTATCACGACCCGAGACTACCCCCTAGTCGTAACACGGTGCTTGGAACCACATGTGATCTCAATCTAACCCATGAATTGGCATGATACTTGAGAAACTGATTTAGAATTTATTAAATACCTAGTTCTGCTATGCGGAAACACAATCATAATGAAATATGAATAAGTATGTAACTGATAAAAATTTACAATCTAAAAAAAATGATTAATGAACTCAAATTACATGACTGACTCTTACTGACATCTATGAAGACTCTGCTATACTGACTATAGATAGCTGGGACATGCCTCCAACTACCACTAATCAATACATATTGGAAAAAATAAAAAAATACAACAGAGTACATAAACTAAATCTGATTGGAATCCCCAAAATAGGAGAACTCATCACCTATTGGCTGGAAGTTACAACTTTCTGATTATGATGTGTAGACTATAACTAGTACATACATAATTGGATAGTGTAGCACATAGACATATGGATCAGTGCTTCTGGAATGTGCTGAGTAAGTGGGGGTAAATGCAATAAGTAAAATTAATTTCATATGTAATCTTAAAACATGCATGTAAGGTTAAATAGACTCACCAAGAGACTGAAATAAACTGAAAGTTGAAGTATCTAAAAACATGGGTAACAAACATAATCTGATAAGCTGGTGAATCACTACATTTAGTTTCTAATAATCTTTATTGTAGTAGGATAAATAAAACTGAAGCTGGGATATGGTAAAACAGGAGTATTGTATGTAAATCTCAAGTAAAGATGAACATGCTATAAAAACTTTATTGAGGATCCTTTATGGATACTGAACATGAAAAATTAAATTGTACTTAATTTAAATAGCTAGACTAAAACTGTGAGATACTTTGCGTATGAGGTAAGGACTAACTGAACAACATGAGATAACTAAGCATGAATGCATAAAAACTAAAATATCTGAGAATACAAGACCAAGCATAAACATGTTTCTAAAATAATTTGTAAACTGAAATCTGATAATTGAATAACTGAGAATCTATACACTTGTTCAAGAAAACTTGAATTGAAAATACACTGAATATTATACTGAGACTGTGGCAGGTATTATATAATCGACATGCCCCAATCTGAGATAATTAGGGTCCAACCTGTAACCCCAGTAGGAAGGGTGTCAGTACCATGCCACGAGTACTAACATTGGCTGACGATATGGATCCATTAATCAGATATCCCAAAGGACTAGGAAGTCAGTCATAAACTGGCAGGTGACCCTCAAGAGAGTGTCAGTCCTAAACTAGCGGTGACATCTCATAATCCTACACTGGCTACGTAATTTTAGAACATAGGGATTACTACTATGGACCCAGTCCTAACTAGAAGGTGAGCCCCCATCCCTAAGTTCACTCGGTGTAATTCTTATTCCCAACTGAACTGACACTGGTACTGGACTAAACTAAACTCAATTGAATGTTATTATTTAACCGATAGTGCTCATCATGAATATGAATATCTAAGTATACTGATAAGATTCATGGATTAACTGTCTGTATACTTGAAAAGATAAATTTAAGTAAACCACATAGGTATCGAGTGTTCATAACCCACCAGCACTGAATGAAATTAACAATAATGCCATATAAAAACTTAAAACCATAGTAGGGGATCATTGTTCAAAACCCAACACTTAGGCATTACATCAAACACATAAGAGTCATGAACTAAAGCATGGGAATGGGTTAAACATGAGATAATAACATGATTAAAAGACTAAAATCATAACTTAGGGATTTAATGTGAAGATTACAATATTAAAACATGTAATGGCTCATTCCACTTAAAAACACTTATAAACATAACTTGTAATTAAAATAACAAGAGATTCATGGAGATATTTAACTTACACATGAAAACTCATAGTTTAAAACCAAAAAGGGTTCTTGGACTCCATGAGTGAAAAGGGACCCATGGATAAACTCCCGCATACCTTAATAGATGATTTCTTGAAGATTTCTTGAGGGTTTTTTGAACTTGAAGTTGTATTCCTTAATTCCTCGTGAAAGGGTTAGGGTTTGTTCTTGAGATGGAAGATGATTTTCTTGAGAGATTTTATGAATAAAGGGGAAAGTAATGCTCCTTGGGGACCTAAATTTTGTGTTGTGGACGGTTTTAGGTCGGAGAATTAACCCAAATTCCCTTAAATAACAAAGAATAAAAGTTGGACGGATAAAGGAGAGAGTGCCCCTGGCTCTATATCGGCGAGCTAAGACCTGCGTCGCGGGGTCCAGACCAGCGGGCTAAGCCCCGCACCGCGGGTTCCAGTTCGGTGGGCTAAGCCCCATGCCGTAGTCCTATCCCAATGTCCTCATTGTTTTACATCTACGAACACGCCTCTACGCTCATTTGAAAATTTTGAAACTCACCCAACATGTACTTTTAACATCCCCGATCTTGAATCAACTCCAAAAATCAACTTTTCGAGGTCGGGAAGATCAAAAGTAAGGTCATCAAAGTTTAAGGACCTTGGAAATGACTAAGTTCTCAATACTTGATGAAATTTCTAAGTCTTAGACCTCTTTAACACGAAATTGTGAGCTAAAATGAGTTAAGATCTTAAAGGGTATTACAATATCTCTCTTTGGGAACATTTGTCCTCAAATAAGACTGTTTAACCAAGATTACTAAGTCAAGTGAGATCATATTCTGAATATGCATGACTTGGAACATGACTGCATAACAAAGTTTGAGCATGATACATAAACTGAACTGATTTCATGAATATGTGCAATGACATGAGAATGGTTATAAGGCTGAGATAGAAATAAGAGAGTCAACTTATGAGTAACCATTACTTCAAGATAGATCTTGTTTTGTGAAGAAAAGATGAAAGGTTTAGGACATGAATACTGGGGGTATTACATTATATCTCCCCCTTGGGATATTTCGTCCCTCTAATGATACTGACTTGGCTGAATTACTAAGGAAAGACTGAGATGATAAATGGAACACTTACGGACTGAATCATGACTGAATATCTGGAATCTGAAACTGATGTATGAATTGAGCTGAATTTACAAACTACCTGAATGCAAATAAATTACCTCTTGGAATACCTATATTCATGAGACTCCGAATAGTACGACTAGATGGAAAGATAAAAAACCATAGAAATTTGTCTGTGTGATTGCTAGACAAGATTACTGGCTATACGGACTAAATTATACTGAAAGCTTATACTCAACTAGAGTATTTCTTCAACACTTTTTCTAAGAAGTTCTAATAACTTTAGATAGCAAAGAATCTTGGGCATAATCAGAATAAGATATCTGAATAAGGAATTGCAACATGGCTATAATTCTATGACATGGAACATAGGCCTACGAAACATAAGCTGGGGTAGAATTTCTATGCCTTAGACAATGTAACTGCTACTTCCAAGCTTAGAAATACTCCTCAAATACTCCCTCAACTATACATTCTACTTCAATACTGTACTTCACTTGAAGCAACTTAAAATATTCACATGGGCACTTATAACTCTATCTACTAAAGTCTGAGTTGAACTGAATTGTCTCACTATGTTCAAGCCAACTTAAATCTACAAAGTGCACACATAATATCGTAATACTAGCCTGAATCATGAATTCAATACCCACCTACGTTTTCACAACTTCTCATCTCATGAATAATTTTTCTTACCACTTCAACAACTAGATTCAACCTCTTACTTGGAATTCACTAGAGCACAGTGCATTCATCCATTTATATACCAACATGACATTCAAGCCTATCATTATAACCACATACAAACTTCTAGGCAAACATCTATAAAATGTCTTTCTCATAGTCTCTAAACCTCTATCGATAACAACTTTCTTGCACTATTCTTAAGAAGACACGCATGGAATTCTTATCTAACCATGACATATATTTAAAGCTCAGCCTCAATCATCCTTCAAACTTATAGCCTTAGATAAAACAAACATACAACAATATTTTCCTAACACCGAACATTTACTCTCTTCCATCTAAATAACTGTTTATTATCACTATCTTGACATAAGGAAAGGTCACTGAAAGGTCAGAACATGAGGACCTGAAGCATGAAATAATACTATGCATAACTTGGACACTTAACTGGGGCTTGAGAAAAAGAGTTTCCACGACATGGATTCATTATAGAGATTAAAATTAAGGACACGCATGACATAAATTTGAATTTCACTAGTCATTAAGAGTGCACCATGAGATATGGAAACTGAGCATACTGTAAAGCATGAGTACATGAGTTATGATCTACATGAACTGAGTTTAGAGTTCATAAATTCATGAAATATGATTTGTATTGCTGAGTGAACTAGAACTCTTCATACTAGAAGTTGGAAGCGTATATGATTCTGTGGAAGTTGCATGAATATGAGATATGATTATGGAAATGACATGTAAGTCTTGAGTAGAAGTCGTGATGAATGAAATACAACACTTTGCACTGAGATAAGAATGGGTTGGGAACCATCCTCCCCTACTGATGTTCTACAATACACTGGTATTATAACTAAAATCTGAGAGCCTAACATGGTTTCTTGTTCTATCATCTCCCCTTAGCTTTAAGCCATCATTCTAAGTCTGTGGGACCCTTTTAAATAACTTTAAACCGAATTGCCACCACATTACTCTAGAGTCTGGGGTATAATAATACACATAAATAACAAACTCACCCTGAAAGATTACACCAAAAAGTGTAAAATCCACTGCTAATAATTTCTTCTGAGATACAACTCTTAACTTTCTATCGCCCCAATAGTTATCATATAATAACTTAACAGTTACTACCTTAGAATCTTAGGGAGTATCTCCATACCCTGAGTTTACACCATCTAGAATTTCAACTCTTCTTTCTATTAGCTCAATCTTTAAAGACTCAAACTGAAATTCTAACACTTAACATGTATATCCCCAAACCTTTTACGAACCATACTAAATTCCTTCATAGGCTACTAATATCACATCCCTAAACTTATTTTCCCTAAACCATGAGAATTACAAATACACCAACATACATAATTCTGAATCAGTAGACTTAAATCTTGTATGCACCATTTTAAGCCTACTGTCTCACTTATCAAATAACTAGCCACATGGATACATAATCTACTAAATTTAGATAAACATTATCCCCACTTTACTGCTGCTAAACTTTTGGGTTCATGCTTCTAACTCTAGTTTATATGCAATCATAAGATTTCTGAGAAGAGATTTAAAAGAACATCTGACTTTGGCTTAGTGCATAATTTTCATGAATATGAATGAAATCCTTCAAACTTCGAAACTTAAAAGAACTGAAGGGATACTTTTGAGCCTGCGTGCAATCCCATAATTGTCTGTAGGGACTATCTGAGAAAACTCTATCTGTAGGGATTTAAGTTGGGCTATTTTTGTTGCCTCAAGAATAAGGCAGAGTTGGCACGAATAGATTCACGTAAGAATCTACATAAGTTCCTTATAGAACACTTCTACCACACGATCTGAGACGTGAAAGAAGGAAAATATTTTTTAAATACCCTATAGCCTCTTGAAGAAAAGTAAAGACGTCTCCAGACCATTTCAGAAGACTTTACTAGACACGGCTTCATAGACACCCTAGGACACTTGAAAACCGAGCTCTGATACCAAGTTTGCCATGACCTGAACTACCCCCTAGTCGTAACATAGTGCTTGGAACCACAAGTGGTCCCAAGCTAACCCATGAATTGGCATGATACTTGAGAAACTGATTTGGAATATATTAAATAGCTAGTTCTATTATGCGAAAACATAATCATAATAAAATCTTAATGAGTATGTAACTGATAAAAATTTACAATGTGATAAAACTGATTAAAGAACTCAAATTACATAACTGACTCTGACTGACATCTATGAAGCCTCTACTATACTAACTATAGATAGCTGGGATATGCCTCCAACTACCACTAATCAATACATATGGAAAAAATAAAAAAATACAACACAATACATGAACTAAATTTGACTGGAGTCCTCGAAATAGGAGAACTAATCACCTGCTGGCTGGAAGCTGCAACTATCTGATTATGATGTGTAGGCTATAACTAGTACCTACATTATGAGATAATGTAGCACATAGACATATATATAGATCAGTACTTCTGGAATATACTGAGTAAGTGGGGGTGAATGCAATAAGTAAAACTGATTTCATAGGTAATCCTAAAACATGCATGTTAAGTGCAAGTAGACTCAGCAAGAGACTAAAATAAACTAAAAGCTGGAGTATCTTAAAACAAGGGTAACAAACATAATCTGATAAGCTGGTGAATCACTACACTTAGTTTTTAAAAATCTTTACTGTAGTAGGATAAGTAGAACTAAAGTTAGGATATGGTAAAACAGAAGTACTGTATGTAAATCTCATATAAAGCTGAGCATTCTATAAAAACTGTACTGGGGATCATGTATGGATACTGAACATGAAAAACTAAACTATACTTAATTTGAATAACTGGACTAAAACTGTGGGATACTGTGCATATGAGATAAGGACTAACTGAACAACATGAGATAACTAAGCATGAATACATGAAAACTAAAATTTCTGAGAATGCAAGATAAAGCATAAACATATTTCTAAAATAATCTGTAAACTAAAAGACTGAAATTTGATAACTGAATAACTGAGAATCTGTACACTTGTTCAATAAAACCTGAAGTGAAAATATACTGAATATTATACTGAGACTGTGGGAGGTATCATATAATCAGCATGCCCCAATCTGCACTAATTAGGGTCCAACCTGTAACCCAGTTGAAAGGGTCTCGATACCGTGCCACGAGTACTAATACTGGCTAACGATGTGGATCCACTAATGTGATGTCCTGAAGGACTAGGGAGTCAGTCCTAAACTGGAGGTGACCCCCTAAGAGAGTGTCAGTCCTAAGCTGGTGGGTGATATCCCATAATTCTACACTGGCTACCTAGTTCTGGAACATAGAGACTGCTACTAAGGACCCAGTCTTAACAGACGGGAGAGCCCCCATCTCTAGGTTTACTCGGTGCTAAATCCTACTCCCAACTGAACTGACACTGGTATTGAATTGGACTAAACTCAACTGAATGTTATTATATAATTGATAGTGCTTATCATGAATATGAATATCTAAGTATACTTATAAGATTCATGGATTAACTGTCTGTATACTTGAAAAGCTGAATTTATGTAAATCACATAGGTATCGGGGGTTCATAACCCATCAACACTGAATGAAATTAATAATAATGCCATATAAAATCTTTAAAACCATAGTAAGGGATCATTGTTCAAAACCCAACACTTAGGCATTACATTAAACACATGACAGTCATGAACTTAAGCATGGGAATGGGTAAAACATGCTAGAATAACATGATTACAAGACTAAAATCATATCTTAGGGATTTAACGTGAAGATTACAATATTTAAAACATGTAATGACTCATCCCATTTGAAAACACTTATAAGCATAACTTGTAATTAATTAACAGGAGAATCATGGAGATATTTTAACTTAAATATGAAAACTCATAGTTTAAAACCAAAAAGGGTTCTTGGATTCAAAGAGGACTCATGGATGAACTCCCAAATACCTTAATAGATGACTTCTTGAAGATTTCTTGAGGGTCTCTTGAACATGAAGCTTGAATACCTTAATTCCTTATGAAAGGGTTAGGGTTTATTCTTGAGGTGGAAGATGGTTTTCTTGAAATATTTTATGAATAAAGGGGAAAATAATGCTTTGTGAGGACCTAAATTTCGAGTTATCGACAAGTGTGGGTAGGGGAATTGACCCAAATTCCCTTAAATAACAAAGAATAAAATCTGGACAGATAAAGGAGGGGGCGCCGCAGGCTCTAGACTGGCGGACTAAGCCTCGCACCATAGGCTCCAGACCGGCGGGCTAAGCCCTGCGCCGCGGGATCCAGTACAGCGGGCTAATCCTCACACTACAGGACTATCCCGGTGCCCTCACTGGTTTGCTTCTCCAAACATGCCCCTACGTTCGGCTGAAAAATCTGAAACTCACCCGACATGTACTTTTAACGTCCCCAATCATGAATCAACTCAAAAAATTGATGTTTCGATGTTGGGAAGATAAAAAATAAGGTCATCAAAGTTTAGGAGCCTTGAAATGGACTAATTCCTCAACACTTAGTGAAATTTCTAAGTCTTGGACCCTTTTAACACGAAATTGTGAGTTGAAATGAGCTAAGATCTTATGGGGTATTACATAATGCAATGGGAGGTTGGGTTCTTGGCTTCTCCAAGAGATTCAAACATACCACCAAAAACCACAGGAGATTCTCTCTCTCAGGGAAGGTCTTAAAATTGTTGAATCTCACCAGTTCTTGCCCTTGGAGATCGACATCGACTATATGGTTGTAATCTCAATGCTAAATTATTTAAACTTACAGTATAATACTATTATTGACGAATGTAGGTCAAGTCTAAGAAGATTAGGAAGCCCGGTGGTGGTACATTGCTTTAGGGAGCAAAACGGCGTGGTTGATGCTTAGCGAAGAAGGGGGTTGAATCTGAAGCGAAGCTAAGAATCACTCTTTTTAAAATTCCGCCAATGTGTGTGTAACAACCTCTTTAGGCAGACATTGTAGGAACTCTTTTTGCTAGATGGATTAAGCATCACCTCCAGACAATTCGGCGATTGACATCACTAGATGTTTTGTATTAAATCCCGACTGACCCAGTCAGCACTATTCTTCTCCTTTTGAGTTTTGATTTAATTTACGTCTAGGGGTTTTGTAGGGATCTTTATTTGTTTTAAAATATATCTTAGATGTTACATGGATTTAGTTTTATAGGGACTATATACATAGAATACACATTCAAAAATGATTTCAAATTGTCTATAAATTCAACTAATCTTTTGTCTGATCTAGTTAGTAGTAAGTACTTTCCGAATCAAACTATTTTGAATTGGTTATTATTTACGAAATTTGACCTATTTTAGAAAAAAAAAAAAAGGTCTTGTGAATGGTAATTAGGTTATTTTTGCTTAAGGGGTTTAAATAAAATTTGCACACAAGAAGTAGGTAAATTTCTGATTTGATTGGCGATCTGATGACAGGTTGTTCGTTGACAAAGTTAATATCAACAAAACATATATGCGGTCACGAGATTTCCTATATAAGAAAATTATTGGGTTAGCTAAGGTGAAATCCGGAGATCTATAAAGGAAAGCTAGCTATATACTTAACACATGCAAGTCGAACGTCTCCAAAAAAACTATCGTAAAATTTTGTTCTTCGTTTGCTCTTTTTTCCAGTATGCTATAAATATTTGATTTATTGTTGAATGGAGAAATGATATTCATCTTTAGTTTTATTATTTAACTTATGACGATAGGAGATGGAAAAATATACGAAAATTTTGCATTTCTAAGAATATAAAATACTTTACATGGCTTGTCAGTGAACATAATGAATGTGTGTTAAATGTGCTCATATTTACCAGAAAAATAATAGAGTTATCAAAATGTGCACAATGTAATGAAGGTCTCTTCACATGTGTAAAACATGTCCAAAGTTTAAATAAATATGGAACAAGTTTATTTCATAAAATAAGATTGATATTATAAGTACTAAGCAACACTTGAATGAATGAGTAAATTCCTCAAATTGTCACTGAAGTTTTATAAATATCTCACAAGTTACTTATAATTTTTTTTGGACAATAATATCATTTCTCTATAATTATTTCAAAAAACAAAAATAAATAGAAATGTTAAAAACTTAACAGCATGACCTATTTGACTATATTTGACCTAGTACTTAATTATCCATAACCCATAACCACCCATTTGACCCCCTCCTTTAGATTAAAAAATATCCTTTTCTTCCTTATTCCATCATTAGAAGAGACCTTAGAAAGGAGAAATGATATTTTTTTGGGCTTCTACAATTTAAGAAAAAATCAAAATATTCAACTAATTTAATGGAGAATGAAAAGGGTTCTCATCTCCCACAAGCCGCTGATAATGTTGATCGAAGGGGCGACGATGAGGTAATTTTTATTTTTTTTTGTATTTTTAGGAGCGTAAATTATTTTCAAATCTCCAAGATGTTATTGGAGTAATTTCTTAAAGTTATTTCCATTTGTCTTGAAATAGACATATGTTTTAGTTTTTCTATTTTTGCATTGACTACAGGCTAAGGGTTAAGGTTTTTTATATGATAATTCATGTTTTAAGATGTGTATTTTATATTTTTTTTTCTTTTAAAATACACACTTTAAAATATATGTATAGTATTACCTCCTTGAATAATCCTCATTTTCTTTATCTGCCTATAAAAGTTGAGATATTTTAGTGTCCACTTGTTTCTTTTTTGATCTCTTTAATTTGATGCTCATGCTTTTTTATGGTCAATTTTATTTGCTTATTGTAGGAGTATTCAAATGCACAAGTGCGACAATTTAAGTCTTTTGAATTGTATTAGTGTTTAGGATGATAATCTTATCACAGGACAAGTTACTATGAGAAGATGGAATAATGATGTTGAGAAAGTTTTTGAGATCCAGATTATAACATATTTGATGAAGATGATGACTTTCAAGAGGTTATAGCGAAAGAAATCACTAGGAAGGTGAAAGAAAGGCCTAGAAATACGGCTTCGACATCAGGCCTGTCATCTAGGACTTTGATTATAGTACCACAACGGACTAGTGATGTTGATTCTGATTATGCAGATTAAGATGCATTGCTTGAGGAGGTTGATTCTGAAAAAAATAATGAGGTACAAAAAGTGGTTTCTTATGAAGATTACAATGACACTATACATAAAGATAAGCCAACGTTGGCACTAGGGATGAAGTTTGGAGGTTTTGGGAAATTTAAACAAGCTTGTAAAGATCGGGGTATTAAACATAGAAAGCAACTTTACTTTTCTATCAATGATACAGTAAGAGTGATATGCTCTTGTAAGGAAAATGGTTGACCATTTAGGATTCATGCTAGCAAGTTAAGTCAAGATGATCCTACTGTTCATATTAAGTCCATTAATTTGACTCATATAAATAGCAATGTGTTTGATAATTTTCACATGTCACCATAGTATATTGCTAAAAGATATCTTGACAATTTTAGAGTTGATCCTGCTTGGAGTGTAAAAGGACTAATTACAGATGTCCTAAAGAATTGTAGATAAATAATATCATATAAGAAGGCATGTTGAGTCAAAAAACTAGCTTTGAAATGGGTACATGGAGAAGAGGGTCTTTAATATGGTCAACTTTATCATATAGAGCTGAGTTGGTGAATTATAAACCTAGATCAATAGTTGTGATTTGGAGAGATGATGAAAAATTTCAAAGTTTTAATGTATGATTAGGAAAGTGAAAGAATCATTTAAGTCAGGATGTAAACCTATTATTAGCCTTGATGGATGTTGGCTAAAAGAAATTTTTGGAGGAAACTTATTTTCTGTCGTTGCTATAAACCCCAATGACTGTATTTTTTCTATTGCATATGCTGTAATAGCTCAAAATGAAAATAAAAAAACTTGGAGTTGGTTCCTGAAAAATCTTGGACATGACTTAGAAATACGGAACAACCATCATATTGCATTCATGTCTGACCGACAAAAAGTAAGTCACACACATGCTTCTCCAGCATACTATTTATGTTATTCACTTTGAAGTTTCAATGTTGCGTTTAATAATTTTTGCAGGTTTTAATAGGAGCAGTTAAGAAATTATTTCCATCTGCTGAACATAGAAGTTGTGTTAGACATATGTATAAGAATTTTGGAGGAAAACACAAAGGTAAAACTTTGAAAGACTTGATATGAAAAGCAGTAATGGCCAGTAATAAACTAATGTTCAAGAGATGTATGAAAGAAATTGAGCAAGAAAATAAAGAAGCAAGAGAATGGTTCAATCACTCAGAGAGACCATTCGAAAGCTCGACTAGAACAATTTTTAGAACAAACACTAAATGTGATATGTTGCTCAACAACTTGTGTGAAAGCTTTAATAGGTAACTAAAAAAGTATCTTCTATAATTATGCAGTGCAGGAATTTACTGAGCGTTTTTCTTACTTTAATCCTATGGTTTAGAATTTAATTATTTACATCTATATTCAGTTAATATTTAAAATTTTATCTCACTCTTGAAAGTTGAATTACATCTAATAAATTTATCTAGAATCACTCTTGAAATTTTTTGTTTAAAAAATTATAGTAGACGGAAACGGAAAAAGAAAAACTCTTTTGTTAAAACCTAGAACTTTTGCCAAGCATAAGAAATATGTTAGTTTCCTATTCGACTCACTAGCATAGGAAACCAAATAAAGCCATCAACTATTATCAATGTATCTAACTAATGTAATTTTTTATTTTCTTAGGTATATTTTTTATTCCAGAGATAAAGAAATCATTACGATGCTAGAAATGATAAAGAATAAGTTAATGACCAGGTTATACAAAAAGAAAATTTAGATTGACAAGTATCAGGGCATGATTTGCCCAAAAATTGTTAAGAAATTGAACAAAACCAACGATGAGACTGTTGTGTTTAGACCTGAATATTTAGGAGGACCAAAGGTTAGAGTTATTGGACCTAGTGGACCATACGTGATGGATTTGGTGGCTAAGAGTTGTACTTGTAGAAGGTTTGATTTAACTAAATTATCATGTACTCATTCCTATGTTTATATTATTGGAAACAATGAAAAAATAGAAAAGTATGTGAATGCCTTCTATCATATTTATACTTTCAAGAGTGTGTATTCACATTACATCAAACCAACAAATCTTGAAGATTATTGGCCAAAAGTTGTGGACTGTGCAGAAGTTCTTCCTCCTAAAATTGTGAAGAAAAAGAAAGAGAGGAAGCCCAAGAATAGGAAGAAATAAGTTGAAGAATAACAACAACAACAAACCCAGTGTATTCCCACCTAGTGGGGTCTGGGGTGGGTAAGATGTACGCAGTCCATACCTCTACCTCTAAAGAAGTAGAAAGGTTATTTCCGATAGACCCCCGGCTCAAGACACGAGATACCACACAAATACATAGTAAAGCACCGAACAAGATTTCATAACATAAATACGGCACCCACAAGTAATAAAAAATAGAGAAAAGCACACAGATTCGTAATGCAACATGAAACAAGGTATCATAACAAGAATAATACCCCCACTAAGTAATTCCCTACACTAGCGACACAAACTGGCCCTAGCCTTCTGCCCTAATTCGCGTCCTCCAGATCTTCCTATCTAGGGTCATGTCCTCGGTGAGCTGTAACTGCTCCATGTTCCGCCTAATCACCTCACCCCAGTACTTCTTCGGCCTACCCCTACCCCGCCTAAAACCATCCAACGCTAGCCTCTCACACCTACGAACCGGGGCATCCATGCCCCTCCTCATCACGTGTCCGAACCATCCCAATCGGACTTCCCGCATCTTATACTCCACTGGAGTCACACCAACCTTCTCCCTGATAGTCTCATTCCGAACTCTATCTCCTCTAGTCAGCCCACACATCCAACGCAACATCCGCATTTCTGCCACCTTCATTTTTTGGATGTGGGAGTTCTTAACTGGCCAACACTCCACTCCATACAACATGGCCGGATGGACTACCACCCTGTAGAATTTGCCTTTAAGCTTGGGCGGCACCTTCTTATCGCACAACACCCCAGACGCGAGCTTCCACTTCGTCCATATTGAAGAATAAGAAAAAACAAAAATAATTGCAGCTGCTAAAAATGCTGGAAAGAGAGCTGAAAAAAGACTAAGAATACAGAAACTCAAAAGTTATCCAAAGGTTTTGCAAAATAAACATGTTCAATTTGAAAAAACAACGGCTATACTGCTAGAGGGTATTATAAATGGGCCAAAAAATTTGGTAAGGCATCTTTAAGTCAACCTAAAAAGAGGACAAATTCAACTAAACAGGCTCAAAATTATGACTATTGGGACAACTCTCAATTGTGGATTTTAACTCTCAGATAGATTTGAACTTAACCCAGGTAATAAGTTCTTTATCTATTTTATTTCATTTATGTGAGTGACTTAACTTTTTTTTTAATCTTTGTTTTAGAGAGGTGCACAAATTATGAAACCACTTACTGCTGAAGTGCCCGATGAAACATTACATGTTACTGACAATTTTTTAGAGGTATTGAATGGACTTGATGTTGATTGTGACACCTCTGTGCATGTTACCAAACTACCTGCTAGACCCTCTTCTATGTCAAAGAGCAGTGGACATCTTAAATGAAAAGCCATATCAAATTATGTATTTACTGCTCAGAAGAAGAGTAAAATATAAGAATTATGTTAGTGTCTTTATTTGGTCATGGGAAACACTTAGAAATAATTTTTGTGACTTACTTTTGTAAAAATTAGTATTCATGTGTATATGTTTATCAACTTATATGGTCTTCTAGTATTGCCTGTATTAAGCAATGTTTGTCTACGACGTTACTTATTAGGAGCATCATTTTAGCCGTTATTGAAATGGAATATTAACATGATCTTTTGCTATATATTCTTGTTTATTTCTCGCTTTATGTTCTATTGAAATATCAGGTAATGAGTTAGATCAGTTATCGGCTATGTAGTGGTGTTGCAGGCATCAAGTATTTTTTGCTTAATAATTAGGCCACTACTTTCGTGTTTTACTTCATCTATATAAACTTACATGTCTATTACTTTTTTAGTTGCTGCTTTTTTCTCGAATGTTAAGATAGCCACAAGTTTGGTATATGCAATAGAAGAAGTTTTTTTTATTTTTCATCCGAGATTTAGAGTCTGACTAATTCAAATTCATGTCGGGTAGAATAGAAGTTGTTAATATTGCAAGGATAGTGCATATTAAAGAGACCATAAATGAGAAGAATTAACTAATTTTTAATATAAACTTTAAGCAACTAAAATGATATGACTATTCTTCTTACTTGGATAACCGTCAAATGGAATCTAGGTACATCAACTGTTCACTTAGCTTCTTTACTGAAGTTGAAAAAAACTCATCCACCAAATAAAGGAACGATGAAAACGCGAAACATAAAATTAAAAATCGGTGTTTGTTTTTTCTTGTCACCAAGCCTACGTCAAGTTACTCTTCCATGTCGAACATATGTTTCTGATGAATTGTTGTGCTAAATAACATTTGTTATAAATGAAATATTGACTATGAAGACCTTCCTATACCTTAGATATAGAAGGTGCTAGCATTTGTTATGGATGCAATGTTGACTAAGAGGTCCTTCCTGTACCTTAGATATAAGAAGTGTGTGTACCCATCGATATGCATATTTATTGTGCCCCCATTGACTTGTTTTGCATTTGGATTTTTGAGCTCATGCAACATGTTCTGATAATGGTTCTGTAGATGACTGCAATTATACTTTGTTTCCAAATCCTATGCGATCAACGAAAAGAGAACTTCTTGATTTGCCCGGACATACCTGTATTGAATGCCTCATTCTAAATTTGCAAACAAAGTTTCTTCTAATGATGAAATAAGGAGCAACATGGATTTAATCTGCTAAAGGTGGGGTCAAATGGGTTATGAATTATAGATAATTAAGTGTTGGGTAAAATATAGTCAAATGGGTCATGTTGTTAAGTATTTAAAACTTCTGTAATTTTTTTACTTTTTGAAATATTTACAGAGTTCAATGATATTATTGTCCGAAAAAAAATTACAAGTGACATTAGTGGGATGTTTATAAAACTTCAGTGACAATTTGAGGATTTTACTCTTGAATGAATTAATGGTATTATTGACAATATCTTTTTTTTTGTAGTAAAGCGCATTCAGGATTTTAAACTTGTGGGTTCCCAATAAAATAAATTAAACATATCAAAAAATTTAAAAAAAGTTGTGAGAGGAATTTGAACCAGGGTATCCGCATGTTCCAACACTTCTACCAATCTCTTTTAAATCACTGTGCTACCCAACAACTTTATTAGTGAGTTCCTAACTTAGAATTCTTATATATATATATATATATATATATATATATGATAGATTTTTAATATACTTACAAGATTTTTAAAATTATTTGTTGGATTCCCGAGAACTCCTATCCCGAATGCTAGATCTGCCCCTAAGTAAAATACGCTCATTCGTTCAAGCTAAGGGGCGAGTGATAGGGCATTGTTTGAGAGGTGACCCTCTCTGTTGTTCAGGGCCATTGGAAGGCCATTACTAGAAATGTTACAAAATATAATTTGTCTTTCAAAAAATATTCCTATGATGTCTGCCTCAAAGGCTTTCATGGCACATACTGGTGGAACTTCCAAAAGCATAGGGTCTTCAAAAAGCGTCCTTCTATCACCCTCCTTAGCTAAGACATCTGTCTCTCTATTATTCTCACTATATACGTGTTGTAGTGTCATCACTCCCATTTGCTGCATGAAGGACCTGTATTCATGAATAATGTTAGTGGAAGGAAGGTGATCATTTTGAATCACGGGAATAATAGTGGTAGAGTTTGTGTTTATCTCCAGGGGTATAAGGTTCTTATCTTTACACAATCGCAGGCCATAGAGGATGGCCAATAACTTAGCCTGGTTAGTAGAAATATGGGCATAAATTTTGACGAAGCCTAGAACCCAGTTCCCAACATGGTTCCTTATGATTCCCACCCACTCCACTTGAGGTAGGTGGGGTCTTAGCCTACCCATCTATATTAAGTTTATAGGTTTTCACAGGAGGGGGTTCCCTTTTGACTTAAGAGGTGGCCGAAGGGGCTTTATTATGGGTGGCTTTGTCAATTAGGAGGTGGAATTTCATGGCACAAGCAATAATATGACTGGTGTTGAAGTGGTTCTTGTTTTTGTGACAAATATTATCATTTTTGCTTAACCAAATACTCTAGAGACTAAAGGAGATAAGGGCATTCCAAGAGATCCAATAGTTGAACTACTTCTTTTTTAGGTAATCCCAAATAGTTTTCCCAAGTCATGTTGATGGAGGTAATGTCTACGGAAGAAGTGTCAATATTATGCGAGGCAATCTTATTCTAGAATGACTGAGCTTTATCACATTGGAAGAGAATGTGGTTGATGTCCTCATTTTGAGTATTACCGAAGTTGCATAAATGACTTAGATTCAGGCTAATATGGTAGAGGTATTGGTTGGTAGGGAGCCATCCATGATGGACTAGCCAAAGAAAAGTTGTGCATCTTGAGAGTATTTAACTTCCAAATCCAACTGAACTCTTTGGTGAGGATGAGAGGGTTGGGTCGGTTGCTTTGGCAAGGAAATGGTAAGTATTGTTGGTGGAGAAAATCCCACTAGAGGTAAGACTCCAAAGTCTATAAGGTATTTTAGACAGAGTAAGCAAGGGGCAATTAGTGATTTGTAATAGCCGTAAACACCTAATTTTGGACCAAATTGAATGTTTTACATCATTTTAGTGTTTAATATATATATTATTTTAAGTTTTAAAATTAAATGTTTTAATTTTATTTTATTTATATAAAGTTTGTTTTAAAAGTTTTGAAAACTACAAAAATATAGTCACATTATAAATAAGCTTTTATTATTATTATTATTTACTTATTTATTTAAAAAAAGGAATTTTTTTTAAAATTATATTTGTTTTCTTCTTTTAACTTTTAATAAATAATTTAATGATAGTAATATTTTTTAATCATATTTCTAAGACTAATTATTTAACTTATTTTATATTTTATTAGTTTTAAATAGATTTTATCATTTTTATTTTATTTAAAATATTAATTAAAAAAAAAAAAAAAACCTATCCTAATCCCCACGTTCCCCACAACTCCACTTTTCCCCAAACCCGCCATTATTCCCTCAACTTCCATTTCAACACACAAACTCTATATATATAATACACACACGACAATACAAAAAAGAAGGGAGCTAGAGAAGGGAATACAGAGAAACAAACGATAGAAAAAAACAAAGAAGAGAAGAGAAACTAAGAAGAGACAGCAAAGAAAAGAGAGAGGAAAAGGAAATCAGAAAGAAACCAGACGAAGAAACTAAAAGTGAAAAGGGAGTAGAAACTTAGGGTGTGTTTGGTAGGATGGAAAATATTTTCCTGAAAAATAAATTGGTTTTCTACTTATTTTTTCATGTTTGGTTGGTGAGTGAAAAATATTTTTCGAAAAATATTTTATGGTGTTTGGTTGGTGAGTAGATAATATTTTTTAGAAAAATATTTTCTAGTGTTTGATTGGTGAGTGAAAAAATATGTTTAGAAAACACTACTAACTGTTAACTAGTATATCAGTGCCTCTAGCAACTCAACAATTTGTAAGTACTAATTTGAGCATAACAAATAATATTAATATCGAATACTAAAATATTACATTCACTAAATTTAAGCAACTATTAATTAACAAATATAAGAGACACTTTTCAACATTTTATCAGGACAATCTCAAGATACTATAATTAATAGAAATATGACGGAACGACAAACTTATTCAACTTCGTGAAACAAGTTACATCGATGACAAAATGAAATATGCAATTAGCAAAAGTAACATCGGTAAGTCTTCCTCTATACATATGAAAATAACAATACATTCAATGAACATTTTTAGAAATCGGTAAGTCTTCCTACACTTGAAGCAAAGCACAGTGAAAAATATTTTCGAGTAATGCAAATTTTTTAGAAATGTGAATATGAGTGTTGTTGGGGTGGGGAAGAGGGGTGGGGATGGGGTCATAAGTCACATTTGTTATTTTTTGAAAAATGACTTCCCTTGGCTCATGAGGGAAGTCATTTTCCCTCAAATTGAGGAAAATGAGTTGTTGTGAAAAATATTTTCCCAACATTTTATTACAACCAAACAACGGAAAATTGAAAAGCATTTTCCAGAAAATATTTTTCATCATACCAAACACACCCTTAAGGAAAGAAGGACGACTGAAAAAAGAGGAGAGGAGTTGGGGATTCCGTTCGAGTTTTTGAGGATTTCGTTCGTGCTTCCCTTTTAATTAGTTCAATCTTACAGGTTCTTGTTCAATTCCATACTATTTATTTTATAAGTTTTATTGTGAATCGAAACATGAATGAAATTATCGCAAGGGCTTCTTATACTATCTAGCGCATGTAGTTTGTAATTTTTACGTAGTTCGCGCTTTATGTCGTTGTTTATGACTTGTTTGTTGACTTAAAATAATGTTGATTAAGTTGGTTTTCAATTTCGAATGATAGGATTTTCAAAATTAATAACGTTAAAAGATTAAAAAGGTTACATTAAGTCTATATGTAATTAGGAAGTATTTATGATAAATCTTGCACCATGCATGCATTAGAAACAGAAATGGAATACACAAGATTTAGAAGAAACAAAAGAAATAGGGAACGGGAAATGAGAAAAGAAGAAAGAACTGAGAGAAGCAAAAAGGGAAAAAGGGAAATGAGAGTAAAAAAACAAAATGGAAAGAAGCAGTAGTTAGAAAAGGAGGAAAAAAACAAAGTGAAATAGAAAATAAGAGAATTAAAAAAAATCAATTGATGTTATGTATGATATATTATTTCTCACATGTTTGCATGCAGTTTTTTTTTAGCTCTAATGTTTTGTTTCTTTTTCATTAGTTGAAATTTTGTTTAAAATAATCACATAATAATGACCATAATAATAATAATAATAATAAAACCCATCTATCAACCCATAAATGCAAAGTCACATTTAGTTCATAACTGAAATTTTAGTTTTGATTATTGGATCTTCATGACTATATAATCATATTTATTGTTAATTAATATTAGTTAATCATATATTCTGGAAAAGTTTGAATTTTGTCTACAGGTGATAAAACTTTCCTTGTTATTTTAATGAAAGTAAAAGAAAATGGATTCCAAATATTCAGTATTTTTACAACTACTTATTTAAGCTGTAATGAATTGACTTTTCTATTGGGTGTTTAGGACGTGTTTATTGATAAATGATTACTAAAATAAATATTCTTCTTAAAAAAAATGTCAAAGTTTAAATATTTTTTCGAACTAATAGTAAGCTTATTAAATTAAAATAACAAAGGAGGTCAAAACTTGTAATTTGTAAAATAAGGAACAAAAGTTGTTATTTTTATTTGTTTATGAAACGTGTGTTTGTGAGTTAGTAAAATATCAAGTTCTCCAATTCTTATACTTACAATCTCTATCATAACCATGACTTTACTATACATACTGTTTCCCCAAATGGGTTTTCATTTTTTATTTCAATAAGCTAAAAAAAAAGACCTCAGTGAATTTCAAGAAGCATAGACAATATAATAGGTCACGGCTTTAATTTTTAATTCAAGACCTATCCAAAAAGGGGTAGAAAAGAGAGGAAAACTCATTTTAAGGGAGTAAATTTGTAAAAGCATGAGTTAGGTTCTTAATCTCAAGAAATTAAGAATTAACATACAAGAGAAAGTTAACGATGAGGTTGGAAAGCCTTGCTATCGACCATTCGTTATAATAAAATTAACATATCATTTCAAAGTCGATCTGTTTGGGATGGGTAGATTTTTAAAACACGTTAGGTGCTTATTCAAACTGAAAAAAATGGAAGCTATCCATAAATGTTTCAAAGGCGTGAGAAGTATATCAAAATTTGTGGTATGACCAGAAAGTACTGCTACCGGTAAACCAAACATTAATATAATAAGATAATTTAAATTAAAATAAATTGAAAGCGATATAGAAGTTACTTTAGGCTAACAAATACCGTATATTCAAGAGATTAATTTAAGCCAGACGTAAATCATTAAAGTGATCGTGCTAGAACCACGGGACTCGAGGGGTTCCTTACACCTTCCTCTCGGTCAACAGAATTCCTTATCCGAAATTTCTAATTCACAGATCAAAAAGAAAGAGTCATTTTCTTTTTATTGGGGATTCAATAAGGTGACTTGAAACACTCAATTTCAAGTGGTGACTCTATGAAATAAATAATCCCTTTTCAAAACGTCACTTTAATTAAAAAAACTCATTTTCTCTAAAACCAACTCCGTAGCGGGGTTGGGGCGGTCAAAAATAGGGGTATGACAATAGTTTCTACGGGAAGACAAAAGAGAGGTTGTCCAGGTTCTTACCATCTTGGGTGTAGATATAGATGACAATAATGACGTGCTCAAGCTGATTCAGGGGTCCGGATCTGGCTTTTGATTGATCCAAGGTTGGGAATCTAATTATCTTCAAAGAATCTAACTCACTACTAAAAAAAAAAAAAAAAAATGACCACAGAATGTGGTCAGAAAAAATAATCACATGTGATCAGTTTTTTAATTATTTTAAAAAAAAAAATTGTAAAAAAGCGACCTCATGTGGTCGCTTTTATATTTTAAAATATCAAAATAATCATTTCAATAATTTTTATATTAATTATTATTTCTTTTACAAATAAAATTTTTTAAGAAATAACAAAACCGACCACTTGTGGTCGGTTTTTGAAAATTCTTTTCTAATTAATTTTAAAAATATATATATATATATTTTTAAAAAAATCGACCATATGTGATCGGTTTTTAACAAAAAAAAAAATATTAAAAAGCGACCACTTGTAGTCGGTTTTTAATGAAATTAAAAAAAAAATAAAAAAACCGACCAGTTGTGGTCATTTTTTAATGAAAAAATATAAAAATAAAATAAAAACCGACCATATGTGGTTGATTTTTAATTAAAATAAAAAGAAAATAATTTTAAAAAACTAACCACTTATGATCGGTTTTTAATTAAAATAATAAAAAAATTTATTAAAAACCGACTATATGTGGTCGATTTTTTATTAAAATAAAAAAATATATTTTTTAAAATCCAACCACTTGTGGTCGGTTTTGGAATTAAAAAGGGAAAAAAAGTAAATAATTATTTTTAAAAAATAATTATATAATCTAATACTTACTTTATGTAATCTAATTATTATTAGTAGTAAAAATAATATATTAGATTATATATATAATCTAATATATTTACTTTATTAAAAAATAATCTAATATATTATTTTTTAAAATTATATTGATTACACGTAGTCAATAATCAATATAATAATAATAAAAACCAATAAATCTTAGATTTTGTGAAAAAACTTACACTAAAAAATATATCAAATATAATATACAAATTACGTTAAATGTAATCTTTATCTTTTACTTATGTTTCAATATATACAATAAATATTTTTCTTTATATATACGTTAAATGACGTTAAACATGC
This sequence comes from Capsicum pubescens, assembly GCA_030864215.1. Classification (NCBI taxonomy): domain Eukaryota; kingdom Viridiplantae; phylum Streptophyta; class Magnoliopsida; order Solanales; family Solanaceae; genus Capsicum; species Capsicum pubescens. Next base: position 35,249,580 of record CM061545.1, on the reverse strand, counting down.
ATAATCTTTGTATAATGAATATGTGTATATATACCATACCGTTGGGATAGATAATTGAAAAATGATGTTTATAGTACGTATTTGAAAGCTGAAAACTGATGTTTATAGTACGTATTTGAAAGTTGATGTTTATAGTACATACTTGCAGTCATAATAATGTAATATATAACTGATAATTCACCATAATATAATAAACGTGTTTTATTATAAGGTAATATACTTGTAGATGTGATATATATGAAATATGCCGCATCATATTATTGGATAATATACTCGCGTACGTATGTGATATATATAGTACGTATTTAGAACTTGATATAGTCGATAGTGTGTATATGTGTGTGTATGTATAGGTATATATATAGTATATACATATTATGTAGTGAAGGTATATTAATGACATGAGATAAACTAATCGATAATTATCTAAGTATATGTGAAATACATTGTATATTATTATGGGGTAGTAAAATCGTATATTTGATGTTTATAGTACGTATTTGAAAGCTAATACACAATTGAATACATGCATATATACGTATATCTCGTGTAATGATGTATGCAGTAATCGAAAGCTCGATAACTGAATCTAGATATCAAAATATTTTGAATAATACATTGATATCATACTAATGAGGAAATATATATACTATTTTGTGTTAATGTAGATACACATATATTGTTGACGTTGTAATAACGTAAGATAAGTAATCGATAATTTATCTGATTAACACGTTGTACTACGAGGTGTATATATATATACATACAATTGAGGAAATATACTACTCGCGTTAATGTGATGATAAAATAACTAATTATCTAATTTATATATATACGCGTTGTATTAAATTAATTGGATATTTTTATTAATATTATAGAATTTATTAAAAAATTAATTTGTTAAAAAATAATTTTAATTTATTAATTTATTAATTGTAGTTTATTAAATTTTAATTTATCAATATTTTTATAAATATTAATGTTAACACACAAATATTTTTGAAATAAATACATACACACACAAACCCTACTGCCACATGTGGAAATATTTTTGAAAACCGACCATATGTGGTCGGTTTAATGCTAATCGAAAAAAAAAATTAAAAGAATTAACCCGACCCACTGCACCCGATCCAACCCGAACGAAGCAACTTAAACACACACATACATATATACACAGCTAACACACAAACAAAAACACACACTCTCTTCCAAACACATACACACACACTCTTCCAAACACACACAAAACCTACCGCCACCGCCCTCGTGGACTGCCGCCGTCGCCGAGCTTCCACCGTTGCCAGGTACCAATACCCATTTTATCAATTTCCTTTTCCATTCTTACCTTTTTTACTCATTTTTAGCAATACCCATTTTATCAATTTTCATTTCCATCACAATTTTGATACTTAGGTGTTCTTGATTTTTGTTGTTTACTTTTGCTTTATCTTCATTTTGAGGATTGTTTGCTTTATTGAGTGTTCTTGTTTTTTGTTGTTTGCTTTAATTTGAATGTAAAGATATGTGGATTACTTGCTTAATTGGGTGTTTTTGTTTTATTTTATGTTTAGTTTAATTTGAATGTAAAGATCTCTCTCTATATATATATCTTTGCTTTATCTTCATTTTGTGAATTGATTATTTATTTGAGTGTTCTTGATTTTTGTTGTTTAGTTTAGTTTGAATGTAAAGATACTTGTTTTATCTTCATTTTGTGGATTTTCTTAATTGGGTGTTCTTGATTAGTTTAGTTTGAATGTAAAGATACTTGTTTTATCTTACAAGTCTATTTTCCTTGTTCTTGCAAGTAAATTAGGGTTTACTTTTCTTGCTACTTCATTATAGTTTTAGTATTTTGGTGGGTTTTTTTATGGTGATTTTAAGCTAAGAATATGAGAAAATAAGCTGAAACATATTAGAAAGAAAATGGAATGTGGTGAATTTTTTGTTTTGAATGTAGTTAAGTTTGGTGACTTGGTAGGTCACTTAGTCACTTGAAATTTACTAAGTGTAGGTACTTTAAAGGTGAATTTTTTTTTTGAATGTAATTAAGTTTGGTGACTTGGGTGATGACGTAGTGAGTTAAAATTTACTAAGTGTAGGTACTTTAAAGGTGAATATTCAATTGTCTATCAGCTTTAAAATACGTACTATAAACATCAGTTTTGAATTGTCTATCCCAACGGTATGATATATATACACATATTCATTATACAAAGATTATTCATGTTTAACGTCATTTAACGTATATATAAAGGAAAATATTTATTTTGGTTAGTCTTGACATTTACTAGCATTTGAGTTCTAATAATTTTACTATTTGACAGATTCCGAATCCGATATAAGGATTGCTTTGCTATTTTTTTTGGTGACCGCTTATCGATCTCTTTCACTTTAATTTAGGCCAAGCAAAGGTAAGTTGTTATCTTCTTGTTATTGTTCATATTGAAGTCTAGTGAAGTTGTGTGTGGCCTTGTTCGATTCACTAGCATTGTTGTTATCTTCTTGTTATTGTTCATATTGAAGTCTAGTGAAGCCGTGTGTGACCTTGTTCAATTCACTAGCATTGTTGTTGACATCTTGTTGGTCTTGTTGTTGCTTGTTTTGAATGTGGTTTGGTTATTGACTTTGTTACTTGAAAATGGTTAAGTGTAGAAACTTTAAAGGGAAATTTTTATTTTGAATGTGGTTTTGTTTTGATACTTAGTTACTTGAAAATGGTTAAGTGTAGGGACTTTAAAGGAGATTTTTTGTTTTGAATGTGGTTTGGTTGGTGACTTAGTTACTTGAAAATGGTTAACTGTAGGGACTTTAAAGGAGTTTTTTTATTTTGAATGTGGTTTGGTTGGTGACTTAGTTACTTGAAAATGGTTAAGTGTAGGGACTTTAAAGGGGATTTTGTATTTTGAATGTGGTTTTGTTTTGATACTTAGTCACTTGAAAATGGTTTAGTGTAGGGACTTTAAAGGGGATTTTGTATTTTGAATGTGGTTTTGTTTTGATACTTAGTCACTTGAAAATGGTTTAGTGTAGGGACTTTAAAGGGGATTTTGTATTTTGAATGTGGTTTTATTTTGATACTTAGTCACTTGAAAATGGCTAAGTGTAGGGATTTTAAAGGGAATTTTGTGTTTTGAATGTGGTTTTTTTTTATACTTAGTCACTTGAAAATGGTTAAGTGTAGAGACTTTAAAGGAGATTTTTCGTTTTGAATGTGGTTTAGTTGGTGACTTAGTTACTTGAAAATGGTTAACTGTAGGGACTCTAAAGGGAATTTTGTGTTTTGAATGTGGTTTGGTTGATGACTTAGTCACTTGAAAATGGTTAAGTGTAGGAACTTTAAAGGGGATTTTGTGTTTTGAATGTGGTCTGGTTGGTGACATAGTCACTTGAAAATGGTTAAGTATAGGGACTTTAAAGGAAATTTTTTTATTTTGAATGTGGTTTGGTTGGTGACTTAGTTACTTGAAAATGGTTAAGTGTAGGCACTTTAAAGGGGATTTTTTTGTTTTGAATGTGGTTTGGTTGGTCACATAGTTACCTGAAAATGGTTAAGTGTAGGGACTTTAAAGGGAATTTTTTGTTTTGAATGTGGTTTTATTTTGATACTTAGTCACTTGAAAATGGTTAAGTGTAGGGACTTTAAAGGGGATTTTGTATTTTGAATGTGGTTTTGTTTTGATACCTAGTCACTTGAAAATGGTTAAGTGTAGGGACTTTAAAGGGGATTTTTTGTTTTAAATATGGTTTGGTTGGTAACTTAGTCACTTGAAAATGGTTAAGTGTAGGGACTTTAAAGGGGATTTTGTGTTTTGAATGTGGTTTGATTGGTGACTTAGTCACTTGAAAATTGTTAAGTGTAGGGACTTTAAAGGGGATTTTGTAATTTGAATGTGGTTTGGTTGGTGACTTAGTCACTTGAAAATGGTTAAGTGTAGGGACTTTAAAGGGAATTTTTTTGTTTTGAATGTGGTTTGGTTGGCGACTTAGTTACTTGAAAATGGTCAAGTGTAGGGACTTTAAAGAAAATTTTGTGTTTTGAATGTGGTTTGGTTGGTGATTTAGTCACTTGAAAATGGTTAAGTGTAGGAACTTTAAAGGGAATTATTTTGTTTTGAATGTGGTTTGGTTGGTGACTTAGTTACATGATAATGGTTAAGTGTAGGGACTTTAAAGGAGATTTTGTGTTTTGAATGTGGTTTGGTTGGTGACTTAGTTACTTGAAAATGGTTAAGTGTAGGGACTTTAAAGGTGACTTGGTAGGTTAAAAATGATTAAGTGTGGGGACTTTAAAGGTGACTTGGTAGGTTAAATGTGGTTATGTTTGGTGACTTGATAGGTTGAAAATGATTAAGTGTGGAGACTTTAAAGGTGTTTTTTTAATGTGGTTTTGTTTGGTGATAATTGAATTTTTATGACTTGATCTAATTAGTTGAATGTGATTGATTGCGTAGATGAAACCTGATTATAGCTGGATATATCAACGGAACGATGATAATAGAATGGGTATTAGGGAGGAATTTGTTGAAGGTATCAAAAGATTTGTTGAACATGCTTAGACACTTGATGTTTGGATATATTTTTGGGCTATTCGTTGTCCTTACGTTAGATGTGATGGTATAAATCTTGTAAATAAAGAAGATGTAAATGAACATCTTTATAGAAGGGGGTTTCACGAGAACTTTTTAAGATTGCGTGGTATTCATGGTGATGTTGCGCAAAATAACTTTGTTGTTGGAGAAAGTAGTAGGTTTGCAGGGTATAATGAATATCAATATACTAGGATGACAGAAATGGTGTACGATGCTTTTGGGATGCAACACGGGGGCGACTTTAGGAAAAATATCGAAGATGTTCCTAATATCGAAGTGCGCAAATTCTATGAACAATTGAATGCACCTAGTCATCCTTTGTTTGACGGGTATTTGCACTCTCGTTTGTCTGTTGTTGTTAGATTATTAAGTATTAAATCTGACTGGAATATTGCTGAAGGAGGAATGGACTCAATGATAGACCTTATTAAAGAGTTAGTTGACCCCGAATTGGAGGTTCCTGATTCTTTCTATAAGGCAAAAAGATTGGTGTCAAAGTTTGATCTCTCCTCGGTTAGAATTGATTGTTGTGAAAATGGTTGCATGTTATACTTTAAGGAAGATGCTAACCTAGAGTCCTGTAAGTTTTGCCAGCACCCTCGATATAAGCGTGGTTGTAGTCAAAATCCAATTACCATTAAGGCGATAAATACCAAGGTTGAAGAGGTTGTATCCTTCAAATAGTTCATCTCCTCATATGAGACGACACAGTGAAAATAAAAGGCCCACTGGTGTTATGTGTCATCCATCTGATGGAGAGGCTTGAAGGCATTTTAATGCAATTTATCCAGATTTTGCAGTTGAGCCACGAAATATTCATTTGGGATTATGTGCGGATGGGTTCTCTTCTTTTTCAGTTGGTGTTGTGCCATATTCATGTTGGCCTATATTTATCACCCCTTATAATCTTCCTCCTAAAATGTTGATGACTAATCCTTATATAGTTTTGAATTATTTTTTTCCTGGCCCGCGTAATCTAAAAGGTGAAATAGATGTCTATTTGCAACCTTTGATCGATGAACTTCAAATTTTATGGCATGAGGGGGTTAAAACTTGGGACATCTCACTTAAATAGAATTTCAATCTGCGTGCATATCTAATGTGGACTATTAATGATTTTACTGCTTATGGAATATTGTCTGGGTGGATGACAGTGATAACGCTCAATCTACAGCTCTCGTAGGAGTGTAAAGCGGTCGTTAGCAAATATAGAACCCAACTGGGTTGGGTATCGATCCCACAGGGAATAGCTTGGTCAACAAGTAAGTAAAGATTACTGGACTTTTAGTGCAAGTCTCGTAAAAAAAAGGGGGAGTCTTGTCGTGCAAGTAATGTAACCAAAATAAGATCTAAAAACGGCAATAGCAAAGTAAAAAGAGAAAGAATGTTTTGGTGAGATGTAAACAATGAGAATTGAGACGTTGGGGTTATGTCCACCTTCTGAGGTATACGTCTCTATTGGCTATGAGTGTGTAGAATTCTGTCGTGCAATTGCTTATAGAGAATTGTAGTCGATGGTAAATCCAAGCGTCTCTCGACCTAAACAAGGACTATTTCACTTTAACTCTCTCGAGCTTAAAGAGTATCTAACGGTACGAATTCTCCAAGAGGTTAGTCCAGTTACGGCACTAGCTTTTTAATAGGAAAGGGTGTCCTACTACCTTGACATTATCTCTTTTCCAGACAAATAACTTTTCTCTCGAACAAGTTAAATGTTAGACTGGCGTATTCTTGCGTTTGCAACCGCAAAGAATGTAGATTAAGATGAAGAGAATAATGATATAAGCAATATACGTGCCTCGAACTCACAAACTCACAGCAATAGATAGTAACTCATTCGGCTTCCATAACCCCAACAGAGAAGTTTAGTTACCCATGAATGCGACGGAGATCACGCTTGACATTGTTGTTATACCACAAGATTGATTAATTTCGTGTAGCGTAAGTGGTAGGCGTGAGGCGTGAATTCCTTAGCAAAGTAACGATTCTCTTGTTGCGGAAATTAAGAATAGATGAATGGAAGAAGAAAACTAGAATTAATAGAAAGATTAGAAGAGTTGTAGAATTGTTTGTAGTGTAGAATAATAGAGGAATAGAAGATGCTCCCAAATCTCTAGCATGATAGGGTATTTATAATACCCATATCCTAATCCTACTAAGCTAATGAAATAAATAACCAAATCCTACTAGACTAATGAAATCCTTAACCCATATGTACTAGGTTAAGGTAACATTATCATAATCCACTTAAAATAATGAAATACATAACCTAATTGTACTAGGTTAATGTATCATTGTCAAAATCCAGTTTTTTGTCTGTAAGTCCCCAAAGTCTTCAGAATTGCTGTTTTAGCCCGGGACAGATTTTCCATGCAGCAGTTTTGGTCCTTAGGCGTGTAAACTCCCTTCCCTTCCTTCGTGAGCTTTCTTTAGCGTCAAGTAAGCCATAAAATGCTGAATTATTCATCATTTATACCTGAAACTTTACTAATCATGTTTGTTAGCTCATTTACAGGAAAAAGGACTAAAAGTGCATGAAATATATAATTTGTTCTCAAAACTAGGCTAAAATATGGGCAAAATATATTGATATAGGCGCGTAAATTTGCCTATCATCAACACCCCACACTTAGAGCTTTGTTCGTCCTCGAACAAACTATCATGTCCTTCTAAACATCAACTTAGGGTTTTACAGCAACAACACAAAATATTCGTCAAGACAAGCACAACAATTATCAACCAAGAGTAGTTTTTCGATCATTAGTAGAAACAGTTTAACTTCTAGCATAGACTCGTGATGGTGGTCAACTCATATTCAAAAGTTAAGGCACAAAGAATCATACACAACTACCCAAAACTCATCAACCATATGTGTCTCACAATATATTACCCATAATCACTCACAAGTATAGCATATTTTTCAAACATGGGTATCAAAATATCCTTGCTCTCACTCTCACAAAGAATTCATATGTAGCAACTGATGACCATAAGCTTGCCCTTAATGTAATACTCTACTAAATGTCAGAATGCTAAGCTTAGGATCAAGTAGGTCTTTTGATGGTTGTAATGTAGGCTAAGGGACGGGTAGGACTATTTTGGCCAGTAATAGTGACTAAGTTACTAAGCGCTTTAATACATCACTTTGTATCATTGACACTTTTTTCTTTCAACCTTTCTTCTTTCTTTTGTTATACCACCCCTGTTCTCCTCTTTAGTTTTTCAATTTTAAGCACAACTCGCTTTTCAGCTTTTTTTTCCTTTTTTCTTTTAACAACATACCTCTTATGATAGCACTTTCTTTTTCATAACACATTCAAGCACCATTACAATTTATAGCATCATACTCACCCAATTTCCTCTTATGTTGTCACATGACTTTTTCACTTTAAAGCACTTAGGAGTTTGGATCAAATTACGGTCTTAAAAGAAATGGATTAGGCTTACATACAAGGTTGTCAAAGAAATAGGCTAAAGGCTCAAAAGGGTTAACTAGGATGATGTCCATGGGTAGGTAAAACTGAAGGTAAACATGTATAGGTTGCCAAAGAAATGCCTAAATCATATCCTAAACTTACACTCCTTATTTTCGCTTTGCATACATACCAGGCAAGTTCTAGCATCAGCCACACACATAGAATATACGATTATCTCACACACACAAGGCACATGGTCGACTTGCTTGGAAGTAATATAGACTCTCGACCCAACAAGTGAAGGAATTGAACCACACAATATCACATAATGAGTCACAACTAGAGCCTAAACGTCTCAATAGTCACAATTGTAGCACTTACTCTTGTTATAATCTCATGCTGCCTATCAAAATAATTTCATGCGAAGCTAGAAAAAAAATTTACTCCTAATAAAATAAAAACAAAGCAAGCAAACATAGATGCAATAGAGAAGTATAGTAGCATACGATACCGCCACCCCACACTTAAACGGGACACTGCCCTCAGTGGAAAATAAATACGAGAAACCTGGTTAGTCGGACTCTTTCTCATTGTCGGGGGTCATACCCCCTTCGTCGGAATCATCATAAGAGTCGTCGTCAGAGTTCTCTTCCTCGTCAGAGTCTGGCAAGCGTCGATCGTCATCAGTCGGCACATCATCATCTAGAGGTTCCTCAAAGTATACGCCCACTCCACACATCTCCCGTGCATGCATGTTCATGAGATAGTCGTGGTCCAGCTGTTGGAGCTCTGCAGCAGTTGGAACACGACCTCCGCTCATCATTGTAAACCTCATCATGCCGTACATATGGCGGGAGAAACTCTCATCCCGAGCATGTCTCTCTGCCGTAGTAAGGTTGATGCCATGTGTTGATTCAGCATCTTTGACCTTTGTGAGGTCAACCTTCTTCGGATTGTGTGGGAGTTTATGATCAGCTGGTTCCTCTTCGATATCCTCCTTCCGCAAGATTGCTGTCAACAAATTGCCAAATGTGAAATGGGACCTTTTGTGTAGTCTGGCCTTCCTCATGGTGGATCGAATGATTGCCCCAAAGTTGATTGGGACATTCGTCATTAAAGCATAGACCAAACACACTCTATCTCTCGATATCTTGGTGTATTGAGTCCCAGGAATAAGACATGAGTTGACAATGCGCATCCAGATTCTTGCTTCCCTATTTAGTGGAGCATAGGGGAAGGTGTTGTGTCGGCCGGTTTCTTTATGTCTGCCCCACCTTGCCATTGATCTGCTTCCACAAAGCGTGTGTCGTATTGCTCTATAAGGAGGCCTGTTGTACAGCTCTTTGATGGTGATGCGTCGATTGAAGGTAAGCCAAGAAAAGAGTTGATCCAGTCCGCTGTGAGCTGTAACACCTGGCCCCGAATTTTGACTTCATTGCCTGTTGTATTTGGCGACCAGTTGGCATAAAACTCTCTTGTTAGATCAAGATTACACTCTCCCATGTCGCGGAAGATGAAATCCAACTTCAAAGCCATTATTTTTGCCAACATACGCGGCTCCTTCTTTGCTAAGGTATCCTTGTTGATCAAGTCGACGTGCACATATTTTCTTTCTTTGTTGCTGTTGTACCATGCTTTGGCTTCTTCCTCAAGAACCCATTTTATTCTGAACATTCTGCGTGGTGGTTGTGCTGAGGATGATTCTCCTTGGTCTTTTCGACTTCTCTTCTTGCCCTTTTGGGAAGTGGTTGCCTTCTTCTTGCCTTGCCTCGCTTTAGGTGCCATTGTACCTGAGACTAGAAATAGTGTTAGTTGTAGCACAGTTTCGCTTGATACAATCTATAAGCAAGCATTAGGGGTACCACCCCACACTTAGTTTTGTTAACACAAATCAGTGAGGTAAAAGTAGTCGATTTACTCAGATTTCATCGAGATACGTTTTAGGATTGTATTCCGACAAGAAAATCAGCAATGCATCACTTACTTGCAGCCATTGGACTACTTTCATGGTAGATATAGCAACACTACTACATAGAGGTTACCACATTAAATCGTTATTCTTTTAACAATCACAACCTCCTAAGTCGGTAGGTCTTATCCCGATGGCCGGGATAGTCTAACATGTAAGTATCCTAACAACAATCTTAAGCAATATTCATAGCCATAGCAATTCCGCAATTATCATAACAATGCTATTGAAACCAAATTCAAGTCGGAAACAGGTCAGGATTTTCCTACGTATATGTTCACTCACATGATTTTGCAACAACAATCCAAACACATGAACATTACCAACAATCTTATATAATTTAGCAATTAATAATAGCCATAGCAACGTAGTACTTACGAGAAATAAATGAAGAATAAGAGAGCACTTACTTGCTTGAAGCTTGTGGAGTTGGTTTTGTGAATTGGAAGAGCAAAAGAAGAAAATTTTTAGAATATTTGGAAGAGTATGCGGCGCCTTTAGGGTATTTTCTATTGTGGTTGTGTTATAAGACTAAGTCCCCTTTATATAGGAAGAGTATGGGTCGGGTTATGACCCATTTACAATCGGTTTTAGAGACAAAAATCCTACATATGCGGCGCATTGTCTATGGCATAATGGGACATATGCGCCGCATAGTCTATGGCATTTGTAGACATATGCGGCGCATTGTCTATGGCATAATGGGACATATGCGCCGCATATTCTATGGCATATGAGATACTGAGACCAAATGCCATAGCATAGGCGGCGCATAGTCAAAAGCATACCTAGGAATAGGCGGCGCATAGTGTATAGCACACTAGATTCCGAGACCTTAGGCTATAGGATAGGTTGTGCATCGTTCATGGCCTAGTTTTACCAAGGCCTAGCCTTCCTCGAAGCCTATTTTGGCATGGGAAAGGCTCAATCCATAGCCTTATGCATCACCCTTCCTAATTTACCAACTTTACCATACAATGCGTCCAAATCGTCAATTGAAATCAATCTTCTCGTTGACTACTTCTTGCACCTATATTCGCTCAAACAAATGAAAATGATTAGTACGATGGGTTGCCTCCCACCAAGCGCCTTAGTTTTGGTCGTGGCACGACTCTTATTTTTGGATTTTTATTAATTAAAAACAAATCAAGTACTAGAATGAAAGAAAACGATAAATGAAAAACGATAAATGATGGGTTGCCTCCCATCTAGCGCCTTATTTATTGTCGTGGCACGACATGGTTATCTCGAGTACTTAGACTTCGTCGAGATAAGTGATGGCCATGTCATTCGTCAATTCAAGAGGACCGATATACGGCTTAACACGTTGGCCATTCACTTTGAAGACAACACCCTTATTGCCTTCCAATTCGACTACTCCAGACGAGTAGACTTGGATAACTTTAAATGGACCAGACCACTTAGATTTTAACTTACCTGGGAAGAGCTTAAATCTGGAGTTGAAGAGTAGTACCATATCACCCTTTTGGAAGTTTCGTCGAACAATCCGCTGATCATGATACTTCTTCATCCGCTCCTTGTATAAATCCGATCTTTCATATGCATGGAGACGGAACTCATCTAATTCGTTCAGCTGCTCCAACCTCAGGTTCTTCACATCATCCCACTTCAGATTCAAGTGCTTCAATGCCCACAATGCCTTGTATTCAAGCTCGATGGGTAGATGACAAGCCTTCCCATAAACTAGTTGATAAGGAGACATGCCAATGGGTGTCTTGAATGCAGTCCTATATGCCCATAGTGCATCATCTAGCTTTCGAGACCAATCCTTCCTATTTGCATTAACCGTCTTTGCAAGGATTTGCTTAATCTCTCGATTGGAAACCTCTACTTGTCCACTAGTTTGGGGATGATAAGGCGTAGCTACCTTGTGTTGCTTGACACCATACTTGGCCAATACAGATTTGAATAGCTTGTTGCAAAAGTGAGATCCTCCATCACTTATGATAGTATGAGGTACCCCAAAGCGAGAGAAGATATTCTTCTTTAAGAACGCTACAACACGCTTTCCTTCGTTGTCGGCCAATGCTACAGCTTCAACCCATTTCGAAACATAATCCACAGCAACCAAGATGTACTTCATTCCAAACGAATTCACGAATGGACCCATGAAATCAATACCCCACACATCAAAAAGTTCTATCTCCATAATTTTGGACATGGGCATTTCATGGTGTTTTGAAATAGCACCTTGACGTTGGCATTGGTCACACCTTCTCACATAGTCGTATGCATCTCTGAATATCGAGGGCCAATAATAACCACTTTTCAATACTTTTCTTGTCGTTCGATTCCCTGTATGATGTCCTCCAACTTGCGAAGTGTGGCATGCTTCCAATATAGCAGGTACTTCTTCATGGGATATACATCGTCGAATGATCCCATCTGCACATCTTCGAAACAAATAAGGTTCATCCCAATAGTAGTGCTGAACGTCATGCATAAACTTCCTTCTTTGGTGGTAAGATAAGTTGGCAGGTATCACATTACTCTCTACGAAATTTGCAAAGTCGGCATACCATGGTACTTTCTCCATTTTTGTCGCTAATATCTCCTCGTCAGGGAATGCATCATCAATCTGAATTTCAGGTTGCGCCACATGTTCATTCTCAAGTCTAGATAGGTGATCAGCCACTTGGTTCTCGCAACCTCTTCTATCTTTGACTTCGAAATCAAACTCTTGCAGCAGCAGTACCTATCGAATCAACCTTGGTTTGGCATCCTTCTTCGTCATTAGATACTTAAGAGCTGCATGGTCTGTATGGACGATCACATTGGTACCCAATATATAGGCACGAAACTTCTCAAACGCATATACAACCGCTAGGAGCTCTTATTCAGTAACAGTGTAGTTCCTTTGGGCTTCATTTAGGACCTTACTCGCATAGTAGATAGGATGAAATAGTTTCTCCTTTCTTTGTCCAAGAACAGCACCAACGGCTACACCACTAGCATAGCACATGACCTCAAACGGGAGGGTCCAATCTGGTGCTACCATGATAGGGGCTTCAATGAGTTTTCCTTTAAGGCATTCGAATGCCTTTAAGCAATTGTCATTAAAGTCAAACTTCGCATCATTCTCCAGTAGTTTGTACAATGGACTAGAAATTTTGGAAAAGTCTTTGATGAATCTACGATAGAAACCAGCATGGCCAAGAAAACTACGGACTCCCTTCACCGAAATTGGAGGCGGTAGCTTCTCAATTACCTCTATTTTTGCTCGATCAACCTCTATTCCTCTTTCAGAGATCTTGTGCCCAAGAACGATTCCTTCTTTTACCATGAAGTGGCACTTCTCCCAATTCAGCACAAGGTTGAACTCTACACATCTTTGCAATGCCATGCTCAAGTTTGCCAAACATGCTTCAAAAGACTCACCGACAACAGAAAAGTCGTCCATAAATACCTCTAAAGTGTCTTCAACCATATCAGAGAAAATAAACATCATACAACATTGAAAGGTGGCTGGTGCATTACACAACCCGAATGGCATGCGTTTGAAGGCAAACGTACCATATGGGCATGTGAACGTTGTCTTCTCTTGGTCTTCGGGAGCAATACAAATCTGATTATAACCTGAATAACCATCCAGGAAGCAAAACCATCCTTTCCCCGCTAATCGATCTAGCATTTGGTCCATAAATGGCATGGGGAAGTGATCCTTGAGTGTCCACGAATTCAGCTTGCGATAGTCCATGCATACTCTCCATCCAGTAACGGGCCTGAGTGGAATAAGTTCATTCTTTGCATTTGCGACCACCGTCATTCCTCCTTTCTTGGGAACACATTGTACAGGACTTACCCACGTACTATCAGAGATAGGATATACAACTCTTGCGTCTAACCACTTTATAATCTCCTTCTTCACCACTTCTTGCATAGGTGGGTTTAAACGTCTTTGATGTTCAATGGTGGGTGTGCACTTTTCTTGAAGCTGAATTTTATGTGTGCAAATCCCAGGTGGAATACCAATAATATCCGCAATGGTCCATCCAATGGCTCTAATATACTTGCGTAAGATCGAAATAAGAGCTGCAACTTGTTGCTCACCCAAATCGGCTGCCACTATGACTGGAAGTGTGTTTCCGCTTCCTAAGAATGCATACTTCAGATGACTTGGCAGCTCCTTCAATTCTAGTGTGGGTGGTTCTTCAATAGATGGCTTGGCTGGTGGTGTGGGTCGATTCTTGAGATCAAGATCCAGCTTCTTGGGAGTATAGCGATATGTCCCTAATCCCGACAGCGCACAAACAGCTTCTTCAGAAATTTCAGCATCCTCATTCTCTCCTTTCATGAGCAAAACCTCCAAAGGATCATCAAGAATTTGCTCTTCTTCAAGGCGTTCTTTCTCATCGTCAAAGACAACATCAGCCACAGAAAATACACTCAGATCTTTGGGTTGCTTCATTGATTTGCAAATATCAAATCGAACCACTTCGTCATTTATTCGGAATGAAAGTTCATTAGCTCTCAAATCAATGAGCACACTTCCTGTAGCAAGGAAAGGGCGTCCCAAGATTATGGGAACCTCTGCATCAGCTTCACAATCCAAGATGACAAAGTCTGCTGGAAAGATAAATGAAGAAACATTTACCAAGACATCACATAGAATACCAACCGGTCGTTTTACCGACCTATCTGCCATAACAAGCCTCATGTTAGTTGGTGTAGGATCTCCTAACCCCAACTTCTTGTAGATCGATAATGGCATCAAGTTGATACTGGCTCCTAGGTCACATAATGCTTTGGCAAAGTTCAAAGATCCGACAGTGCAAGGAATAGTGAAAGCTCCGGGGTCGGCCTTCTTCTGAACTATCGATCGGGTAGCAATTGCACTACAATGATGCACATCATCCTTCAGCTCATAACTTGCTGCCCTCTTCTTAGTCAAAAGATCTTTCATAAACTTCGCATACCCAGGCATTTGTTCAAGTGCCTCCACCAATGGAACATTAATGGTCAGCTGCTTTAACATAGTCATGAATTTGCTGAACTTCGTGTCCTCAGCCACCTTCTTCAATCTTTGGGGAAAAGGTGGTGGTGGGTATGGAAGTGTTCTCTCCATGGCTTTTTTCTCCTCTTGCTTCCGTTTTTCCATTTTTTTAGGCTGCACGTCACTGGGCGTGACGTCCTTGACGTCAGAACTGGTTGTTGCGACATCTTCTCCTTTTGCGTTATCATCCATATCCGCAACTTCTTCAACCACTTGCTTGCCTTTTGTTGAAGGTTCCAGCACCTTACCACTTTTGGTAGTGATGGCCATGCATGACCCATCATTCCTTGGGTTTTGCACAGTATCGCTAGGTAAAGTGCCAGCCTTTCTTTGATTGAGTGCTGCTGAAAGTTGGCTCAGTTGCTGCTCTATTTGCTTGATTGAAGTGGAATGAGAATCAACTAGTTGTTTCATGGAAGACAAATCATTGATTACCTCAGTAACTCCCGCGCTCGTTGTTTCCACTCCTTTCAATAATTTAGCCATCATGTCTTCCATACTTCCAGAATTAGATGTGGTGGTATCACGTCTACCAGGGGGAACATAAACACCACTCTTTTCATTGTTTTTTCTCCAACTACCTTGGTCCTTGTTTCCAGAATTATCATAATAGTTCCGACCTTGGTTTCCTTGGGCATTCCCTCGGAAACCCTCCTGATTGTTCAAGTAGTTGGCTTCTTCTTCCGAATCAGATTCGTCTCTTCCTTTTAGCGCCATAGCTTTCACTTTTTCGGTCTTCCCTGATAATAAATGCTTTGTAAGAAAATCCATTTGTGTTTTCATGTGCGCCATATCTTGATCACGTTCTTCTTGTCTTCTTCTTTGGTCTGCAGTCATGCCTATAGATAAAGTGGGGCTTGCTGCCTCAGAATCCCTGGTATGCCAAGCTCTACTTTGTTTCGTCATGCGATCTAGCATATTGCTTGCTTAACCAAAGGTGAGGTCCATAAAAGATCCTCCAGCTGCGTTATCCACCACTGGCTTAGTTATTGAATTCAAGGCTCTATACAATATCTCCATGAGGTGAACATTAGTCATGTGATGGTTTGGGCATCTCGCTAGCTTTGTCTTGAACCTCTCCCATGTTTCATGAAAAGCTTCAGTGGGAAGCTGACGAAAGTTGCTGATTTCATCTGTCAATTGTGCTCTTTTGGATGGCGGAAAGAATCTTTCTAGGAAAACGTCTCTCAATTGCCTCCAATTTGTAATAGAATCAGGAGTCAGCCCATTCAACCATAGTGTTGCCTCCCCAGACAGAGACAATGGAAATAGACGTAATCGAATTGCATTCTGACCAACACCAGGATTGTCAAAAGACTTGCATGTAGAAATAAAGTTGATGAGATGCATATTCGGATCATCGCCTGCTGGTCCACCAAATAATCCCTTGAGTTGCAATAACTGAATCATGGTGCTTGTGATGTTGAACTTGGCTCCGGGCGCTAATGGTGGTGGAATTATGGCTCCAGTGGCTCCGGCACCATCAAGATCATCATCATCATCGTCGAAAGATGGCTGCATAGGTTGGTGATCATATCTATACCGAGCTTGTCGACCTCTTCTGTTGGCAGGTGTTATGATTTCAGCATCACGCCTAGGGTTTAGTAACTCGTCATCACCTAAATCCTCATCGTCAGGATTTGGTGCTCGTGCAGGGTTATCAATGTTCTGCTGTTGAACCTGGGTTGCGGCAAGGGCAGCCAATCTTTCTTGTTCCTGTTGAGCAGCCATCCTTGCGATTTCAGCTTGTGCTTCCATTCTACCAATGCGTTGTGGTTCAGGATTGATTGGTAATAACGGTTGACCAGAACTTTGAGTATGGGGCATGCACTAAAATAAAAACCTGCAGTAGACAAAAACAAAAACTAAACGTAAAAGTACGAGAATCTTTGACCAAAGGGTCTAGTAATTATCACGAACTTGATTGACACTTGTATTCCCCGGCAGCGGCGCCAATTTTTGATAACGCTCAATCTACAGCTCTCGTAGGAGTGTAAAGCGGTCGTTAGCAAATATAGAACCCAACTGGGTTGGGTATCGATCCCACAGGGAATAGCTTGGTCAACAAGTAAGTAAAGATTACTGGACTTTTAGTGCAAGTCTCGTAAAAAAAAGGGGGAGTCTTGTCGTGCAAGTAATGTAACCAAAATAAGATCTAAAAACGGCAATAGCAAAGTAAAAAGAGAAAGAATGTTTTGGTGAGATGTAAACAATGAGAATTGAGACGTTGGGGTTATGTCCACCTTCTGAGGTATACGTCTCTATTGGCTATGAGTGTGTAGAATTCTGTCGTGCAATTGCTTATAGAGAATTGTAGTCGATGGTAAATCCAAGCGTCTCTCGACCTAAACAAGGACTATTTCACTTTAACTCTCTCGAGCTTAAAGCGTATCTAACGGTACGAATTCTCCAAGAGGTTAGTCCAGTTACGGCACTAGCTTTTTAATAGGAAAGGGTGTCCTACTACCTTGACATTATCTCTTTTCCAGACAAATAACTTTTCTCTCGAACAAGTTAAATGTTAGACTGGCGTATTCTTGCGTTTGCAACCACAAAGAATGTAGATTAAGATGAAGAGAATAATGATATAAGCAATATACGTACCTCGAACTCACAAACTCACAGCAATAGATAGTAACTCATTCGGCTTCCATAACCCCAACAGAGAAGTTTAGTTACCCATGAATGCGACGGAGATCACGCTTGACATTGTTGTTATACCACAAGATTGATTAATTTCGTGTAGCGTAAGTGGTAGGCGTGAGGCGTGAATTCCTTAGCAAAGTAACGATTCTCTTGTTGCGGAAATTAAGAATAGATGAATGGAAGAAGAAAACTAGAATTAATAGAAAGATTAGAAGAGTTGTAGAATTGTTTGTAGTGTAGAATAATAGAGGAATAGAAGATGCTTCCAAATCTCTAGCATGATAGGGTATTTATAATACCCATATCCTAATCCTACTAAGCTAATGAAATAAATAACCAAATCCTACTAGACTAATGAAATCCTTAACCCATATGTACTAGGTTAAGGTAACATTATCATAATCCACTTAAAATAATGAAATACATAACCTAATTGTACTAGGTTAATGTATCATTGTCAAAATCCAGCTTTTTGTCTGTAAGTCCCCAAAGTCTTCAGAATTGCTGTTTTAGCCCGGGACAGATTTTCTATGCAGCAGTTTTGGTCCTTAGGCGTGTAAACTCCCTTCCCTACCTTCGTGAGCTTTCTTTAGCGTCAAGTAAGCCATAAAATGCTGAATTATTCATCATTTATACCTGAAACTTTACTAATCATGTTCGTTAGCTCATTTATAGGAAAAAGGACTAAAAGTGCATGAAATATATAATTTGTTCTCAAAACTAGGCTAAAATATGGGCAAAATATATTGATATAGGCGCGTAAATTTGCCTATCATCAGACAGCTAGAAAGTTGGTTTGTCCATACTGCATGGAAAAAACAAAAAATCTTTCACATTGAGACATGGACGAAAAAATTCATGGTTTGATTGTCATTGTTGTTTCTTGCCACCTGATCATGAATTTAGGAGACCCAAGAATGCATTCAGAAGGAATAGAAGGGAATATGGTGGTCCACCTTCAAGGTTGTTTGGTCATGACATATAGGATTTAGTTCAGGATTTGCCTAAAGCCAGTGAAGAACTATTGTACAGGCTTGAGGATATGGCGTTTTGCATAACTGGACTAAGCAGAGTATATTTTGGGAGTTAGAATATTGGCCAGATAATTTACTTAGAAATAATGTTGATGTCATGCATACTGAGAAGAACTGTTTTGACAACTTATTCAACATAGTTATGGATGTCCCCAGCAAAACAAAGGATAATCCTAAGGCCAGACTTGACTTACCAGAATATTGCAAACGCAGAGAATTACACTTATAGAAGGGGCCTAATGGCAATGTTTTTAAGACCAAGGCTAGTTTTACATTCAAGTTAGACCAAAAGCGTCAAATATGTGAGTGGGTCTAAAGTTTGAAGATGCCCAATGGATATGCCTCAAATTTGGGAAAGAGGATTGATATGGCACAAGAAATTTTGCATGGAATGAAAATCCATGATTGTCATATTTTCATGGAACAATTACTTCCAATTGCTTTTATTGATTTACCAAAAAACATATGGAAACCAATAGCAAAGATCAATTTTTTCTTTAAAGACTTATGTGCCACCACATTAAAAGAAGAAAATCTGGCGCGAATGGAAAGTAATATTGTTGTTATCACCAACAAGCTGGAGAAGATTTTTCCGCCATCGTTCTTCGATGTGATGGAACATCTTCCCATTCACCTTGTGCACGAAGCTCGGCTAGGCGGTCCAGTTCAAACTAGGTGGATATATCCATTCGAACGGTAAGCAATTGCAACATATTTAAATTCATACATATCTTTTTTAAATATAGTAAACATCTAATATTAAGATTGTGCAGGGCAATTGGAAAGTTGAAAATGGGTCCCAAAAACAAACATAAGGTGGAAGGCTCTATAGTTGAGGCATATCTTGCAAGAGAAACGTTTCAATTTTGTTCATACTACTTTTGTGATGAAGTTGCTTGTTCAAAAAATCGATCGAATCATCATCAGGACGAGGTGAATGAGCCTCATTTGCAACCGATATCAATTTTCAATCAATCTGGGTGTAAGGATAAAAAGACCATACGTCGCTGGCTCACTTCCACAGAGTGCAAATCAGCAACTTTGTATGCCTTGTTGAATTGCCTGAAAGTTGAGCCCTTTCTGAAGTAAGGAGATTAAAATTTTAACATATCTAATTTCTTTACTCATTACCTTAAAGAAACTAATTGTGTTTCGCATGTTGGATCTTCAGTTCATTTAAGACTCAATTCCGCGAAAATCAAGTGTATTCATCCTTTGCAACATGGTTTACATATGAGGTTCGTAAGTGTATTAATATTTCTACAAATTTTAAATATTTACACATTCCTCAACTAACATATAATATATATATATATATGTATGTATAATATTTTTAGGTACACCAGTCACCAAATGCAGCCGCATACAATCAACTCTTGAGAGATATTTCTTTGGGTCCAGTTGAAGCTCATGCAATGTCCTATTACACATTAAATGGATTTAAATTTTCCACCGAACAACACTCCAGAACAAGGAAAACAAGCAATAGTCTTGTTTGGGTTAAGGGTGATGATGATGTTGATTACTTTGGCACCATACACGAGATCTTAGAACTGGAGTATGCTGGTTTTTCAATAAAAAAAACTATCCTCTTTCGATATAAGTAGTTTGATCCAAGAACAAAAGGCACAAGAGTACATAAGGAGCATAACATCATTGAAGTGAAGCACGATAGGTCGTATCCTGTTTACAATCCATTTGTTCTAGCGCAAAATATTAAACAAGTGTATTATGCTCCTTATCTGTTACGCAGTGATAAGTCTGATTGGTGGGCTGTAATCAAAACAAAGCCTATAGAACAGGTGGAAGTTGAGAATGTATTGGAGACTGCATATCAAAATGAAATGCAGATTGATCACCAGCTCGTGGACGTTGGCGTAGTACATAGTTTGAATCACCCGGATAATATATTTGAAGAAGTTAATACTGCGGAACAAGAGGTTGATTGTGTAGGAGATGAGGAAACTTCCGAAAATGGTGAATGGTTTAGTGAAGAGTCTTCAGAAGAGGAGGATTAGTTGTATAGGTTGTATTTATTATGTATTGATGTCTTTATGTTTTATACTATATGCTTACCTTTATGTTTCTTGTTTAAGATTGATATGTAATATAATGTTTAAGATTGTTGTTTTCACTTTTCCATAATTTATATAGTAATAAAAATATTCTTGTCTATCTCGTGTTGTTGGAGCGATTTGAAATGTGAATTAGTAACTTGAAATTAGTTACTAGGAATGTTTTCTTATATATTCTTTTTGTAGGAACTAACTACTTGTTAATTTTACATAATTTAGATGTCAGCAGAGGTGACAAAGGTAAGGAAAAAGTTGATCCTACGAAACCAAAAAAAAAAGACAGTTTTCGCCTTATAAAAAACCGACAGGTATTCATATATCTGAGGATCGATTTGCTGACGCGAAGTACGACCCTCATATTCTAGGTTATCTCAGCATTCGGTTTCTACTCCTACGCATATGGATCACTTCATGGGTCTACACCAACCCAATCTTCTCCTATCATCGTGCCACGGCCATCACAGTACTATCGAACGTCCGTTGGCACATCCGGACATGTACCATCATCGATACCCTCCTGTAGCAGTCATGCAGCTTCGAATAGTGATTCTTCTGGATCTATTAGGTTGTCGTATCTTTATCTTGGAGGCACTCCATCAGGTGCTTCAGATCCGCCCACGTCAGTGCATCCACCATCACTTACTCCGCAGCCAGGAGACAGAGATGATTCTGAAAGGCATTAACTTGTATCATATACGAGAGGGTAATATTTCTAAATATAATAACATTATTCATTTTTTCATTACTATATTATTATGCTCTATGAAATTACTGTTTGATCCTGTTTTATAGGTTTACGCTGGATGCTGGAGTTGGACAAGCTGCAAGAAAATGCATTTGTCAGAACTCGACGGTTACTGGACCAGTTGGCAAAAGATTCCAAA
The DNA here is from genome assembly GCA_030864215.1 of Capsicum pubescens. Lineage (NCBI taxonomy): Eukaryota > Viridiplantae > Streptophyta > Magnoliopsida > Solanales > Solanaceae > Capsicum > Capsicum pubescens. The sequence goes on along the minus strand of CM061545.1, from coordinate 35,227,947 downwards.
ACTTGACAGGAAAAGAATGTTTCAAGAATTTAATGTAAGGATTTAACTTATCGACTACTTAACACTTTGTTAGAACAAAAGATTGAATATTATATTTTTGTTTTTGTTGTAAAAAATTTACTGGTGGGATAATGAGAATGCATATCTTATAAAGAGAAACTTTTTCAGAAGATGTAGATTCAGCATTAACGGTCTGTTGGATTATGTCTGAACCAACTTGGTACGACCTGACCTGATTAGTGAACCCTTATGACAACAGTATATTCACCATTGGAATAGCGAAGAATACCAATTGCTGAGGGAAAAAGAAAAGAAAGTCCGGGCATCATCCAAGGGTGATTCCCTACATACTGCGGGTGCCAGAAGTACTATTGTTGTGCAGGAAAAATGATATGTAACTTTTACAGTTTTAATTATTTATTTTTATTTAAATTTTTTATTATTTGAACATTGATAATTTTTTCATATGCAGGAAAAAGTAAAGGGTAGGAGCATACCACAAGATAAGTTATTCGAGGAGACTCATCTGGAAAAAAAACCCGACTGATAAAGATGTATGGGTTGAACCTCGTGAAAAAGCTGCCCATGTAAGAAACAAATATTGAATTTATGAATTTTTTTCTCAGAGTTGATATTATTTAATTATAACTACTTTAATATTTTTTGACTTATAGTTTTAACTTTACTTTGAATATCGAACAAAAATACGCAGCTCGTTAGTGAGTATCGTAGTACTCAGCCTCCTGAAAGTCAGGGTGACCTACTACCCCAACATGTAGAGGAGGAGTTATGCAAAAAGCTGTGGGTTTTGCATTTAGAGGCCATTACTACGGATACCACAAAAAAAAATTTGGTGAGAATATTAGGTGTTCATCCGGCCCTGCATACTCTAGCTCTTCAGTTGATAGAGAAATCATTAAAAGACTAGAAAATATAATTTCTAAACTCACTGAAGAGCTTGCTGAACAGAGAGAGAGCGCAGAAGAAGGAGGAGGAGGAAACATCATCCCAAATCAGGATGCTGAAGGAGCAGTTCAGCTCTTTCATTCAAACTGCAAGGATTATTCCTCTGTGTCCTGGTGATGCAGTTCGGGCTGCAAAAGGTCTACGCCCCCTGGACGATATCAGCACAGATGAGGATATGGAAGATGAGGACGAATTCGATGAAGATGACTTTTAGTTTTTTGACTTTTGTATGTGTTGTATTTTGAATTTAGATATTTTGTTGTAGTTTGTACACTTTTAAAACTATTGTTGTAGTTTTTACACTTTCACTTTTGTTGGACATTTTGTATGTGTTGTACACTTTTGAAAGTATTTACATTTGGTTTGTTGTTGTTGTTGTTGTATTGCATATTGGACCATTTGTTGATTTTTATCTTTTAAAAATAATTCCCAGAAAAATCGACGTTTTATTTTTCTAAAAAAAATATTTTTTTCAATTTTAATAAAATAATAATAAATTTTAAAAATATGTATATATTTTTAAAAAATCGACCAAAAGTGATCAGTGTGGTCGGTTTTTAAAAAACTACCACTACGTTACCGATCATAAACTTTGATCGATTTTGTGATCGGAAATTGGGAAAAATCGAAAGTGGCCGGTTTTACCCCTTTTTTTTAGTAGTGTGCCTCTGGTTCCTTTATGGATCACCCAACTTGAGCATTTGTTGCAAGTTCTCATCCTCTCGTAATGCAATGCCAGATTCTAAACTAATATTTTTGGAGGATGGTGGATTTTTAGTGGAGCGGTACTTGAAGTAGAAAACCTTGGCCCAGAGAGATTGAGTATTGTTGTACATTCTCCATTTTAGGTTATCATGGATGGCTTTGTTCCTAACCTCACTTTTCTGGATTCCCAACCCCCTTAGTATTTCTTGTTGTAATGGTGTTCCATCCAACTAAATGGAGCTTTTTCTTTTCAGGGGTAGTGCCCCAAATGAAATTCCTTTAGATTTTGTTGATAGTTTTGATGATTTTTGCAGGGAGTTGGATATATTGCAGGGCATGGGAAGGGATGTTGCTCAAAGTGACTTTGATTAGGACAGTTTTACCAGTCATGTCCAGTAATTTTATTTTCCAAGCACTAAGCCTAGTTTTTATGCTATCAATAATGAATAAGAGTCATTGTTGGTAGATTTAGAATGAAAAATTAGGAAACCGAGGTCTAAAGATTTGTCTAGATTGGATGTTAAGAATGAAGGACAATCAACAAAGTTATGAGTGGAGCTATTGTTGGAAAAGATAATCTTGGATTTAGTTAGGTTAAGCTTTTGTACAGATTTGTGACAAAAAGCCTCTAAGATGCTGAGAATGGTATATCAACTCTCAGGAAAGGTTGTGGAGAAGAGAGTTAGATCATCTGTAAAGAACAAGTGAGATTCTAGGACCACTGATAGAGATTTTAATGGGAGTCCAGCTTTTATCTAGGACAACTTTGCCAATTATTCTAGAAAGTCTTTCCACATAAAGAATGAAATATATAGAGAGATAGGGTCACCTTGCCTAATACCTGTAGATGGGGTGAAGTGTTTAGTTTTAGAATCATTAGGAAGGATGGAGATAGAAGAGGTGGAAATGCAAGACATGATGAGTTTGGAGAGGTTAAGAGGGAAGTCGAAGAAAGCAAGGGTATCCTTTATGAAGGACCATTCAAACCTATCAAAATCTTTTTCAAGGTCAATTTTCTGGATCATATTGGCTTTGATGACTTTCATTTTCCTAAAATGAGAGATGTATTCCTAGACAATTATGACAATGTCAGAAGACCCTCTCCTAACTAGAAAGCTGAATTGGTTAAGTCAAATAATGTGGGAGAGGAAGGACTTTATTTTGTTGGTGATGATTTTGGTGACCAACTTGTAAACAGTGTTGCACAGTCTGATGGATCTGAAGCTTTCAGCATGGTAGAATTTTGACACTTTGAAATGAGGCAGAGTAGCATACTGTTCATTCCAGGGTCATGATATTGGTGAAGAAAGCATTTTTACAAAAGTTAATGGCCCTGTCACTAACAGAGTCCCAGTATCTTTGGTAGAACATGATATGAAGGCCATCAGGGCCAGGAGCTTTGAGGAGCTTAAAACTCTTAAGGGTTTTGAGGATTTCAAATTCTCTTAGGGGGGCATCAAGAGTGGAAGCAATGTGGCTAGGGAGGGAGGGATGATCAAGAGAGGGGGAATTGGTTGGGAGATTGGTCAACGTGGTATATTTGAAGAGAAAACATAGAAATTTCATTGATAAGAATTGTCTATCCATATGACTCATAAATCATATGTAAAAAAGTTAAGAGATTATGCTAATGAAATATTGTTGAATAGAGTCAGCTCAATCATATTGGAGGTCTAAATTCAAGCTCTAACAAAGGGCCTTAAATTATGTTTTTTTAATATATATATATTTATTTAAAATAATATTTTTTTTAGTTTTTTGAGATGTAAAATTAATTGTAAAACTCTACTTAATTAGTAATGAGTTGTTACCCTTTTATGCTAAAGAAGATTCCGTGAATAACTCTATAGTTTTTCTTTTTTTTTTCTTTTTTGAAAAATATGGGTTACGTTGTTTTCCTTTTTGATGCTAACAAAAGATTTCAGTAAATATTTTTAGAAGTATATATAACTATTTATATTTGAAAATATGGGTCCCTCATAATTATGGAATCCTACGCAATTGCCTAAGTAGTCTAATGGATGAGACGCCACTGTTGTAGTGTTTATTAGATCAACTTATCCGTCTAACTAGTTAAATTAATATTTCGGTCTCATCTTCTGTGCATGAAAGATTAAATTGAGCTGATGCCAGTGTGAAGACTCAAACTAGAGATGTTGCTTTTCGATTTTTTCTTTTTAAAAAAGTGAATATTGGGATGCTTAGATAAGATGAGACCTATTTCATGTCACACAATGGAACAATGGAGCATCAAACAAAAGCTCAATTAGCTAAAGAAATATGATACAAAGAACTGAAGATGAAAATAGACTGTCAACTTGCGGTTAAGTTTATCAAACGAAAGGACATCTAATCCCACCTTCTTAAATCTATTATTGAAGATTGCAGTTCTTGCTTGAAGTTAATAAGATAGACGAATATCGTATATATCTGAAGAGAAATAAACAAACGTGCAAATTTCCTAATATAAAGACTCCGAGACATATATGATAAAGATTTTCTAGTTTAGGAATATCCAATAATAAAAATTTTGCTATTGAAAAATTTAAACAGTGTAGCTTATGAACGATTTAAATGTTATAGTATTTTCCAATATATTAAAAATACACATTTAAATAAGGTGATTTTCTAATACTTTTCTAAATTTTAAAGTAAATTAGTTATTGTTATTCTAAGGTTATTTTTTATAGCTAAATGGACATATATTCACTTTATGATTTTTTATTTTTATTTTCAAAATAAGATCTATATAAAGATACGACGAGAAATTACCTTAGGAACACAAAAGAGATGTTTATGATTTTTTTTCGGTAACTAACTAAATTTTATTACAAAAGCTGAAGTTATATACAACAAAGCAAAGACTTAGGTATGTGTAACATGCTCCATGCCTTATTTATTCTCACATATCCTCTATAACATCCATGCATGTAGTCACTGCCAACTAGACTAAGCTACTTCTCTCATGTTAGATAGGAGTTGAAGTTCTCCAACCAATTTGTTGTGTGTGGTTAAGTGTCCCTTTGAGATGAACCTCTTGTATACTATTTGCTTCACTATGTCATCTGGTGGTTGAGCCTTGTCTTGAAAAGTTCTGGTGTTTTCTTCCCTTCATAAACTGTATATTGTAGTTGGCAGTCATGTTGAAGACTTCATTCCTTGGACAATTTCCTCAGCTATGATGACTAGCTCATTGCAGCTTATTATTACGATTTGCCCTGAATTTTCTACTTTATTTGATTTTCTACAAGAATTAAAATCATTTTTCTTGATGAAAAAAGAGTTACTTGTTGGAAAGAATTTCTTTTCTGTTAAGTTTCTTCTCTCTTAGAGAAAGGGTTTTGTAACTGTATAAATAAAAGATCTCTGTTCTCAAGCCATAATACAATACCATCTACAATATAGTTATTTAACAGTTTTGTTTAGGGGGAGATTTTCTCTCAATTAGTTTTTATTCTTTTTTATTTAGATTTTTTTAATATGTAGGCCAACTGACCGAATCATATCAATAATATTATGTTTTAGTATTTTTCGAACTTAATTCTCAGAGTTACACTTTTCCACGTAGTATCCTTCTCTATATTAGATTTTCACAGTCTTCATTAATCTAATAGCTATAGTTTATTAAATTTAAATATTTGAAGAAAATAAAAAATATTTGCCACGAAAATATATTTAAGAGACTATTTTCAATGTACTCACATATATAAAAAACCATTTTTTGTCATCTTCTCAACCCAATCGCAATATTGTAATGTCATTGGTAGGATAAAGTTTGGCGCTGTTTAACTGCCGGTTTAGAAATGTCTTAACTTTTTCTTTATTGAACTAAATAAATAACAGTCAACTTTGTATTCTAAATGGGCTGAAATATTCAAAATATTCTTTTTTATGAAACTAAATAACAGTCAACTTTGCATGATAAAATAGTTGAAATATTCAAAATAATTTTTCTCTTCTTAGGGTGGGTGGTTTTTGGTGCAACAATTGGAATATCCATCTCATATGCCCTTCAACCTTATATAGATCAAATTTTTTTTAGCGTTGGGAAAATAATTTAATTCTACTTTGACAATCAAAATCACAAGAAAATAAAAGTAAACATTATGGCATTATTATGTGACATAATTTAGAATTTTAAAATTTTGGCTCAGGTTATACTGTTCATTGAAATTCTTAAACTGGTACTCTTTTTGTATTGGTAAAAATATGTCAGAAGCAAAGATTAAAGATTATTCGACTAGACATTTATAAGTGTAAAAGGAGATCATCGCTAACTGTTGAATTGTCAATGCCGATCAAATCATAGACTAATTATATATACGGAAAAGGGTCTAATATACCCTTCAACTATTAAAAATGGTACAAAAATATCCTCCTTTCACCTTTAGATTCAAAAATACCCTTTCATCCACCTATTTGGCTCAAAAATACCCTTCAACTTAAACAGATAAAGTGATTAGGCTTCTCACTTAACACGCGACAACTTCTTATTGATTAGAGTTTTCATTAAACCAACCGGATCCCACTACCCAACCCAACTAAATACCCGACCCAGCTAGTAATTTTGTACCAAGATATGGCTCATCTTTGTTTTGCTGCACTTTTATCTCTGCAACACACACATTCAAGAACCATATGCGCAAAAAAAAAGAAAAAACACCAAGCTAAGAAACTCCACACAAAAAAAGAAATGATTCTTTTTCAAGATTGGTTCAAATATGTTACCTGGTACAAAATTTGAACTTGAATTTGAGAAGCAGCAGTAGCAAAAGAGAACAAAGAAGAAGAAAGGAGGAAACTTTTTAGTATTTGCCATTAAAGAGAAGCTTGAGGTTTTCTTGTATTATCTTTTGTTTCAGGTTCAGGTAAAGATTACATTACTCAGATACAACCTTTAAAAACATGTAGGCTTAAGACAGCCAAACCACCATCAACCTCATTGCTCTGCAATATTTCAAAATGTTTACCAATTCAATTTACTGGGCAATATAATAACTAGAACAACCAGCTTGCCACCTTCATTGGCCGAATCAGTGAGAACTATAACGATTTTGCGTTAATACTTGATCATGCATAGTAATTCCAGCAGCCAAACTATAACGAATCAGTGAGAACTATTACGGTTTTCCCTTTTTGATATTAGGACCCGCTTTTTAGCTGGGTCGGGTGTTTAGTTGGGTTGGGTAATGGGATTTGGTTGGATTATTTATTTATTATTAATAATAATAAATTATTAATTAATTAAAATTCTAACCAATAAGAAGTTATCACGTGTTAAGTTAGAAGCCTAATCACTTGTCTGTTAAGTTGAAGGGTATTTTTGAGTCAAATAGGTGGATGGAAGGATATTTTTGAGCCTAAAAGTGGAAGGAGGACATTTTTACACCATTTTCAATAGTTGAAGAGCATTTTAGGCCCTTTTCCGTTATATATATTAATCAGAAATTGTCACTTGACGCCTCTCATTAGCAATAGATAACAGGAGCATGAAATGAATCATCGAGAAAGATTCAATAAATTGTGTATTAATCGAGATCGAAATTGATGAAAAAACTTGAATCTATGATATTATTCGCCTAATGACTGAAACGAATGAGGATCAAATAAGCAGTTATTCTTAGCTATTCTATAAAATTCTCATTGTCCTACTTATCATAACCATCTAATTTTCACTTAATTAATTACACATAACTTTACGATTATTATCTGTAAACATGATCATTCATCAATTTTCTTTTCAACAATTCTCATCATCTGAAGAATCATTCTTTCTGATTCTCTTCCCTAAGATATCACTGTTAATTGACAAAAAAGAGGGTGTTTCATAGTAAAACTTTAAATGTAAAGCTAGCAAGAAGACAATTTTCTTGTTGAAGAAATTAGGGCAAACAACATAAATTCCGACATCTTAGAGCTTAATTACAAAAAATTTTGATGTTTTTCATAATTACTGAAAATTTCGATTTTGGGTTTGTCGAGATACCTAATTAGCTTCCACTATATTTTTTTCCTTTGTAAAGATACATAATTGACTCTCGATACATTCTTTTTCAATTTTGTATCTGTTGAGATACATAATACATCTAATGAAGATACATTTTTTTCATTTGTACAGATATATAATTAGCTTCTGATATATTATTTTTGATTTTGAGTCTGTCGAGATACATAATTAGCTCTCGATACATCCAACGAAGATACATAATTAGTTGGAATTGTTGTTATCTATATCTATAATATATATCTATAGCTATAGTCTATAATAAAACTTTCATCGTTGAATTCATTCAAATTTAATCCTTAAACCTTTCCTTGTTTGAATTATATACCATAAAACTACGTAATATACCATATTTGTAAGGAAAAAAGATAGCAACATCACGTTAGGATTTCCTTTAGCTTAAAATTGTAATTAATTAACTATTTAATAAAATTTCAAAACAGCAAAATCACGTTATAATTGTAAGAAAATAAAGTCACGTTAGCAAAGTTATATAACTATTAAATAAAATTGTAATTATATATTTGGTTATTTTATTATTACAGAGGGCAAATCAATTAAAATTTTGGTAATCAGACTTTTCCTTCTTAAACTATTAGGTAATTCTAGATTTTCTTGAAGATGAGTTCATATATATATATATATATATATATATATATATATATATAGGGGTGGGCATATTTTGGTTTAAACCAAAAAATCAAATCGAAAATTAATTTTGGTTTCGGGTTTTCGATTTTTCGGATCGGATTCAGTTTATAATTTTAAAATTTTGATTTTTCGGTTCGGTTTTCAATTTTTTAAAAAAATTGGTTAAACCAAAAAATTAAAATTTTATAAATAAATAAATAATATATATATATATTATATTATATATATAATATAATATTATATTATATTTTATATATATATAATATTTAGTAATTCACATTCACAATTAACATTTAACAGCAAATTCGCATACGCCGCAGGCTGTTTATGGATTGTTTTAGTGACTCAAATCTTTTATGGACTATTTTGGTGACTTTGGGCTGTTTTATGGACTATTTATGCAAGGTTATATTATATGTAATGATTAATCAAGTTATGTATTATGTTAAGCTTATGATTATTTCATTTTGTTTCATCCATGTTGAGTTATTTATAGTTATTTATATTTGGGAATGAAAAACAGGTTTGAAAAAAATATTTTTTCTAAAAAAAATCATCAATTTTAAATGTTCAGTTATGAAAATGAGAGGCTAACTACTTTAATATTTAAAACTGAAATAAAAATCCAAAATAACCGAATCGAATTTGTAAAAATTGAGCCAAATCGAATTTATTCCGATTTTGTTACAAATGTCATTTTTGTCAATCCGAAAACGGATAAACCGAACCGATATTAAACAATCAGACCGAACCGACGCATATATATATATATATATATATAAAAAAAAAATCTATATCTATATCTATAATCTATAATCTATAATCTATATCTATATCTATAATCTATCTATATCTATAATCTATAATCTATAATACATTAAAAGTGCGAAAATTCTTAGAAAAGTGATTTACATTTTTTGCCCTTCATTAAAAGACTCTTCTTTAGACAAAACTGTCTTTTAATTATATTTTTAAATTTATTATTTAATTATTTTTTATTATATTAACTAGACTTCCTAACATATATGGGACTCCTAAAATATATCGTAGGAGAATTAATTAATATTTTTCTTTTTATTAGACTTCCTAAAATATATGAGACTCCTAAAAATGGTAAGAGAATTAATTAATATTTTCCTTTCTATTGTTTAATTAGAAAAATACTCCTAAAATAGGACTCTATTAAGAAAATACTTCTATAAATATTGAGATGTTCGTTAAACTAGAGAACAAACCGGTTTATCTATTGGAAGAATATGATTGATGCTCATCTAACTTGATTCGACTGCATATCTAGATTGGTGGATGCTTGATTTTGTTGGCTTTGAAGAATTTCTTATGTAAATATTAGGTTTAATTGTATTATTTTAATATCTTTATTATCTTATTGTTAGTTTGTTATTTTGTGGTAATTTACAGTTCGTAGATGAATCTCGATCGGCTTTGAGAATTTTTTTTCTGTAAAATTTAAGTTTAATTGTATTGTTTTGATATCACTTTTATCGTATTATTTTGTTGCAGTTTACACGTGATAGATAAATGTTAGTCGGCTTTGAGGATTTTTTTTTTACGTAAAGGTTAGGTTTGATTGTATTATTTTGATATCTCTATTATTGTATTATTTGGGTGGTAGACGAGTGTCGGACGACTTTGAGAATTTTTTTGTGTGTAAAGATTAGATTTAATTGTGTTATTTTGATGTCTCTAGCATTGTATTGTTTTGTTGCAATTTACACATGATAGATGAATAATGGCGATCGATTTTTAAAAATATTTTTGGTAAAGGTTAGGTTTAATAAATAAATTCTTCAATTTTTACATACTCAAAAGATATTAAATTTAATTATTATATTCATCTTTATTATTTAAATAAATATCATATTTAGTGTAATGTTTGAACTCATTAAAGTGAGGTACACGCGCAAGGCGCGTACACCTAAACTAGTTACTTTATAACGGTGGAAATTTATATAGATATGGTAAGTTAAGGTGTGTGTTATATTATTTTTCCAAGAAATCAAGAAGAAAAATTTGTACAATAGCTGCACGTATGAAAGAAATCAGAACTGGGCCTTGGGTCCTGGGCCTTAATGGACTAAGCTAAATGGATCGGTAACAACAACAATAAACCCAGTGTATTCCCACACAGTGGGGTCTAGAGAGGGTAAAATGTACGCAGTCCATACCACTACCTCCGGAGAGGTAGCAAGGCTGTTTCCGATAGACCCCCGGCTCAGGAACAACATAAATGGATCGGTAAACAAACATAATAAAGACTGCCCAAGTATATACGGGGAAAGAACATAAACGACACTTTAAATTAAACTATTTTCATGAAAATGGTCATGGAATTTAAATTTCACTTTCTAGCCATTTCAATTTACTGGCTTTATCTATACCGTTTCTACACACCTTCTATACAGTTTCTATACAAATCTTATACATATAAATATTCTATACGAAAATTATACAGTTTTGATACATAATTTATATAATAACTGTACATTTTGTTTTTACACATTTTATACAACAATTATATAATTTTTATACACTTTCTATATATTTTTTAATTTATATTTTATACATATACATATTTGATAGAACTATACAATTTCTATACATATATCTTATATAGATACATATTCTATTTAACAATTATATCGTTTTTATATAATTTAATTATTATTTCTAAACAATAAAAAAAGCAGAATATTTGATCAGTTAAAAAATTTATAGAAAAAAAAATTAAAATATTTTTAAAAGGGCTAATTGTTCAAGTTGAATACTGTATCAGTATTGTATATAGACTGTATTAGTATTGTATATGGATTATGTAGGCCAAAATGACCCAAATTAGGAATGACTATAAAGCGAAAATAGTATATCCGGATGGCCACTTTTTAAAAAGTTTTCAAACTTGGGCTATTTGTTTTAAAAAATGCTATAGATTGTCCTTTTTCCTATATACAATCCAAAGTATAACTCGCTAGATTCACATATTATTAAGAAGGAAAAATAACATAAATATACTCCTTAACTTATCGTATTTATAGAAATTCCCATATTTATAAAGTAAATAAAAAAGTCTCAACTAATTATGTATCTTCATTGGATGTATCAAGAGCTAATTATGTATCTCGACAAATCCAAAATTGAGATTTTCAGTAATTATGCAAAATGTCAGAATTTTCTGTAATTAAACTCTAAACTGTCTGAATTTATGTTGTTTGCCTTATTAAGAATGAGAAATTGACACCCTGTGATAAGGGTGCTCACCAAATGACATAATAATCAAGTTCAAAATTGGTCTTTGGTAGCCAATACCCACATTTTAAGTTACAAGATTTGTATCTCATGATATATTCAAATTTAGTATACTGTATACATACTGGTTTACTATATAGTTGGAAATATATATATACATATTATTGTATATTAATTAGTATATAGAGCCCTGTTTATTTGAGATACGTTATGTTAGTGTATTATCATATATTTCAAGCAGAAATTGGTATCCATTTTTGTATTCAAACCATGGAAGTGTATCAAAAGATATGGGGCATAGCTTGATAGATATACCAGTTTTAAATAGAGAGATTTAAAGAGATGAAATGTTAATCGTTCAATTGGTTAGCTACATGAACTTACATCTTATTGGTGAAGGTTTGATCCTCTGCCAAAAGAAAAACAAAAAAGGGACAAATATACTTCTAAATAATGATAAATGGTACGTATATACCCTTCGGCGTCATACTTTGGGTACACATGCCCCTCCCGTTAATGAAATGGTACATATATATCCCTCACACTAACAATAGGGCATATGTGTACCCAAAGTATGAATACATATCATTTATCATAGTTCGGAGGTATATTTGTTCCTTTTTCGTTTTAGTTTTTTCTAATCCCAAATAACTATCTCAAATTCACTATCCGATCCAATAAACCCACTACCCGCTCTGGACCTAATTAAACCCAAGAGACTCCTATCTAACAAACACATTTTTTCCACCCATGATATACACACACAATATAGGAACACCCACCAGGAATAACAACCCCTCTTCTAATTCTTTATTAACAACACCAACACCAATACACCATCAATAACAATAATACAATGAACAACGTAACAACTAATTATACCATCTCCTCCATTTCAATTGAAAAAATATACCCATAAATTTCACTCCACTACTATTAATTTTTTTTAAAAAAATCATTAACCCATAATATCTAAAACAACACCAAATAAATTGAATCCCTCACGTTTTAATTTTAAGCAAAATTTCACTGAAAAACACTATCCACCAACGGCCAACACCACATAGTCACCATCTCTATCTAATCAAAAACACCCCATCGGCGAACCATCGCTGCACCCTTAGCCTAGGCTATCTCGGGTCCATTCTCCATTTCCTCCAACTAGTAAACACCAACTAGCAACAATGACCAATCATTGCAATTAAATTGTGATACAAGAATGACCAAGGAAGACACAAAAACCATACACTAAAACAGTCCACTAGTCAAGAACCCGTGGACCTCTTTGATGACCACACTCGGATTCAAGAACAACGACAAGAACACAAAAGAATAAGGTGTTTAACACCTATTGGCAACCAACTATCCCAAATTATATTAACAATAATAGGATGAAGAACAACAACATTATAACAACAAGAACAATACGGATTACAATACAAGACACTACCAACGGTTATAACAAAATAAAGATAGAAAGATAGACAAATGGATGGTATAATCCTAAGAACCCAAGAGCTTATTCCACTCTTTAACCCCTAACACTACACACAACTATCACCTATCTCTTACAATTGACACAAGAGAGGCGTCCACCACCCAAGCACCAATGTATCAAGCAAAATGCAATACACAAATGATTCCACACTTGTGCAATGCCCAAGTTTTTGTTGGACTCTCTCCCATTCTAAGAAAAGTGTTCTTTCAATAATAATAATAAACTAAAGAACTATAAACCCTATAATATTTTATTTATATTACATTACAAAATAAGAGACAAAAGACTAAAGGGTTCTTTCATTAATGGGCTCCAAACTGCCCATGAAGTGCATTTTAGGGGCGGGTTTGGGCCTTCTTCACACTTGGGCTTGTTCACCCTTTTAAGTGATCATCAAAATACTCAAAAAGTGTCAAAGGTCATGATCGTACTTGTATCATCCTCTCCACCTTGAGAGGAATTTGCCCACAAATTCACAATCTCACCTCTTCCACAATGGCACTTCACAATCTCCTTCATACGACCACACATCTTATACATCTTTCTCTCCTTGCATTTTAACCTCTTTTTGCTCTCCATCTTGAGGCTTGACATCAACCTTAGCTGATTTAATAACTACTTCTTCCTCAAGATAGTATAATTTTCCCTTCTTTAGGACCACGTTCCTTCGATTTGGGCACTTACTAGCCTTGTGCCCCCACCCTTGGCATTTGAAACATTGAAATCCCTTGGAATTGGAATTGGAAATTGGCTTAACTTCATGCCTAATGGACTATTTTGGGGCAGCCTTGGTGCTCTCGGTTTGGACAACTATGAATGAGCTCTCTTTGAGCTCCCTTTCAACCTCTAATGTCGCTTGGAAGATGCTATCAATGGTGTCGAACTTATGAAGTGTCATGTGAGTGGAGATGTCCTTGTTCAACCCGACTTTGAAGCACACAATGTCATAACTCATTTGTTCTCCCCGGTGATCTAGTTTCAATATCAATTATTGAAATTCGCCGTAGTAAGCCATGACACTCTTGCTCCCTTGCCTCAAATTATACAATTTGGCAAGGAACTCATGTCTATAAGTCTCGGGCAAGTATCTTTGCTGTATAAGGTTCTTCAACCGAAACCAAGGAGGAGGTTATCCCCCAATCATCTCATTCCCAAATCGTTTAACATACTCCCACCATGTATTAGCATACCCTTCGAAGTGAGATATAACATAGAAACTTTTCTTTTCTTCGGTGAGATAATTAAGTTAGAAGATCTTATCATAAGATGACTCCCATGCAAGGTAGGCTTCGGGATCACTCTCACCTTTGAAAACAGAAAGGCACACTTTGATGAAATTGAGACCTACATCTTGGTTTAGATGGACATCTCTAACCTCTTGGCCTAACTCCTCATGTCTACCTCTCAGTATTTCTTCCATCAATTAAACATCATCATACATCCCATAACCATCATGTTGTCCTCCCCTACCATAGCCCTCAATATGGATGGGTCTATTTGGGTTAAGTGGAGCTTGTAGTGGCAGGATTGGATTTGGATAGTGAGGTCTGTGGTCAAATGGAGTTTGGATGAGAGGGTTCGGCTTTGGTGGTGGTATTTGGGTTCCAGGCCCTTCTTGTTGGACTTGGTGGAGTGGGGGATGGTTTGGTCTATCTTGTTTTCGGCTTCAAGAGTAAAGATTGGATGGATTTGTGGCAATTGGTAGATATAGCATTTGGTGCAAGGTCTCCGGAGTATTAGTTGGGGAATTGTTTTGAGGGGTGGAAGGTCGACTCCTTTGACGTTTCACACGTTCTAATCTCCGACTCATTGATGCTACATTCGTATCTAATTTCTCAAGACCCACATTCAACGTAGCCACATCTCGGGACATATTTTTAAGGCGAGCCAAAATGAGATTGATGGAATTATTCTCCAATGTTTGAGCATTTGAAGCCTCGGGTTCCATTGTGGTTGTACCAAAAATAACCCAAGTTTATTCAAACTCAAGCTCAACAATGGTGGATGGCTCAAATAACCTCCAATTTAGCTCAAATTCAAAACCTATACTCCTATAGTGTTAGAAAACACAAATCTAACACTAAAAGAACAAGAAAAACACAAAATTAAAAACTCAAAATTTGATCTAGGGTCAAAAACGGGTTTAGTATTATTTTTAGGGGGATTTTCAATTTTGACAATTTTTTTATTGGAATTTTTAATTTCTAGACTCTAATAGTGTTAGGGAAGAAGGATCTAACACTAGAAACACACAAAACACACAAAATACAAAAATCAAGTTTTTTTGAAAGACCCTTAAAAACGTGAACAATAATTTTTTTCTTCTTTTTCACTTTTTTATCTATTTTCAAGATAACAATCCCAAGATTGATTTTGTTGGAACAAAATCAAACTTTTATTTGATACCAAATGATACAAGAATGACCAAGGAAGACACAAAAAGCATACACCAATATAGTCCACTAGTCAAGAACCCGTGGACCTCTTTCATGACCACACTCGGATTCAAGAACAACGACAAGAACACAAAAGAATAAAGTGTTTAACACCTATAGGAAGCCAACAATCCCAAACTATATTAACAATAATAGGATGAAGAACAACAACATTATAACAACAAGAACAATACGGGTTACAATACAAGACACTACCAATGGTTACAACAAAATAAAGATAGAAAGATAGACAAATGGATGGTATAATCCTAAGAACCCAAGAGCTTATTCCACTCTTTAACCCTTAACACTACACACAACTATCACCTATCTCTTACAATTGACACAAGAGAGGCGTCCACCACCCAAGCACCAATGTATCAAGCAAAATGCAACACACAAATGATTCCACACTTGTGCAATGCCCTAGTTTCGGTTGGACTCTCTCTCACCCTAAGAGAAGTGTTCTTTTAATAATAATAATAAACTAAAGAACTATAAAACCTATAATATTTTATTTATATTACATTAAAATAAGAGACAAAAGACTAAAGGGCCCTTTCAAAAATGGGCTCCAAACCGCCCATTAAGTGTATTTTAGGGGCGGGTTTGGGCCTTCTTCACACTTGGGATTGTGCACCCTTTTAGGTGATCATCAAAATACTCAAAAAGTGTTCAAGGTCATGATCGTACTCGTATCATCCTCTCCATCTTGAGAGGAATTTACCCATAAATTCACGACCTCACCTCTTCTACAATGGCACTTCACAATCTCCTTCACACGGCCACACATCATCTACATCTTCCTCACCTTGCATTTTAACCTCTTCTTGCTCTCCATCTTGAGGCTTTCCATCAACCTTAGCCGATTCAATTACTACTTCTTCCCGAAGATAGTACAATTTTCCCTACCATAGGATCACGTTCCTTCGATTTGGGCACTCACTAGCCTTGTGCCCCAACCCTTGGCATTTGAAGCATTGAAATCCCTTGGAATTAGAATTGGAAATCGGTTTACCTTCATACCTAATGGTCTGTTTTGGAGCAGCCTTGGTGCTCTCGATTTGGACAACCATGAATGAGCTCCCTTTGAGCTTCCTTTCAACCTCCAATGCCGCTTGGAAGATGCCATCAATGGTGTCAAACATATAAAGTGTCATGCGAGTGGAGATGTCCTTCTTCAACCCCAATTTGAAGCGCACGATGTCATGACTCACCTGTTCTCCCCGGTGATCTAGTTTCAACATCAATTGTTGAAATTTGTCATAGTAAGTCATGACACTCTTGCTCCCTTGCCTCAAATTGTACAATTTGTCAAGGAGCTCATGTCTATAAGTCTCGGGCAAGTATCTTTGTCGCATAAGGTTCTTTAGCCAAAACTAAGGAGGAGGTTGTCCCCCAATTATCTCATTCCCAAACCGTTTAACATACTCCTACCATATATTAGCATACCCTTCGAAGTGAGCTATAGCATAACAACTTTTCTTTTCTTCGGTGAGATCATTAAGTTGGAAGATCTTGTCACAAGACGACTCCCATGCAAGGTAGGATTCGGGATCACTCTCACCTTTGAAAATAGGAAGACTCACTTTGATGGAATTGAGACCTATATCTCGGTTTGGATGGACATCTCTCACCTCTCGGTCTAACTCCCCATGTCTACCTCTCAGTCTTTCTTTCCTCAGGTAAACATCATCATACAACCCATAACCATCATGTTGTCCTCACCTACCATAGCCCTCAACATGGATGGGTCTATTTGGGTTAAGTGGAGCTTGTAGTGGCAGGATTGGATTTGGATAGTGAGTTCTGTGGTCAAATGGAGTTTGGATGAGAGGGTTCGGCTTTGGTGGTGGTATTTGGGTTCCAGGCCCTTCTTGTTGGACTTGGTGGAGTGGGGGATGGTTTGGTCTATCTTGTTTTCGGCTTCAAGAGTAAAGATTGGATGGATTTGTGGCAATTGGTAGATATAGCATTTGGTGCAAGGTCTCCGGAGTATTAGTTGGGGAATTGTTTTGAGGGGTGGAAGGTCGACTCCTTTGACGTTTCACACGTTCTAATCTCCGACTCATTGATGCTACATTCGTATCTAATTTCTCAAGACCCACATTCAACGTAGCCACATCTCGGGACATATTTTTAAGGCGAGCCAAAATGAGATTGATGGAATTATTCTCCAATGTTTGAGCATTTGAAGCCTCGGGTTCCATTGTGGTTGTACCAAAAATAACCCAAGTTTATTCAAACTCAAGCTCAACAATGGTGGATGGCTCAAATAACCTCCAATTTAGCTCAAATTCAAAACCTATACTTCTATAGTGTTAGAAAACACAAATCTAACACTAAAACACACAAGAAAAACACAAAATTAAAAACTCAAAATTTGATCTAGGGTCAAAAACGGGTTTAGTATTTTTTTAGGGGGATTTTCGATTTTTTTTTATTGGAATTTTCAATTTCTAGACTCAGTGTTAGGGAGCAAGGATATAACACTAGAAACACACAAAACACACAAAAATCAAGTTTTTTTTTGAAAGACCTTTAAAAACATGAACAATAATTTTTTTCTTCTTTTTCACTTTTTTTTTATTTTCAAGATAACAATCCCAAGATTGATTTTGTTGGAACCAAATCAAACCTTGCTTTGATACCAAATGATACAAGAATGACCAAGGAAGACACAACAACCATACACCAAAATATTCCACTAGTCAAGAACCCGTGGACCTCTTTCATGACCACACTTGAATTCAAGAACAACCACAAGAACACAAAAGAATAAGGTGTTTAACACCTATTGGCAGCCAACAATCCCAAACTATATTAACAATAATAGGATGAAGAACAACAGCATTATAACAACAAGAACAATATGGGTTACAATACAAGACACTACCAATGGTTAAAACAAAATAAAGATAGAAAGATAGACAAATGGATGGTATAATCCTAAGAACCCAAGAGTTTATTCCACTCTTGAACCCTTAACACTACACACAACTATCACCTATCTCTTACAATTGACACAAAAGAGGCGTCCACCACCCAAGCACTAACGTATCAAGCAAAATGCGACACACAAATGATTTCACACTTGTACAATGCCCTAGTTTCGGTTGGACTCTCTCTCACTCTAAGAGAAGTGTTCTTTCAATTATAATAATCAACTAAAGAACTAGAAACCCTATAATGTTTTATTTATATTACATTACAAAATAAGAGACAAAAGACTAAAGGGCCCTTTCATTAATGGGCTCCAAACAGCCCATTAAGTGCACTTTAGGGGTGGGTTTAAGCCTTCTCACACTTGGATTTGTGCACCCTTTTAGGTGATCTTTTAAATACTCAAAAAGTGTCCAAGGTCATGATCGTACTCGTATCAGATTGGTGTTCACGTTTAAGAGAAAAACAGATAGAGTATTGAAATCATAACAAAAAATAGAGGTTGGGTCGAGTTGGTTTGAAATCAGGTTCGATGGATTTATTGGGTTGTGTAGTGGGTTTAAGTTAATGGAAAAAATACATAAAGTAGCATACTTAAGTATTAAATTACATAAAATAACAAAACTTTTATCAAATTACATTTTGTAGCATATGTATTTGTATTTTTATATCAACAGTTTGCAAAAATACAAAATACATATCGATCATAAGGGCAGTAAAAATCATATGTATTTGTATTTTTGTAGCAACAGTTTGCGAAAATATAAAATACAACGTGCTATATTATGTAATTATGAAACTGTTGCTATGAAACTCATAATTAAGGGGATAAGTATGCTATTTCTGAATTTTGCCCTAAGTTAATTATTTGGGATAAAAAAATCAAATGCCCAGGGAGAAATTCACCCGAACTATGATATACGTTACTTATATACCCTCCATCATACTTTGGATACACATATGTCTTACCATTAGTGTGAGGGGCATATATGTACAATTTCATTTACAGTAGGAGTATAAGTGTATTCAAAGTATGACGGAAGATATATACGTATCGTTTATCATAATTCGGAGATATATTTATCTCTTTTCGAAAAAAAAATGAAATGAACTAGAAAATATTTAAGGAGATGCAATGATATAGATAGAGATAGAAAAATAGACAACCATTTAAGGAGATTACTTTTGAACGTCTTTTGTTTCAGGCTCAAGTAAAATATTTAGTTAAAAGTATGTCAATTTTATCTAAAAATTGTATGTACATATCAAGTAAAAAATTGGTTAAAAGTACATCAAATTTATTTAAGAATTGTATGTACATATCAATATCCCCAAATTAGAATAAGGAACTGATATAATCGAAAAGAGGATTTTGTATTTTGTGCATATTTGTCGGAACATTTTTCCTTTTAGTCTATTTGGAATAAAATGATATATTTCTACATTTAGAAATAATTTAGATTTGAGTTCTTAATGTACACTTAATAAAATAATTTATATTCAAAAAAATATATATGATTTGCTTGAGATCACAAATTTTAAAAATCTTTTTTTTTTTTTTTAATTTCGTGCTCAGGAGTGCATCACATAATTAAGATGTACGAAGTCCTAATTTATCATGGTTAAGCTATAAATGAAATGTGCATTAACTGGCTATGATTTGATGATAACAATATATGCGAAGATATGTGTCATGTACTTATTGAATTACTATAAATATTGAATACCAATAAATTCTGCCTTTATTATTTAATATAAAGGAACTAATCTTTTTGTTAATGGTTTTACTTGAGGATTTATGAAATAAAAAAAATACAGATTATATGTTACAAAAGGTGAATGTTTACGAGACGGTCAAAAGTTCAAAATCATCTATCTTTAAAGTTGTTGGATGTAATTTCCGGTAAAACTTTTATATCGACCTTTTTCTTCTGTTGTGATCTATCTTTAACTAAGTATACATTAATACCAAGCATATGTAGATCTTTTGAGATAACTTGCTTTCATTTAATTTTGGTAAAATAGTTCGATGGATCTTTGTACTATGTCCGTTTTATAATGTGGATACTCCTACTTATATGTTTGTCATCTGGACCCTTTAACCTACTAAAAAGCAATATTTTAAACTCTTTGTTGGTCTATTCATTTGAACGTGTTGCACAATTGCGGACACGTCATCAAATATTTTAAAAATAATTTTCACGTAGGAATTGACATGTTCAGGGTATAAATAGAAAAGAATATCCGAAAAATTAGGTCATTTTAGACCCTCAACTTCGTTTCTTTCATCCTAACTTCAAAATTTCCCCGAAATTAACTTAATTTAGGTCGATTGTTGTTGATGGTTGTTGCAATCCGTATAAGTATTTAATCTTTTGTGGTAGTTGTAGTATTTCATAGTTTATTTCAAGCTTTTTATCGATTTAATGAAATCCGTTTTAGTGGTTTTAGGGTTTTCGCGATTATGAATTTTTTTCTTCAATCTTTTGGGTGGTTTTGCTCTGTTTTGTGTCTAGTGTTGTTGTAGGTAGTATATGTAGTGGTGATATACCTTCAATGCATATTTTGGGATTTTTATTAAAATTTAAAGTTTTTTCGTAAAATGGTAATTGAGTCCGAAAATTTTGGGGCTTTTGATTTTTTTGTTGTCTAATGCTCCTATTATACCTATATAGTGTAGTTTTGTGCCTTCAATGAGATATTTTGTTATTTTGATTACATTTTAGAATTTTTTTGATAAATTCAGAATTGGGTCCGAAAATTTTGGGTATTTTAATTTTTTTGTTGTTTAATGCTCCTATTAGACGTATGTGTAGCAGTTTTGTGCCTTCAATGACATGCTTTGTTATTTCAATTACATTTTAGGGTTTTTTTTTTTTGGTAAAATCAGAATTGAGTTTTTTATTTCTTTATTTTTTTCTTTAAAAATTAGGGTTTTGTGGATAATTGACTAACTGTATATGTTATCTTGTCACTGTACAAGTTTTTTAACTAAATGGATACAATTGTAACACTTCAATTCACCTATGGAGGGCCTTTTTATCAGACCTTGTTCTAAAGTATGCAAATGGAGTTTGTATTCCTGAAAACATTGGAGTAGATGCAAATGAGCTTCATATTATGTTGTTTCATAACTTAGCACAAGATTTGAATGTGAAAAAAGCTGAAACTTTTTGATGTAGAGTTAACAAAAAAGGCTGCTATTACAAGTTAGATAATGATGTTGATGTTTTAAGATTTATCAATAGTCTAAAAGCTGGAGATTTTGTTGATGTATATGTTGTTTATCAAATTAGTGAACCTATAGTTGTTAAAGATGATGTGACAACCACTCCACCATTATTACTACTTAGTAATGGTGATATGGCAACCCCTTTTAAAACTGATAGGCTTGATGTATCTTTATCTCAACCATTGGATATAAATAATGATGAGCATATAAATGAAAATCAGCCTCCTA
Source organism: Capsicum pubescens (assembly GCA_030864215.1). Lineage (NCBI taxonomy): Eukaryota > Viridiplantae > Streptophyta > Magnoliopsida > Solanales > Solanaceae > Capsicum > Capsicum pubescens. Next base: position 35,206,021 of record CM061545.1, on the reverse strand, counting down.
GGACAGACAAATGAAAAGTTAAGTTTTCTTTAGAAGACTTAGAGGAAGGTCAAGTTAATGATTTCTCCACATACCATCTTCAAACATCTGATTTTGAAGTAGATTTTGATTTCATTGATTCTGATGGTGATTCACTTTATGATTTTGATGAAAACATGAAGATTTGAGTGATTTTGATGAAGATTTGCTTCAAGTTAGGAGGTCTAACATTGAAAAACAACTAAAAGAAAAGGCTGATAGGGTGAATCTAGATAAGATACCATCTGGACCAGTAGGTATAGATGCTGATTTTGAGGAAATTTATAAGAATAAGGGGGTTATATATGAAGGTAAATTGGGTGGGGATGATCCTTATTTTAGTAGTCTAGATCCGGATTGTGACATTAGTGAAGAGGAAGAAGACCTTGTTAATGAACTGGTAGATCCACTACCTAGAACTTCATCTAGCAAGATCTACTTTGATAAAACTGCAAAGAAGGTATGTTTTCAGTTTTATATAATTTTTTTGAGTTCTGTTGAGTTTAGTGAGGCACTGCAGACTTACTCTATTCAAAAAGGCGTGGACCTTAAGTTGAAACCTAATGAGAAGGAAAGGGTAAGGACAAAGTGTAAGCATAAGGGTCGTCCTTGGGTTATTCTTGAAAGTGTTGATAACACACGAAATTTTAGTGTGAAAACTTACTTTTCTATCCACAAGTATTCTAAAAGGATAAGAAATAAGCTGTGTAACCCTTTGTGGATTAGTAAGCATTATAAAGATAGGATTATGAGTGATCCATCAATAAAATCGTATCCGATTCAAGCACATTTAAGAAAGAATTATGAGTTGTATGTTAGTAAAACAACTTGTAGAAATGCAAAAAACAGAATTATGAGTGAACATTTTGATGATTTTATTGAAGAGTTTGCTAGGTTGTATCTATGCTGAACAGTTGAGGACCACCAATTTTTGTACCACTATATCTATTAGGATATCCAAGAATTCAATTTCAGGAAAAAAAATGTTTATGGGCATTTACATTTGTCTTGAGGCCTTAAAAAGTGGATGGAAAGAGGGCTGCAGAAGAATAATTGATTTAGATGGTGCCTTTCTCAAGGATGTATAAAAAGGTATCTTGTTGTCTTGCATTTCGAAAGATGGAAATAATTAAATGTACCCTGTAGCATGGGAAGTAGTTGATAAAGAAATCAAGGAAACATGGTCTTGATTTCTTAGGTGCATCAGCCATGATTTGAAACTTCAAGAAAATGGGGGTGAAGGCTTGACAGTAATGTCTGATATGCAGAAGGTATGAAGTGTCATATTTTTCAGTTATTTTTTTCAGTTTGCTGTAGTGATATCATTAATGTTTAACTAAGGTTTTACATGATTTGATAGGGTCTTCATTTGACACTTACTAATCTACTGCTAAATGTTGAGCATAGATGATCTGCTAGACATATATGGGCCAACTGGAAGCAAGTTTGAAGAGGTAAAGAAAGGAGAATTTTTTTTTTACAGGTTTCAAGGGCTTCATTTGAAGTGTATTTGCAATAGAAACTTAATGAAATGAGTGAGTTGAGTATAGAAATTATGGAAGATTTGCTCAAGTACAACAAAGAGGCATGGTGTAGGGATTTTTTTAAAGACCTTAGCAGGTGTGATGTGGTTGAGAACAACATGTGTGAGACTTTCAATAGTTAAATTTTAGCTGTTAGATTCAAGACAATAATAACTATGTTGGAGGAAATAAGACGTAAAGTCATGGAAATGATAAATTAAATGAGAGATTTTTTAAAAAAATGGATCAGTGATGTATCACCAATCGCTATGAAAGTTCTTGCAGAGAATGGTGAATATGCAACCAAGTGTGAGGTGAGGTTTAATGGTGATATTGACTTTGAGATTGGTGATCTACCATATACACATATTGTTAATATGAAAGGAAGCAATGTAGTTGTAGGTCATGGTACTAAAGGAAATTCCTTGTTCACATGCAATTGTTGCAATGCATTACAAGAGATGAAATGTGAAGTTATTTGTTGATCACTGGTATCAACAGAAAACATACCTAAAGGCATATGATAAGTATATTCAATCAATGACAAATATGAAGATGTGGCTAAGAAGCACAAGACCATCAATTGAGCCACCTGAGATTACTCTCATGTCAGGAAGACCAAGTAAAAATAGAAAGAAATCTAGGGATGAGCATGTTAAGAAAAAGTTTAGAAAGGCTACAAGAAAAGGAAGAAAAATGATATGTTCTGTGTGCAAGTCTATTAGACATAACAAGAAAGGATGTTCAACTTTAGTAAGCTAAATCTTTTCTTATTGATGAATCTTACTCTTTTTTAATGTGTTTTTGACCTTTACATTTTTTTGTAGAAAAAAGATTTCACTGATAGCTGTGATAGTTAATCAAGTTTGCAAGCCAACACTAGTACTGCAGCTGTTGCTGCTGCTGAGAGACCTGCAAATGCTTCAGCAGGTGTTGACATGACTGCAAATGCTAAATCAAGAAAAAGAAGGTCTGCAGGAAGGCCTGCAAATGCTCACAGTGCACCAACAGCTGCAGAAAGGCCTGTAAATGCTGCATCAGTTGGTGGTGTGAGGCCTGCAAATGCCTCAACAACTAATATAAGGCCTGCAGATGTTGTGATGCCTGCAACCACTTCAACAGTAGGTGATAATGCTATACAATTTACAACTCAGCAGTCTACTAATGGTGTTGGTGCCCAAAAGAGGAAGATTAATATAACTTTGAGAGGTAGTGCAAATCTTGCATATAAAAAACCAAGGCAAAAGAAGGCAAATAAAGTTGATTTTAGTGTGTTGTTTGGACTAAGCGACAGTGTAGTGGAGAGGGTAAGTTTTCTATCATGTAATTTACATTTAATTAGTATTAATTAGTGTATCTATAATTGATTTTTTTATTTTTCAATGTGGTAATATGGATAGAGTGATACATAGTCCAACACTTATTAGTTCAATTCCAACCAATATTGACTTGGGTTTCAAACGAAATGGACTAAGGTGGAAAGGTGAAACTGCAGTAACTCAAAGACAGCTACAAGAAAAAATTTACAAAAGATCAAAGGCAAAATCATCTACAACCACTCAAGCCAGCATCAGTCCACAACAAGCACTCAAGGAACACATTAGTATAATTCTCTTTCTGTGTTGATCCCAAGTGTTGTTAAGATAATTTTTTAAGATTTCTGGTGCATTTCTCGTTAAAGATGTTGTTAAGACAAGCTTTTTTGATGTCAACAGACATTAAATATTGAAGATTTCTATGTTGAAAAATGTTGTTTGTCATTAAATTTGAATATCATTTTCATTGCAAATTGCAACTACAAAGATCAAGTCATCTTAAATACAACAGATAAAAATCAGATGACAACAATAATGATAACAGTTATATCAATGCTAGTGCTTGATCTTTCATGTCTTCCGTGACTTTCATTTCTTCCCAGTCATTCTTGTCTTCATTGCCTTCTATGTCTGCCTTTGTATTGTTCATTTGCATCGGCCCATCGAAAGAATCCACAATCATTATCAATTTTATATTTTTGACAGCCCCAAAACATTCTTTCGGGGTTAGTTGGTATTCTTGACATCTTAAGTTCAATGTAAATTCCATAATAACAAACCCGAATTGTCATGGTGTTGCAAAAAATTACATAAAAAAATTAACTTTCTCATATTACGAATAGAGCAGGAAAAAAATTAAGAAACAAGAACTTAGAGAGAGAAAAAATGAAGAAGGAAGAAAAAAAGCTCAAATTGTTTCAACAATGGTGTTGGAAGCAAATGAGGAAGAAGGAGCATTTATAAGCACTTTAAAGGCCGTTGGGGACCTTTTTTTGATGGCTTACGCACGGTTGGAGGTTGCACTACACGCTCCTATGTGGTCCCAGCCACATAGGATGCCACATCAGAAAAAATATTTAAAATATTGCTTTTTAGTGGGTTCAAGGGTCTAGATGACAAACATGTAAATAGGAGTATCCACATTACAAAACGGACATAGTACAAGGATCCATCAAGCCATTTTGCTTTTAATTTTAGATCTACCTTTTCTCCTTTTTGTAGTGTAACTTATTACAGTTTCATACCTACGGACAAATGCATCTATGTAGGTCGATGCAAAACATGTTCAAACCACATCAAGCAGCCTTTAAGTATTTTTCCTCAACGTGTGTTACTTGCACTTTTTGGTGAATATGGTCATTTTTTATTTCTGATCTAATTTGATATGATTGCACTGCATCTTAACTTTTGCATCTCTACAGCACTTATCTTATAAATATGTTGAACTTTAGCAATCCAACATTTACAATCACATAAAATTGTCGATCTTACGACTGTTTAATAAAACTTATCTTTCATTTGATAGGTGTTCTTCAATCACATAACACCCAGTAACACCTCCATTTTAACCATTCAGTTTTAATTCTACAAGTAACATCTTATGATTCCATTTCTTGAAACAATGAGCCTAGATACCTAAATTGTTTGCATTTTGGCACCACAATCTCATCTACTCTCACACGGTAACTAAACTTGTAATACATCTATTTAGTACTCTTTCTACTTATTCCAAGACTCTTAGGGGTCGTTTAGTACACTCGATGAAATAATTAGAGATATTTCATGAGTTGAGATATTCCACCCTCTATATGAGATAATAATTTCATCATTTTTGTACAAATAGTGAAATAATATAGCCCCAGAATTAGTTAATACCTCATCCTATATATCGAATAACATTAATCCTAAATTTTATCTCAGGATTATATTTCTTATCAAGTGTACCAAACAACTCCTTACTCTCTAAAATGCTTCTCCACCGTTCAAATTAGTGATTGATACCCACATTGATTTCGTCAATTAACACAAGATCAAGAAAATATCATAGCTTAAAAATAAAAATCCAAAATAGCAATAAAAATACACAAGATGTGGTATTGAAACCTCAAGGCAGTACATGAATTATTAGGCTACTCTCCACCAACCAGAGGCTCTATTCTTGAAACATTCGAAAAATATTGATTTATCATCTTAACCTATTTGGGACTTTTCTCAGGTCTTCAAAATATCCCTACCATTTCATAAACACATTAAGGGAAAAAATTGTCTCCCACAAAAGTCTTCAAAATAACACTATACATCAAGCCCCAATCTCATTCCATATGAATGTTCATTTCCTCTCAATAAATCTCTTACTAGAAACAAATTCAAAGTTTAAAGTTTATGAGTTCTTACAATAAAATTCAGTTAATATTGTCCTCCCTTCATTTGTGGAAATACAATGGGTATGTTGTTGTTGTTACTGTTGTAGTATTGTACTCCCTCTTTTTCAAAATAATTGTCATGTTTCATTTCTTGAGAATCAATTTGGCTAATTTTTAAAGCTAACTTAAATTGAATTAATTTGATAGTTTAAAATTGAATTTGGATATTCAAAAACTCTACAAAATGTACTATAAGTTCCCAATTTTTTTCATGTCAATATAATAACATCTAAAAATATTGATCAAAATTCATATCATTTGACTCTCGAAAAGAAAATTTTGACAAATATTTTGGAATAAGAGTAATAATAACTAGGTTTACACTAAAAATATAGATATTTACTAGACTTTTTAATATATGTACACATACATGATAGGAACAAAAACTACAAAAAAAAAACAGTTTTCAATAATTTCTACACTGGGAAACTTTTGTTTTAACACAACCAATTATCAATATGGGCCTCGCCATTCAGGAGTGGAGCTAGCATATAATAAGGTGATCATTCGAATTCCATTAGTGTAAAATTACACAATTTATATATAGTTAGAATTATTTTTTTTTTGTATATAGTACATGTTGAAACCTTTCGATTAGTTTGTATGTGCATTTTTTAACCCAATTGCAACGTTGGAGATGTAGTTACTGTTGGGTTCGAAATCGAGAGGGCGTCATGCGGAAGTTTTTAATTTGCAAACCATAAGACGATAAATTAGACTACAAAAAACTATAATAAAAACATACTATTAATATGGTTTGGCCAAACGGACTACATATAAAAACTAATATTAAAAACATAAACCTATGGGAGAAATCTCCCCCTAAACGAGACTCTTTTAACGACTACATTGTGGATGTTATTGTGTTATGGTATGAGAAGGAGAGTCTTCTATTTATGTCCAAAACTTTTCCTCCAAGAAAGAGGTTAGCCAAATATGAAAAATAATTATATTTTTCTTTCAGAAAAAATAAAAGTAATTATGGTAACTTTTATTTTCCTTTTAAGAAAAAATAAAACTTAAATATAGTAAGAAAATCAGGGCAAAAACCCTAACAAATCTCCCCTTTTTGGCTTGATTTTCTTCAAAATATTCTTGATCCGCCTTCTTCACGTCTTTAATCTTTGTTCTTCACATAGTCTTCATCACTGCTGCTTGACATGCTTAAAAATGGAGCTTTTGGGTTAAAAGTATATGAGCCCTTTTCGGGTTAAAAATATTAGAGCCCTTTATAGGGTTAAAAGTAAGCTTTCTTTTCAAATATATAATAGCAGGATTATTGAAAATATGATTGACAATCGTTTCCACATGTAGTTTTTGGACATATATCTTCATTATCATCAAATTTGTTGCAACTTTGTTCTCAACATGTCCTCAATCTGAACCATCAGATCATTGAACCATAGGCTCTGATACCACTTGTTGAGTTCGAAATCGAGAGGGCGTCATGCGGAAGCTTTTAGTTTGCAAACCATAAGACGATAAATCAGACTACAAAAAACTATAATAAAAACATATTATTAATATGGTTTGGCCAAACGGCCTACATATAAAAACTAATATTAAAAACATAAACCTATGAGAGAAATCTCCCTCTAAACGAGACTCTTTTAACGATTATATTGTGGATGCTATTGTGTTATGGTATGAGAAGGGGGGTCTCTATTTATAGATGTCCAAAATCTTTCCTTCAAGAAAGAAGTTAGCCAAATATGGAAAAAAATTATATTTTTCTTTCAGGAAAAGTAAAAGTAATTATGGTAACTTTTATTTTCCTTCTCAAAAAAAATAAAACTTAAATATAGTAAAAAAAATCAGGACAAAAACCCTAACAATTACTGGGGCTGGGTGAAGAGGGATTGGTGTTTTGCAGGGAAAAAATTGTCTTCCACAGAATAGTGTTCAAAATGACACTATTCATCATGCTCCAATCTCAATCCATTAGGATGTTTATTTCCTCTCAATAAATCTCTTATTAGAAACGAATTCAAAGCTTAAAGTTTATGAGCTCTTATTATAAAATTTAGTTAATATTGTACTCTCTTTATTTGTGGAAATACAATTGTTACTGTTGTAGTATTGTACTCCTTCTTTTTCAAAATAGTTGTCATATTTTATTTCTTGAGAGTCAATTTGGCTAATTTTCAAAGCTAACTTAAATTAGATTAATTTGATATTTTAAAATTGAATCTAGATATTCAAAAACTACTATAAGTTTCCATTTTTTTTCATATCAATATGATCACATCTAAAAATATTGGTCAAAATTCGTATCGTTTAACTGCCGAAAAGAAAATTGTGAAAAATATTTTGAAATAAGAGTAATAATAACTAGGTTTACACTTAAAATATAGATATTTAATGTACTTTTTAATATATGTACACATACATGATAGGAACAAAAACTACCTCTAGATCCTCTCTGATCCTCTTCTTCAATCTATTTGAGAGGAAAATAAAAACAGTTTTCAATAATTTCTACACTGGTAAACTTTTGTTTTTAACACAACCAATTATAAATAAGGGGCCTTGCCGATCAGGAGCGGCATATAATGAGGGGTTTATTAGAATCCCTTCGGTGTAAAATTACATATTTATATATGGTTAAAGTTAGTTTTTATGTATATATATAGTAGATGTTGAATCTCCTTCGGCTAGTTCATATGTGCACTTTTAAACCCCCTTTATGAAAATTTGAGCTCCACCATTAGCCAATTGCAACCCTGGAGATGTAGTTATTGGGTTGGGTGAAGAGGGAGGTGGTGTTGAAAGTAGGGAGGGGGTAAAATAGAGCTGGAATGACATGCTACATGACATTCACCTCTATGAAATATAAAGTTATGTTAGATGATGTTCCATAGAGGGAGGACTCTAATAAAGGAGGGGTATTTTTACATCATTTTTTTAACGTGGGGGGCTATGTGAGTATAACAAAGGGAGCAATGATCCTTTTCGCATAATAAAAAAGGTATTTTTAACTCCTTTTCCTAGTTATGTAATATACTCGATAAATTGGATGACAAAAATGTTGACCCTTAGGAGATCCAAATCATTATTGTAGAACCAAGTCCACACGAATATTTAAGTGAAAGGGGTAAAGAGACAGGTTCATTATCCATCGAGATTTACAGTAAACAATATAGCAGTTTTTTCGGTTAAAAAGAATTTAAAGCCTGAAAAAAAAGTACATGAATAGACAGATGGGTGAAAATGAAATTAATAAACACAATGTCTAGCTGGAGAATATCTAAATGCCATTAATATGTAACATGCAACAGGGGACTCATCACTTGGTAACTTGTCAGATCAAGAAAAATCCTTCCTAGTTGCTTAGACAAAATTTTAATGGCATGGACCATAGAGGGTGGTCTATGAAAGGAGACATGCCCCAACAGAAAAAAAATACCCCCTCCCCAACCCCCAATTCTGGGGTGAAGCTAGGTTAGACTGAGGGGTTCACCCGAATTCCATTTAATAGAAAATTAAACTGTTTATATGATGTATATAGTATACGTTGCACACCTTTTAACTTTTTTATATATTTATTTTTTTATATTATGAATCTCTTAATTAAAAATTCTGACTCCGTCGCTGTACCCGCCCCACCACCCACAAAGACACAACATAAAATTTAACACTTGTGTCTTTACCAAGAAAAAACACAAAATCTGAAAATTGCCCACATATAGATTTGTGGACCCTTATTTAAACAATGCCATAACAAGTAAAATGGGAAGAGATTCATGAAAGTTTTTAAGTCCTCAGCTGACCTATATTTTCCACTCAAGATTCATGTGCTCTATCTCTTTTGCACTGCCGACACCCTCTTTTGTCTCAATATTGAACCTTACAAAAACAAAATAGGCTTCGTTCATGCACCCCGCAACCCCCACCCCACCCCAAGATAAAGATGAAGTTCGGACTCTTAAAAAATGTCTACGTGTGCATGTCTCATTCTTTAAAAATAGTGCATTTTTGGAGGATCCAACATGAGTGCGGCAACATTTTCTAAAAGTCAGAGCAACATAGCACCTAAGTTTCAGGGGCGGCTCAACCCTTCCAGAAAAAAGGCGGCCGCCTAAGGCCCCAAAATTTGAGGGTCTCATTTTCTTTTTTTAGTAATAATAAATTACAAATTTTAAGAAATATATTAAATCCTATTTATAAAAAAAAGAAACTTTTTATATAAAAAAAATTAGGAATTTGATATAGTAAAAACGTTTTAATGCATTGACTATATTATTAATTAAAAAGAAAATATTAAATAAGATTATATAATTTTAAAAATAGATTTTATAAAAATAATTGTTTTTCTTAAAAACGTAAGGCCTCTATTTAATTTTTGCCTTAGGCCACGGATTTGCTTGAGCTGCCCCTGCTAAGTTTGTGCCGACCGGTCAATGAAGTGAATGAAACCTATGGGAGATCAGAGTTTGAGACAAAAAGGCTAGGTGATTTTTTTCAATATGTCTAAACCTTGATTAGTAGTTTTATTTGGTGGGAGGTAATACGGAGAAATAATCGAGGTGAGTATAAGCTTAGCCACGTACAATTGTTATTCAAAAGGAAGGTTATTGTGGTTATAAAGCGGGCACTCTAAGCATGTGGTGGCAATCAATGAAGTAGATGAAATCTATGGGAGACTACGGGTACAAATCTCAATAGAGATGAAAGACGGTTTCTTCTCATATATATATGCCTTGATAAATAAAATTATCTGATATCTAAGCAGATGAGAGGTAGCGGATACCCGGTCAGTCCAGCCCCCACTTGGTTCCACCACCTTTTCCCTCCATCTCTTATTTCAATTTACTCCGTACAAGGACCATTCCAAGGTTTTACCACAAACATATATTAAGATCTCACTCATGCTCGATGTTTACACCAAAGCACATCCCGCTTGAGGTGACAACACAAAGAAGGGCATGGCTACCAACTCGACCACGTAGGGACATGACTATAGCGTCGTGGCTCTACCATGAATATTTATCATAAAGGCTTGCAAGATTAGCCCCTTGCTAAGTCACCTAACGATAAGGTGCAGATAAGAATTACCTTACACTAAAGCATGGTAAACAACAACATATCCAATGTAGTCCCATGAGCGGGGAAACCTACACCAGCGCATGGTAAACAAAGATATTGAATCACTGTAAATGTCAAAACCAACAAAAGCAAATGTACATGGATGGTAGGGTGTCTCATTCATTACAACAGATACTTCCAAGAATTTGAAAAGCAAGTTTGACTTAGCCTTATTTAGCCATTTTAGATCCCTATATACATAATATGATGAATGTGAAGTGCCTAGAACACATAAGTACTGACTTTGAGAAATCCCAAATCAGAAATAAATGAAGTAAAAAAATGAGATTGCTTCTATCTATAGTATTATTGACAAACAATTGACTCTGTAAAAGACTGACAACAATTACCCTATCTAATGATATTAGGGAACTCACACAGGCATGACATAACAGTCTTGCGTACAAAATCCTAATTGGCTTCACCTCATATAGCAGAAGTCCATAAGTGGAAACATCCGAGCTATTCCCTTGTCTCTGTTATTCTGCCGTTACAAAGTTCAGATGAGAGGAATTGTATCATTTCTTGAACACAATAAATAGGTGGCTGTTTCTCCTGTCTTGTGTAACATTAACTAATTTGCTCGCCTATAAGATCGAGACCTACTAGGAGGAATGTCACTCCTTGGAAAAGAAGGAAGTAAAAGTGGAGTCCATGAGCAGATAAAAGGCTTCTCGCTGACGCCGTTAAGAGTAAGAAAGCAAGAGCTAACTCTTTTCTGTATATTTTGTTGCTCTTCTTGACAGGTGTAGAAGTTTCATCTTTCTGTTTGTTCAGTCGGTTCAGCTCAGAAAGTTCACTTTCCGAAGCCCCTCTGCTAATTTGTGGTGCCCCAAATGCTTTTAAATCTTTTTCAGCAGCGGCCAGTAGGTCAGATTCAGAAGACCTTCCAGCTTTTTTGGTAACAACCCACTCGTACGAGCTTCCCAATTGGAAAAGTCCAGATACCATAGCATTGAACTTTGTCACTGACATAGTGTTTTCAAAAAGGAGGTAGGGGGCGATGAAAGGAATGGATTTTGGTACTGGAAGAATGTTTAGAAGTGTCATAAGAATAGGTATGTAGCAAACAACCCAGAAAGGGAGCTCGGCTTCTGGGATGAACATGGTTAGAGGAAGAACTACGCAAAACAATGTGAATGAATAGAAGGGAAGGATGAGCTTTCTCAACAAAAAGAAAAGAAGTATTAAGTTGGCTTTCTTCCATATTGATATCTGCACAAAAGTTTCAAAATAAAGTTTCATTAGAATTTTTGTAACAACAACTGCTCCTCAATCTCAAGCTAGTTGGAATTGGCTATATGAATCCTCGATATTCATTTCACTACCCTTTCCATTCCAATATTTAATATTATACTATGTTCTCTAACGTCATAAGAAGTGCTCTTCATTAGAGCGTTTGATCCAAAAATATTTGGCAAAACTGAAGTGAAGAGTCACAATGTACCTTGGAAGTAACAATAGCAGGAAGACAAACTCGGAAAAGTTGCATGGGACCAGAATGCCACCGATGTTGTTGCTTCCTATAAGCTTCAAAAGATTCAGGAACCTCACACAAGACCTATTTTTTGCCATATTGATACAATGAACAGAGTGATTAAATTTACATACAAAGAGAAGTTTAAATAAAAATTCAAAAGTTACAGGTATAACATCTGGCAAAAGTTTCATCAAACGGGATTTCAGTTTGAATTTAAATACGCAGAAAGACCAAAAGGGAGAACCAATCAAACAGCATTTCATGAATCGGGAACAACTTGAGTGAATGACTCGCTTTTTCGTTTTTCAACTAAATATCGAGATCTGACATCTGATGATGTAGATGCTGAGGCCTATGTTTTTAGTTGACGAATGAAACAGAATGAAAGAGGATGAATGGTTTCATCTTTCGACAAAAGAATGCAACTAATGAACAGAGTTAATGACTTTTGAAGCTGAGTTTTTAGTCAATAAAACTCCATCTTCTACTTGCAAGTGTACCACAATAAAAATAACTATATCTTGATCCCAAACTAGTTCTATTTGCAACTAAATTCTCAAAATAATAAACCACTTGCAACAAATTCTAGTTAAAGTAGCAATATTTGAGACCATTAGCGACATTTAACAAAAATGTGGAAGTGCATAATCCTTACCCTCACATCATTAAGATATATGAACTTCCAGCCATTGAGATGCGCACGAACAGCAATATCCATATCCTCCACAGTGGTCCTCTCAAGCCAACCTCCAGACTCTTCTAAAGCTTTGATTCTCCAAATACCAGCAGTTCCATTGAAACCGAAGAAGTTCAAGAATACCCCATTCACCTGCTGTTCTACCTCGAAATGGAAACACAGATTAATGTTTTGGAGACGAGTCAACAAGTTCTCATCTTTGTTAACAAATGCCCATCTTGTTTGAACTAATCCTATCTCCGGGTTATCCTGTGGCGAAGTCAAGGCATACACGTTAATTGTCAACAATTACATCAATGAACTTACCAAAGAAAAACGTGTTTCACCTTGAAATGTGGAACTGTCTGCTTAAGAAAATCTGCAGTTGGTTGGAAGTCTGCATCAAAGATTGCAACAAATTCATAGTCCTTCACATAGTCACAACTCATTGCGGACTTCAAGTTCCCTGCTTTGTAACCAGTTCTAACCAGACGGTGCCTGTAAATTATGTTGACACCCTTTTGGTTCCATTTAGCAACCTCTGACTTTATTAACTCTTGGATGCACTCATTGTCGGAGTCATCAAGAATTTGAATCAACAAACGGTCTTTTGGCCAATCAAGTTGGCAAACTGCTGTTATAGACAGCTCATATACCTGCGCAGTATCATAAATGGAGAAAAACGATTGAATACTTAACTCAGTATGATAAAAGAAGTTAAAAGTAAGAAGAAAAACATATTAGTTTCATTGAAAACCACAACAATCTTTGGCAACCATGCCTTTTTGCAGGTAGAACTTGGCTAACGTAAGCCTTAAGTACTACGTGGCAAATCTAGATAAAGATCCCCGAAATGCTCAAGTTCCTTATTTGGTAATAAGATACTAGAAATTTCAATACTATTGCAAAGAGAAAAGTACGTGTCAGATATAAGCAACCGCTACAGAACATCCATGAAGCACTTCAGTTACCTAAAACAGAAAAAAGTAAGAAAGAGACCACTACTATGTGAAAAGAACAATGGCAGAAAGAAATCATAAATAAAGTGATAATCAGGAAGCTAATGAGGAAACCATAAATATAAATGGTTTAGCAACACAGCCAAAAAGGAGTTGAATTCACCTAAATCAACAACAACATACCCAGTGTAATCCCATAAAAGGAGCCTGGGAAGGGTAGAGTGTACGCAGATCTTACCCCTTCCTTAAGAGGTAGAGAGGTTGTTTCCGATAGACCCTTGGCTCAAGGAAAAGCATATCAAAGAAGAACAAAAAATAAATAACTAAAGTAAAGGAATCATGTCAAAATACTATACAAAGCATGACAAAACACTCTGAGAAAAGGAACAGTAACTACACCATCGAAGTGCGATAATCGTAGTACAGGAGACACTAGATAGTAACAGAAATTGAGGGACGAGAAATTCACTGAATTCACCTAAACGACGCGTATATTATCAAATAAAATTCAACTAGTTCAAAGTCTGGAAGTGATTCATATTTCCTCCTAAAGAGAAATTCAAAACTTAAAAAATGAGAAGATACAAAATATTCACAATTCAAAAGGAAGCAAAAGAAAATTAGGTGCAGTACCTCTCTTTCATTACACATAGGAATCTGCACTAGAACCATAGGGTAACTGTCGTTTGATCCCTCGAGATCATCTGATTTAAATGGATCCCCTTCAATCCTTGGCTTAATCTTCTTGCACTTTATGTAAAAACAACCCAAACAAAGCACCAAACGATCTAAAGACTGAATAAGAAATAAAACAGTACAGAATGTGGAAAGTTTTTGAACAGAAGGCGCGATATAATCAGCACGAAAATCCAACCAAGCAACATATATTATATGGAACAACCCCAAAACATCAGAGGTATGTGGTATATACAAATTTGGATTTTGGAAATAATGCCAGCCTTTGAAGTACGCAATCACTTCAAAAGCCAACATAACCAAAGAAACACCCAAACAACCTTTAATTATTCTGAAAAGTAGATTACTCTTTCCAAGTTTTTCACTTGCAAGAGAAACCCCTTGTCTAAAAATCAATCTATTCTTGATAGTACCAATTAAAGTCCATAAAATTGTTGCAAGCCAAGCAACACAACCAACAGCTTGATTAGCCTTAAGCAATAAAACCCATGTCACTTGTTTAGCATTCTTGCCTCTACTCTTTTCTATTGGCTTAAATGCAGCATCAGGACCATCAATTTCAACAATGGAGAAATTGGGGTTCTCCATTTTCACTATTACTGGTGTTCCCCTATGTGTTTCCTTCCCCCACCAGTCAGAAAAATTCAATCTTGGAGCCATTTTGAGTCACTAGGAACAAGAAATTTAGCAGATCTTGTAAAGAATCAAGAAACTCACACACAGCTCACTATGAAAAAGAATTCAAGAACTCATTGCAAAGAATTCAAGAACTCATTTTTACACATAAAATGCAACAGAATGTTAAAGAAAATCACGCACAGCTCACTATATAAGAATTCAAGAACACATTTTTACACACAAAATGCAACAGAATGATAAGATTCTTTGCATACTCATAGAGGCTACTCAAACAAGAAAAAAAAAAAGAAGCAAAGCACCCATTATAGAGTAAGGTATATACCATAAATTACCAGCTGTGAAACCTTACCCCACTACTAATTCAAATTTTTTACTACCAACTTTTTTTATTTAAACTGTGAAAGTTAAGTACTAAAATAAGTAAAAATTGACTAGCTGACAACTTCATCCATTAGAACTGTGAATATAAAGAATGTTTTCATGTGTTGACTGATGAATAATGTAGAAAAATTAGGTAAAAGAATAAGTCCGTGTAATTGAGTTTCAACAGAAAATTAATTCAGCTTTAATATAAGATAAAGCTTCCTATCCACTAAACTCTTTGTTCAATTGCTCTACTGAATTTTCTACTCCAAAGTTTTAAGAAAAATACTTTTTCTATTTCAGAAAGAATGTTTCAATTTTTTTTTATAATCACTATGTTTGAATCAACTTTCACATAGTTTGACTAAATTCAATAAATACATAATCGTGATATTTAAATCAATTTTCACACATCTCAACTAAATTCACGAAATACATACCAAACCTAGTGACATAATCCATCAAGACTAGGACAGTTCGTCTCTGGAGATTTAACCCGAGGAACTGATTAGACCGTGGGATCTCAACCTACTTTATAGACCACCAATTATATCCTTGAATGCAAAATATTTATTTCATTTCTTGACAACTCTTTAATTTTAACATTTACATAATTTATTCACGATTATAAAATTAACAAATATTGTCATATATTTTATCTATCTTTAATCTAACACTATAAAATTCAAAAATTGTCATTATTTTTTAAAATTATATGTTAGAGTTAAAATCAGATAATAAATTGAAATGGATGAGGTAAAAATTTTCTGTGGGGTGGGGAGAGGTTGCAGTACAGTGTTAGAAAAGGATCTACAACTACCCATTATAGCTTTAGTATAAAGTGTTAAACTTTTATTTTTTAACATCATAAAGTGTTAATCTTGATTGTTAAAATTCATAATTAGATACTTTAGAATAAGGAATGAGTGCTAAAGTAAGTTGTATTATTATTTTTTCTCTTAAAAGATCTTTTATTAAGTGGTTTCTCAATTATTGTCAGTACAGTATTCTTTGTTTTTGCTCTTATTGTTAATGCTATTGCTATTTTAGTTAAGCTTTTGAATTTTTTTGTCAGTTTTCTTAATTTTAGTTCTCAATTGTTGCTGGACTCTGCATATAGTGAAAGTTTTAATGCATCGAATAATTCTCTTGTTAATTTTCTTATTTTTATTATTTTGTGTTTTGTGGCTGCTTAGGCAGGAAATGATATGTCTACAATTTATGATAGACATAACCCTAAATAAGAAGATATAAAAAATGTGAATTAAGGTACATGTTAGTAGATAGTCACACATTATCTAATGTCTCTTATCGATGGTTTTGTGTTGCATTTGTTTTTATTATCATATTATTTGTCATTAATATTAATATTCTCTATTATATTTTTTTTTCTACTTATTTTATTATATTTTACTTAAATCAAGAATCTATTAAAAATACTCTCTAACCTCATAAATTACAAATAAAAATGCATACACATCATCCTCTTCCAAAGTCTTTATATTTTAGTTAATACTACTAGTGTTTTACTTTCTTGGGAGCACACATAAATTCCTTCACTGTCAAAAATTTGTTATCCATACTTAGGGATAAGTTTATCAAATAATAGCAAAGTGGCAGAATGTTTTCTTGTCCTCTTTTGCTTGGTAATTTGAACTGTTTTGGAATTCAAAAATATTTGGGGCCAAAACTGGATTTAGATACAACAAATTTAGCTGTTACAGTATGGGCAATGTACTCCCTCTGTCTAAGTAGTTTTTTTTTTAAAAAAAAATTTAAATTATTTATTATTTTAGTAATCTAAGATAAAATTAATGAGTTTTTAAATTTTATTCTTTTAATAGTAATTAGTTTAAAGACTACTTATATCCTCTATATTAAAAATAGATATCTATTTTTATTTGTCGAATTTGAAAAATGGATAGATTATTTATCATTTATATTTATTTTATCTTTATTATTAAGTATTAGTTATAATAACATAAAATAACTAGGATGATATAATACAATTATCATCTAACTTATTGTTTCTTAAAGGGTGTATTAAATAAAAAATGAACAAGTAAACTTGAAAAGAGGGAGTAAAAACACCTAAATTATGAAAGATGACACATAAATAATGTAAATATTAGTGAGCATATATATATAACATCTTAAGAAACAAATAAAGATAAAATAATTAAAAATTCCTTATGAATGTTCCTTTTACACGCATTCCTTATGAATGTTCCTTTAACGAGCGTGTAAAAAAATTCAAAAAATTAAATAAATAAATCAAAGCAGGTAATTTTAGAGGAAAAAAATATTTAGAAAACAAAGAAATACGTTAGTAAATACTTTAACAGGGAAATTCAACTATTAGAATACCTTTTTTTTTTCTTCCTAGAAGGTGAAAAAAATATTTAGAAAACAAAGAAATACGTAAGTAAATACTTAAACAGGAAATTCAACTATTAGAATACCTTTTTTTCTTCCTAGAAGGTGCATAAATATTCGTACTTGGAAAAAAAAAAATCACAATTTCTTATACTTGTGGTGGGTTGGGGTGGGGCGTGGGGGGGGGGGGGGGCAGAGAGTTCAAAGTGTTTTTTTTTATCACGTTGGAGAAATAATGATGCCCTTTTAAATTCAAATAAATACTTGAAAATGACATTTTTTAGATCGGTAAATGGTAGGAATGATTTTGGTTTACTTTTGGGAAATTTTTATTTAGTCAAATGAAGATTCTAAAGTTAGTTATTTCAGTTGTATTACTAGTTTTCTTACTAAGAAGACAATTATGTTTTATTCAAACAAATGTGGAACAACTCATTTGAAGATGATGATAATAATATTTTTATTAATAATAATAACATAGCAACAACGATGATCATGACCGTAATAACAACAACAATAATAACAATGATAATAATAATAATAATAATAATAATAATAATAATAATAATAATAATAATAATAATAACAAATACAATAAAATTTTTGATAATCATAATAATAATGACAACGACAATACCTAAACGTAAATTTTGAATTTACATGTCACATCAAGTGGCTTATGTGGACGGTGGTGAATGTGAAAAGAATGATTTTTGTTTCACAGGTTTGAGACAAAAATAAGATTAGTAATCCACTTTTTTCAAGATAATTACATTTTAAGTTTCAAATATCTTGAAGGACGAAAAATGTATTTATACTTCATAAATAATAATAATAATAACGATGACAACGACGATACTTAGACACTCCAAAGACTAGATCTTGAATTACCTATCACATCAAGTGTCTAATTATGTGGACAGTGTAATATGAAATTTGAAAAGAATGATTTTATTTTTCAAAGTTAAAAACATAAGTAGAAATAATTAAGTACAAAGGGTAAACTTAGACCTTGCTTTTATCCTTTTATACTCATGATTATATATTTTATTTTATTTTTATTAAATGGCTGAAATAAATAAAAAATAAGAGAAAGATTAAAAGTTATAAGATGAAATTTGAAAATAAAAGATGAAAAGTATAAGTTATAAGATGAAAACCAAAAATAAATAATGAAAAGTAAGGATGTTTGTCATGCAGTTTGATTCGATTTTTGCATTCTATCAGTGACTTTTGATGGTAATATATTGAGTTTGTTGTTATTGTTGTTGTTGTATCAGCGATTTTTTATCAACTATCTGAAGTCATCGGATGCTATCGTCATTTTCGGCAAAAAATATGATTGATGATGATAGTTGAAGTGTGCTGCGAATGAAGATAGATCATTTTTGGAGCAAAAAAAATTTAGAGTGAAGTACTATTATTGATTGAGATTGTGCATCAATAAAATAATTGATAAATTATGAATTATCCAATATAAAAGTTAGAAAGTTTATTTATGAATTAATTACTTGATCTTGATAAAACTCTAAATCATTTTCAAAATGTTAATTAATAATTTGACCTTAATAATACATAACATGTTTTAAATTTTAATCACCAATTATGATTTGATTTTGAACTGTTATAATGAAAAATAGGGATGATAATGGTGCGGTGCGGTGCGGGTTTTTACTAAATTCGCAAGTTTTAAAATCGCACCGCACCGTATCACATTTAAATCCGCATAAACCCGCTCCACATTCATACTCACGGATAACCGCACAGCCTCGCCCCATGTTTTTATTTTTTTCCTTTTTTTTGAAAAATTTTGCAACTCCATTGAAAATCATAGTATTTTTAAATCTACAACTAGAAAATAATAACTAATTTCTATTATATCACTTTTCACTAAAAAATTGTCAAAAAGTATAACGTGTACAAGTAATGATCAAATATCATATTTTTATTCAAATGAATAGAGATGTTAAAAAAGCTACTATAAAATTATTTATTTGAAGTGTTATGCATGTAGTTTTAAGTATCATAAAATTTAAGTAAAAACACATATAATTTTAGATATATTCACGAGAACAATACTAATTTTTATTTTTTTTGTTAATTCAAACCCACATATGGGCAATCCACATCGCACCACACCATTTAAAAAAAATTATTTTAACCTACACCACACTCACACCACACTATATAACTTAAAATCCACACCGCACCACACCACACCACATCCACACCGTCCAGTTGCCATCCCTAATGAAAAAGGGAGAGACTTCACTTCACACCGACAGTTCAAAAGGAGTATAATACATCATCCATCAAACCAATGGTATCTAAAAAGGGGAAAGGCATATGCTATGGTCTCCTGGGCCACCATCATACATTTCAAGTGGTGTCGGTGCCAACTAAATTACTACAAGTTTCTTGTTTCTTCACTTGCTTTTATTTTTTATTTAAATTAAATTTTAGTCTATCATAATCATTATTATTTTTATGAATAACACATTAACATGTATTTTTACTTGGCCTCAATTATATTTACGATTTTTAATTTTAGGTGTGCACATGTATACATTTAAACTCATATAAAATTGAATAAGTAAACACACACATCCTTGTATTAAAATAAAATTTGATCAACACAATTAAAATGAAAATTAAACTTATTAAAAATAAAAATAGAACTAAATAAAAATAAAAATCAAATCAATTAATTGTGTCGGGTGTTATTTAATGTGCATGATTTTGTTGTTTAATTTAAGTAATATTAATAGATTTAGATTTGGACGAGGTCATGTGGGCCAAAAATAGTTTTTGCAAAATCATTGTTGTAAAATAATGACTCAAATGAACTTTTCTGTAACGGCGGTGACATAGATGAGTCAAACTTTTAAACACGCTGATATAGATGAATCAAACTTAAAACGAATGATATAAATGAGTCATTTTCAATAGTTCAATGACATATTTGAATCTTTTTCTTTCCTCTTGTTGTTGTTATTGTTATTGTTATTCTTACAAAAATATACCTAGTAAAATCTTACAAAATAGAGTATGCCGAAGATAAGTGTAGCAGATCTTACTCCTAACTTGATTAAAGTCCACATCAAACCAATTTAATCAGCTTGTAAATTACTAAATTAAATCAAATCAAATATATTCATATCCATCGGTTGGGGATTTTTTTATAAAAAAAAGTAGTATATATCTTTTTTATTTTTTCTCCTGCAATCAAAAAATGATTTTTCATTCTTTTTCAATTTATAATTCGTTATTAATCTTTTATTGTGATGACTACAAGTTTTTTGAATTGTGGAGCAAATATCTTAAGCTCTATAAACCTTAATCACGTAAATAAAGTTGAAAAGAACAAGATATATACATAGGTAAATCTCACAGTTATTTCAATAAATAAATGAATTTTGATTCATGATTTTTTTTTAATACATGAGCTTAAGATGTAAAGTGCATCAGCCTATTGGAGAATTTCAAGATCGTGATGACACCTACCCAAACTTTCGTGATAAACAAGCCACAAGAAATGAAATAATAAATGGGAAAGAAAGATTAATCATCTATTCATATTCACAACTCAGATGTGGAAAATGCAACATTCTACCAAAAATCTTGAAGCCATTAGTCCAAGTCTAAAAGAAACAACCGAAGGAGTCTCAACATCCAGTAATAAGAATGATAACATACAAAGTATGTGTTGGAACCTTGAAGTTTTGATGAATGACAATATGAATGAAACAAGTTGAATTTGATTCAAACACTTGATGATAAGGGAAAACAAGTTGAGTTGAAAAAGGAGTCCTATGTGAAGAAGGAGTTTCACTTCTAAGCATATCCTTAAGAGTCCAATGATTGGATGGAAGGAGAAAGATTCTGAAAATTGAAGAATTCAAAAGAGTTGGAGTTTTACTACAACACTAAGGAGACAAGAGTTGTAATTGAAGAAGGAGTCTCACTTGAAGTAGAACTCTATGCAATGAGAGTTCTAATTAAAGTAGGAGTTTGAAATAAAGAATGACTCTTTGGAGAGTTGTGCTTAAATAAAAGATGCAACAGCCAGAATAATTCACGCACTTAAAAAACAGAAAAGCTCAATCGACAGATTGCCTTCACGAAGTGCTACTCAATCACTGAAGAAACACGTTGAAGAACCTGGTCCTCAGTACAGAATCCAGCTAAGAGTTTTAGCGTTGATTTTTAGAGTTGTTCATTATGTTTGAGCTATTCATGTAATATTAGTTTCAGTGTGTTATAAACTGAATTAGGAGCTAGTCTTCGAGTTGTGGAAAACTCAGAGACTTTGGAAACACATACCTTGGGAGGTGTGTGTGTAGTTAGGAATTGGAGTTTATAATTCCTAGTTGTTGAGTTATAAGGATTAGAGTTTATAATTCCTAGTTGTTGAGTTATAGGAATTAGAGTTTATAATTCCTATTTGTTGGTTACAAGAGTTTTGTAATCAGTCGTTGTTGAGGCTCAGAGTTTTTTAGTGAAGTTGGGGTTAAATCCTGTAGAGGTGCAGGTCATGGTTTTTTACACCTTTTGAGCCGGGTGTTTTCCACGTAAAAATCATTGTGTTCTTTACTTTCTGTTTACTGCTTCCTTGAAACACGTCAGGCAACACGTTCCATCGATAAGCAAAAGTTAGGCGGAAATAAGAAAATCAGTAGGGCACGAATTCTTAACAAGTGGTATCAAAGCAAGGTTGTCTTAAAAAGGGCTAGCACCTAAGACAAAGATCAATATGATGAATTCCGCACCACCTACTGGTCACAGTGAAGGTCAATCCACTATTAAACCTCCACTCTTTGATGGTTCTCACTTCATTTGGTGGAAAGCCAGGATGGAAACATTTATTCAAGGGGAAGACTACGAGTTATGGGATAGGATCACTGATGGTCCTACTATTCCAATAAAGTTAGAAGATGGGAAACAGGTCAAGAAATTAAGAAGTGAATTCACTCCTCATGACTTATTGTCATTAAAGAAAAATGTTAAGGCCAAAAATATTTTGGTCTGTGGATTAGGACCTGCTGAATACAACAGGGTATCAACATGCACCACTGCTAAGCAAATTTGGTATGCTCTAGTAAATGCTCATGAAGGCACATCTCAAGTAAGAAAATTCAGAATTTCTCTTCTCTTCACTGAGTATGAGGCATTTAAGATAAAGGAGAATGAAACCTTGCATGAGATGATGACAAGGCTTACTGCCTTAACAAATGAGCTGACCTCCTTAGGAAAAACTATATCTGAAGAAGAACAAGTCGAGAAGGTACTGAGGGTATTACCAAAATCAAAGTGGAATGTTAAGGTGACTGCGTCAGGGAAACAAATAAGGATCTTGCAGGCATGACCCTGGATGAATTAGTGGGGAATTTAAGAACTTATGAAATGGAAATTGATATAACTAAAGTGCTAAAAGCCCCGGAGGATACCTTAGCTCTGAAGACATCTTACAGTGATGAAGAAATTGAACTTGATAAAGAACAAGTTGCCTTTATAGCTAAGAACTTCAGCAAATTCTTCAAAAAAATGAAGGGAACATGTAGTAAGAAATGATCAAATGACAATCTAAATGGATGCTACAAGTGTGGTAAGACTGATCATCATATCAAGGATTGTCCTGTCTGGGAAATAGAATGGAGAAAGGAAAGGGCTGAAAAGAAATTGAAAGAAAAAATCAAAAGAGGGAAGAATATACAATGGTAGCAGCTTGGGGATTTGACTCAGATGATGATGAAATTGATGAAGTAGCACTCATGGCTCTTGGAGATTCAGACTTGAAAGAAGAAGATGATGCTTCTGAGGTAAGTATACTTGAACTTAAAGAAAAGTTGCATTTATTTTCTAAAACAAAACTTATTTCATTGATGAGTGCACTAATTGATGACTTCCAAGAATCAACTTCTGATAGGGATGAGCTGTTCAACAGTCTTGCAGGCATCAAATTTGATTTTATTGATTTAGAAGTTTGCAAGAACATTGTCGAACAGGAAAACTGCACTCTCAAGAAACAGGTTGAGCAACTTGATTCTTCAAACAATGATCTTAAGTCTGAAGTTCTAAAATTAACACTCTCTGAAAAGGAAAAAAAGTCCATGAGTAAAGATCAAGAAAATGCTGAACTTGAGCTAGTTAGATACAAACAAGAATATCATGATCTAATTGAAAAAATGAATAAGTTGAGTCAAGAAGTTTCTAAACTAAAACTTAATCTTGAAAGGGAAAATAGGTGGACAAACTCCTCAAGAATTGTTCACAAATTGGGGGAAAGAAATTATAGTGAAAAGGCAGGATTAGGATTCCACAAAAATTTTGATGTTCCTAAAGATTTATGTTATATTTGTGGTAACCTTGGACATCCAACCACTGAATGTTCAGTTGTTGCCAAAAGCAGATCTAGCAGTCTAAATCTGGCAAATAAACTATCTCAGACCAAGAAAATGATAAGTAAACCTGGTCAGAGAAACAGGTCACGTAACCTGTTGCCTGCATAGGCTAGAAGAAATCTGATTCATCCATTTACTTATAAGAAAGGACCCAAGCTTGTCTGGGTGCCTAAATTTAAACTCTAATTTTTTTTGCAGGTGAGAGTGAAAGGAGGCAAGCAAAATTTGTACATGGATAAGGCTTGCTCAAGGCATAAGACTAGAAGAAAATAAGTTTTCTTTCACTCACCACATTTAAAGGGAGAATGGATCATTTGAAAGATGACCAGATTTGTAGTGCTCGTGTAAGGGGGAAGCAAGGGAGGTTTAAAAAAATGAAAAAAGAGGATGACTGTGAAATTGATGTGCATGCACAGGAACATGTTGTACCACCTGGTTCAACTATTGTACAGACTGAGGGCATATTGACAGGGGGAACATGTTGTACCACCTGGTTCAACTGTTGTACAGACTGAGGGTATATTGACAGGGGAAACAATAAATCAAGATATTGATGCATCAATAACACCAACACAAGATGATGATAATTTTTTTGGTAATTCATAAGAATTGGTGTTGTCACAAGAATCTTGAGATATCTCATGGGAATCAGTGTCTTGAGACTATGGTATTCAAATGAAAGTAATTTCACTCTTGAGGGCTATAAAAATATTGACTATGTGGGTTACTTAATTGACTGGAGAAGCACCAAAGGCACTAAGTAGGGAGCATTTTGAAAGGAATAGGTCAGACTTGGGGATGATTAAAATTGCATGAACTTCCCTTAATGATTGACTAGAATAATCATTTTTCTTTTTAATCTTATTAGCTAAAAAGTTATTCTATTCAGTCTTGCACATTTAGTTGTGTGTTCCAATTCCAGATTTTTGACTTTTTTAACCTAATTTTGTATTAGATTGTGCAGAAAAATAGGTACAAGCAAGCAATTGTGACCACAAAGTTCTTCTTATCAGGTATGTTCTACACTGACATAAGCATAAGCTGTCTAAGTTGAAACAGTTGAGAACACCTGTTCAATTTCACACTTCATCCTCTCATTGTCTAATAAAGCTAATGAATTGTTGACCAAAATTTCTTTGATTCTCTCCAAATGGGTGTGCATAAGTGTGTTAATCCTATACCAGAAATTTCTTCTTCTTTCTCAACCAAAATATCAGTTGTGTACCATGGATTTGCCAAGCTTGATCATCAATCACATGCAACATATGTTTCTGAAGAATGAAAAGGGCTATGCTTTCCCTTTTAGTTCCTAATTGGTAATTTTTTTTAGGCTTCTCAGTCCTAAATCAAGTTTGACTTATAAAAAAAAATGATGTTCTTGAACAGATGAATCATGTTGCTCTACCCGTTTCAATAAGGAGGGCTAAGACTCATTTGAGAAAAAAAACTGAACTAGAAGCTGCATAAGACAGTCATAAAGTTAAATAAGAGGTCTTTAAGGATAAGATCATGACTTTGAAGCTTGACCTTGATTGATAGAGGGATGAAAATGTTGAATTCATTCACCAATTGACACAGTTGATATCACTTGTTCCACCTTCCTCATCAGCTCCTCACTATTTGTATCCTTAGTCATGTCCCACTTTTATACCATATTTTTTTAATGCTCAATTATTTTTCTTTGTTCAGTACTAGCTTAGGTTTAATGAGGAGTATGCTCTGACAGTTAAATGGAATGGTTATCTTTGCAAAATTGACTCATATTTTTGCTCTCTTTAATACATTACTATGTTTGCTAAAGTCTTTGTCTGATTTTTTTGGTGATTGCCCCAGTGGCCATGAATAGCATAACAAATCACTTTGGCTAGTATATTATTGCATTGAAATGGTTTTTGATGATGCCAAAAGGGGGAAGATAAGAGGATTATGCAGTATTTATAACCCATTGACTAACTTATTTCATTTTAGTATTTTAAACTTTAGTGCCAACAGGTGAAGATGTTTGAATACAGAAAGACAAAAGGTTTGTCATCATCAAAAAGGTGGAATTTGTTGGAACCTTGAAGTTTTGATGAATGACAATATGAATGAAACAAGTTGAATTTGATTCAAACACTTGATGATAAGGGAAAACAAGTTGAGTTGAAAAAGGAGTCCTATGTGAAGAAGGAGTTTCACTTCTAAGCATATCCTTAAGAGTCCAATGATTGGATGGAAGGAGAAAGATTCTGAAAATTGAAGAATTCAAAAGAGTTGGAGTTTTACTACAACACTAAGGAGACAAGAGTTGTAATTGAAGAAGGAGTCTCACTTGAAGTAGAACTCTATGCAATGAGAGTTCTAATTAAAGTAGGAGTTTGAAATAAAGAATGACTCTTTGGAGAGTTGTGCTTAAATAGAAGATGCAGCAGCCAGAATAATTCACGCACTTAAAAAATAGAAAAGCTCAATCGATAGATTGACTTTATGAAGTGCTACCCAATCACTGAAGAAACACGTTGAAGAACCTGGTCCTCAGTACAGAATCCAGCTAAGAGTATTAGCATTGATTTTTAGAGTTGTTCATTGTGTTTGATCTATTCATGTAATATTAGTTTCAGTGTGTTATAAACTGAATTAGAAGCTAGTCTTTGAGTTGGGGAAAACTCAGAGACTTTGGGAACACATACCTTGGGAGGTGTGCGTGTAGTTAGGAATTGGAGTTTATAATTCCTAGTTGTTGAGTTATAGGAATTAGAGTTTATAATTCCTATTTGTTGGTGTAATACCCCGGGAAATTTTTCGTTGAAATTTTGTGCGTAAACGGGTTGGGTTCTATCTTCTAGAATGAATTATAAATTTTTCGTGTGGAATGTGTTAGATTATGAACCACCATTGTGTAGAATATCGAATAAGATTTCTAACTATATGTGGATCATCCAAAACGGACACCCGAGCGACGAGTTATGAACATTCCGATCGAACCGTGAATAGTAGTGAACAGTAAAACGTGCAGGAAAAAAAAAGTACTGAGGCCTGGCGTATTTTTTTTCCAACTTTAAATGATCATAA
Organism: Capsicum pubescens; assembly: GCA_030864215.1. NCBI lineage: Eukaryota > Viridiplantae > Streptophyta > Magnoliopsida > Solanales > Solanaceae > Capsicum > Capsicum pubescens. Next base: position 35,179,015 of record CM061545.1, on the reverse strand, counting down.
CTCCTTGTACATAATGATATGGGTGATCTACTATATGTCAAGGGAAAGCTCTGCGAGTCCTCTTTCCGATGAAATTGGTTTCATCCAATTTGTCTATCGGAGCAAAAAGTTATGGTCGATCTACTTCAGCCTATCAAAAGTGAATTTTTGGGTCAAGTTCAAACGATCATAACTCCTCGTACACAATGATATGGGTGTGATACTATATATCAACAGAAATATATGAGAGTCCTCTTTCTAATGAAATTAGTTTCATCCAATTTGGATATCGGAGTAAAACGTTATGGTTGATCTACTTCAGACTATCAAAACAGTCCACCAAAGGACAGATGCGAAAATTATTTGATATTTAGGGGTGTTTTGGTCATTTTCCCTCACCCAAAATCCGTCTAAACCCTATATTAAAGCTTATTAGAAGCATTATATGTTATATTTCATCAAATTCCCTCAAAAAGAAAACCCTAAGCTCCTACATCCAACTTCAAGAACCTCCAAAGTTCACCATTTATTTCTACAAATTTATTCAAGATTCTAAGTTCCTAGTTCAAGAACTCCAAGAACCATCATTCAAAGGCACAAACATCTCAAAAATGAGTATCCATCTAAAATTCATCATTCAAGGTATGTGGGGTTTTTCAACAAGAACAATCTTTCATTCTTGTGCCCAAATTGATTTTTCTTTTATGAATATACATGATTTTACATGTTTTGATATGAATTTGAAGCACAAATTTATACCCTATATGATTTTACATGAGATTATGATACTCTCTATGTTTTGAAAGTTGAATTGAATGAGAATGATGACATTTTTGTACATAAAGCTGAATTTTCCAGATTTTAAAGTAAGTTATATATATTTATGATGAAAAGCATGAATCTTGAGAAAATTTAATATGATTTTGATGTATGAGACCTTGAGTCCTAATTGGAATTGTACTTTGAGAAATTATGTGCTATAAGCACAATGAGATTTGAATCCCAAAGCAAATTTTCTTTACCAAGATGTATGATTATAAAGCTGAAATTTTAAGTTTTAAGTGATTATTTTTGTGCTTATGTCATAAAGTATGAAACTTTGGAAGGTTTTATGGTGATATTGATGTATGGGTTTTGGAACCCTATTTGAGATTATTATTTTGAGAAAATGTGTGCTATATGCACGTTGATGTTGAATATTTGAGATGTTTTGAATGATTTGACCTTTTGGTCGTGAATGAGTTATTTTGAACTCGACCGTGAAAGAAATCCACGTTTTTATTGATTATGATAAAGGGGTAGCAAATTGGCTCCCGATGAAAATTGTTGAAGTGTTTATTGTGGATTTTCTTTAATGTGAGCCTGAGGTTGATTTAAATTTCTGAGCTAAGTCCGGGAGTAATCTTTAGCACCGAGTTGGAAGTATAAAGTGACCCTACTTCCCTAGAACTACGTGCCCCCATAGGACGTGAGCTTGAGGCTGATTTATATAGTGATCACTAGTGTTTTTGGATTGATATTGGAAGTCCTACTCCGATGGCTAGGATAGGACGGCTCTCCCCAACGTGGGTTGGACGTTGGACTCCATGTGGCTCACTTGGTTTATGTCGGTTATAGGATCTCCCAATGTGTGTGTGTGTACTCTTCTATCTGAGATGAAAACATATTTTCTTAAAAGGCTGAGTTTGAGAAAATCATTATTCTTAAAAGATTTAAGGAATATATTCTAATGAGAATTGACATGAGATTTGATTGTTTTGATGATTTGAAATTGAGATGAAAGTGAATTGAGAACGTATTGTAATGACTCACTTGTTTTACTTTACATGTATTATTCATCCATGATTTTGATGATTTAATTCGAGCTAAGTGAGTCATCTATATCAGCATGCATAATTTTATAAACTGTGATGATATTAAGATATTATTTTATATATGCATTGCACCCCCATATGCTCGGTATGTTTCCATGGTACTGACCCACATATTCGTATGTGGGCTGCATTTTCTCGGAATGTAGGTACAAGGTATAGTTGCACCTTCGGATCCAGTTAGTTCGTGGTATCCAGTCAGCAGGTGATGAGTCCTTTTGATTCAAGGGCTTGGGTTAGTTATGCAGAGTTATAGTATTGTATTTTCTTTATTCATTCGTATTGAGTTGGGGTAGTCGGGAGTCATGACCCGGCTACCTACAGTCAGTACTAGTAGAGGCTTCATAGATAGTCAGTAGAAGTTGACGGATTTTGTTTCAATTTTGGTTGTAAAGGCAGAATTGTAATCCTGTAAAATTCCATTTTTGTATCAATCAGATTCAGAAAAGAGTTAATTTCTGCTGATTTGTATGGATTTGTATTTTTATTCAGTTGCTTATGAGTTATGTCAGTAGAAGGGTTAGCTTGGGATCACTTGTGACCCTAAGCACCGTGTGACGTCTCGGAACATGATTTCGGGGCGTTACAGTTGGTTACAAGAGTTTTGTAATCAATCGTTGTTGAGGCTCAGAGTTTTTTAGTGAAGTTGGGGTTAAATCCTGTAGAGGTGCAGGTCGTGGTTTTTTACACCTTTTGAGCCGGGTGTTTTTCACGTAAAAATCATTGTGTTCTTTACTTTATGTTTACTTCTTCCTTGAAATACGTCAGTGGAACACGTCAGGCAACACGTTCCATCGATAAGCAAAATTTAGGCAAAAATAAGAAAATCAGTAGGGCACGAATTCTTAACAGTATGAAAATGAAAAATTAAATTATGATATGAAAACAAAAAGATAAAAGTATAGATAGAAAGCAAGGATAGATAGAAAGCAAGTAATAAATAGACACAATGAATAAATGTATAGCAAACTAAGAGTATATTAAATCCCTAACCCTCTATTCGATATCAATCAAAACACCTAACTCTTAGGTAGACCTCAAAGGAATCGAATTCTCAAGCAACCCTTTTTAAACAAGGTATCAACACAAGCTAATCCAAGCTTGCCTCACACTCTCAAAAGAGTATACATTCATAATTCATCAAAAACTACCTACTAAATGAAAGATAGATCCTATTTATAGTCTAGGTTAAATTATTACATCTTATGAGCCCAAAAGTGATTCATTTGGAAAGATCAAAGTATAGTAGCCCAGTTACCATCCACTTAAGCATCTTAGACGCATATCAAAGACATATGGGCCTGTTTTGACCTTCTCTAGCAGATCTAGCAGGTTGGGTTCACCTCCAAAGCATGTGGGTTGCATGTCATCTTTCGGGGGATTTCTAGCCCCGCTTTCCCTTTCTTTGGCTTCTTAGATGTCCTTTGACCCTCTTCGACGATCATCATCATCTAATTGACACCTTTTGCTAGCACCAAAGGGTCATCAAGTGCCTCTTGAATCATAAGCATCCTTCCCAAAGATTCAAAGGTGATTTGGATTGTATCAAAGAAGAAACAACATAAAACAAAGATTGGAGAAATTTGGTGAAGCTATGGATCAACCAATAACTAATTCGAGTCCCGTAATTAAAAGCCTTGAACGCAGGAACTGGATCAGCACCTAGATTCCAGAAACAACTGATGTCATACCTACATGCAAGGTGTAAGAAATAAATAAGTGTGAGTATTAATTCAAATATATTCAATAACATCGTCGATCGACCAAAATTTGAAGCGACAATAAAGGTCTGGCCTATATTACCTAAACCTGCATTTAACGTTAGACAAATACATGAAATCAAATAGACTTAAATTAACAATGATCTACTAATATTAGTTCAAATATTCACAAACATCAACTTCCATATGATATCATATATCCACCTTCACATTTTACAACTTTTAAGGACATGTATCATTTTAGATCATGAATCGTCCAAGTAAAATCAGGGATGGATAGATAAATGTAATGCATATATTGTGTATACACTCGTTGCTCCATATAGCTATATTAAGTCCTTAGTTTTGAAGATTGACAAATTCATAGTTTGAGACCTATTCCTTGAAGTTTATGTTGTGATGACAAACGCTTCTACGCATTGGGAGCAGGTTGGATTAACCTATCGCTGTCACAGTCAACAGTCCAGCTGACACATAGTACAAAAGTTGGTGAAAAGTTGTTGCCACTTTTTTGCCTCAACCAATGAAATTGCTCCTAGGTTTTCTTGTGTCACAACATATAATGACCATCCTCCTCAACAAGAAAACGAACACTTCTATATACTTACAATTAAATATCATTTCGAAGTACTGCAGCGCTGCATCAAAGGCTAGAATTGTAACATGAAACTTATTGTTCATAGATTTGTATCTTTATTTCCTTATTATAGTTGTCCCTTTGTAATTTATACTTAAATGCTTGCCTACATTAGATTATAATTGTAATAGGTGTTGTGTTGTAACACTTTCTTTGTAAATAATCTAGTGTTAAGTGATTGTGTCAAGCTAAAGTTAGCTTGTGGAGTTCAGTTAGAATTAGCTGAAGGTGAGAAGCTTTGGAGTTACTTCTTAGGTTTCCTTATAATAGAGTTATTTCTAGGAAACAAAGGATTATGAGGTTAATCCTTTGAGTTTGTATTCAAGAAGTTTCTTGAATATAGTGGAGCTTAAAATCCTTGAGACTGGTCGTGGTTTCTCTCTCTTGAGCAAGGAGTTTTTACGTAAAAATCTTGTGTCCTTTACTTTATTGTACTACAATACTTATTGTTTTACTTATCTCCTAATTTTTGTTGAGTAAGTGCATCTGGAACAGTTCCTTGAGTCAAGGAGGAACCCACCCCAACCCATTATTTAGTATCAAAACAGGTCTTTCTTAAAAAGGCTAACACCTTGGAATGATCCTCAGAAATGGAGGTTCTACCGAAACCAGTATTAAAAGTTACACAAGCTACTTACAGCTCTGAAGAAAATGAAGCAGCTCATATTCCAAAAAGGGTGCTCAAAGCATTGAGAATGTCAAGGGGTGCTTCCAGTAAGGGTGAATCTAGCAAGTATTGCAGTGAAGAAATGGGAAGTGGTACCTGCTACAAGTGTGGAAAATTTGGTTACTATGCCATAAACTGTCAAATATATAAGAAGAAAGGAAATTGTGAAGTAAAACAAGAGAACTGAAGCTTACAAGATTGCAAGACAGGTAATTGCTGCTTGCTGGGATGATTCATCAAGTGACTTAGACAAGTATGATCAAGAAGAAAGAACTTCCATTGTGGTTATAAAAAAAGATGTACAAGTTCGTGATTCATTCCTTGCTTTGATGGAAGACATAGATGAATGTGAAGATAAACCTACTACTCTCCTTGACATCAAGGAAAGTTTAAAGGAGTACTCCTTGATTAAGCTGAGATCTCTTGCCTTCGTACTATTTGATTCTCTAAATGATCTTCCAAAGATAAAAAGGATCTATAAGAGACATGGGAAAAATGTGAGGAAGCGGTAATTAAGATGAATGTTCAAGTAGCTGAACTTACTAGTGAAAGAAGAAGATTGATGGAAGAAGTGACAAAATGTACAGATGAAACAATGAAACTGAATATGCAAGTAGCAGAGCAACAAGCAATTTGTAAGGCCCTTACGTGTGAGAATTATGATCTGACTAAGACAGTAGATGATATCTCCAAGTAGGATCTTAAGTGTAAATGTGAAGGAAGTATAATTCAATTACAGTTGGAAGAAGATTTGACAAATGCCAAGGCTGGCCTATCTGCCTTAATGAACAAAAATTCTATCCTTGAGAAGGAACTTATAAAGGTTAAGAATGATCTTGAGAAATCTTGTAAGTGGACTGTCTCTTCACAAGTAATGAAAAATACTGAAAGCCAAGGAAATGGATCAAACTACTCAGTCAGACTTACAAGGAGAAAGAATACTCTCTCATGTACTCAATATGGAAAATATTGTCACCTCAACAAAGAGTATTCTTCCAAGACTGGAGTCTTGAATGATAGGAGAAGCTCCCTTATGCTTCTAAATAGGAAACAAAGATTTCCAAACTGGACTAAGAAAAAGTTAATTTTTCCTTTGTCATCTTATTGGGAACTCAGACTCAAATAAGTTCCTACAGCTAACAAGTGATTAATGATGCAGGGAAGGGCAAGAGAGAGAAACTAAAATAGGTTGATGATAATTTTTGCTCAGAGCTCATATATAAAGATTTAAAGTTTACTGCTTACTTTCAGTGGACACATATGTCCATATCAGTGGAATCAAGACAATTACATGATGGCTCTGAGACTCAATAAAAAAGGAGGTTGTTTAAAGAGTTGAGGGAGTTATCCGTGGTACATCCCTGGTAATGAAAATAGGGAACTGTTCGAATAAATCAAGAAACTGTAGAGCTGGTGAAGTTATGTGAATATAGGAGACTCTCATGATTCTTCTCCTATAGATATAAAATGGTGAGCAGGTATCTGGGTTGAATAGTGTCTTATGTGTCTAGTTCAGTCTCATATTTTTGCAGATATATGCCCACGAAAAGGAAGAAAAGATATGAAAGCGGTGGTAAGATGACACAAAATTGATAAATTCAATCATCAATTAGGGACCTGGTTCCTAATCAGGTCAGTACCACTTGCTATTCATAAAGAATGACCATTCTAAATATTTAATAACTATGTCACATCACTCCCCCGCCTCTTCTAAAAGTGATCACTTGTACTCCAAACTCAACAAACACATCCATCTGACCGGACATGTCTTATCAAATATATCAGTTCCTTTAATCTCAACCGTAATTTTATAGCCTATAGAAAGCTCAAAATCTAATTAGATTCTCTCTTATTCAAAATCCTTCCTCATTCAATCTTATCAGTCCCCAAACTACTATCAAGGAAATTTAAAAGCTTGAATCTCTTTTGTGCTCCAGTCCCTCCAACCTCTGTAAAAATGTCCTACTCATTTTATTTTTACCAGAAAGACAAGCCTCTCTTATTAAAAGTAATGGACACTCCATCAATACCTTCAGATTTAGAAAAACATTTTTCCATTACTAAATACACTTCCCTTTTCCTACAACAAACTGCCAAAACTTACTATTCTAAAAAAAAGATGAGCCGACACTATAACTCCTCCTTAAAAGGTAATACTAGTACCAATCCCTCTGAGAATAAAGTTTGTGAACCCTATGTTTCTCTAGTCTTGCTTACTAGATGATAAAATGATCCCCTGAGGATTCTGATGATGAAAATATAGTGTTTTCATCTGTGCTCAATCCATCTAGTGACCATGAGAGTAACCTAGGTGGTACTGGTGTTAAGGATAATGAACCCTTGTCTCGGAGAACTTCAAAGAAAAGATTTGTTTCCTCAACTCCTAGGACAAGGTCAAGTACCTCGACCATAATAAAAGAGGTACTGGAGAGAAGCAAGGAGAGTGCTAAAGAAATATGAATGCCCAAGAAATGTGGAATTGATATAGTTGAACCATATCCTGATAGTGATATTAAGAGAATGTTTGAAAGTTTGAGAGACTCTGAGAACAAGTCCCATGATTCTGATTTTAAAAAACATACTACTCCGGTTTAGAAGAATATGAAGGAAGTAAGAATTTCCTCTTAGAGGAAAGGAAAAGGTTTGATAGTACAAAGGTTGGTGCCATATGTCTCTAGTAAACGGAAAATGTGTATCATCATTAAGGATAAGGGATCAGGTCCCAATGTTAAGTCTACGAGAACCTCAAGTATTTCTGAGTCTACATGAAGGAAATAGGTTCAACAAAGAAGGCTACGCCATCCTTAGAGAAGGGTTTTTCTGAAGAAGATAGATGAAAGACCTTTAAGACTCAAGAAGTATTAAGAGAAAGAGTGTTTGATCTAATATTTACTGACATACCTAGTATGGGGGGAGTGCTTAATTGGATAGAGTTTTAGCATCGAGAGTACCTCCTTGAGTCACCTGTGTCCCAGCTGTATGAGAAAGAGGTAAGAATATACTATAATAACTTAGAAATTTCTGATAATGGTCTGTATGTAATGTCACAAGTTAATGGGTTAGATATGGTATTGGATGAAGATACCCTTTCTGAAATCCTTTAGGTTCCTACAACAGTAATTAAAACCATTAGATTAGGAGAAAAGTCTACACGGTTCTTGGGAGTTTATAGTGATCTTGAAGATTTGAACAATAAACCTATTAATAAAAAGGTTTTAAAGAGGAGATATAAGTTGTTGTTTTAATTATTACATAGGGACCTTTTCCTCAGATCTGAAAGAATGGGTATTGTGACTGGCCCTAATCTTTGTCTCATGGAAATGTTGTCCATATATATTAGAAGGTAAACCTCCCTGCAAATGTTATTGAGTATTATAATGCAGTCATGTTTTTAAATGATGGAAATCCTACTTTACTTTATGGTTTTTGGCTAAATAGAGTGTTTGCCTACTTTTCTGTTAAGTGTGGGAAGGGAAAAGTAGGGTCAGTGAAGTAGATATTCAACTTCTCCACTCTACAAGAAAATGATTGTATTTTTAAGAGAGGAAGTAGGAAACCTAAGTCCTTTATGGCTGAGTTGATTAAGGTGCAATAGAGGCTGAAAGAAGAGGTAGCTATCTTGACAGCCACAGTAGCTCAGAAGGCTACTGAGATTATTACTTTGAGGACATGATCGAGTACACAAACAGATAAGGAAGCCAATTCTAGTGAAGAGTTGAAAACTGAAAATGCAGCCTTTCATGAGAAGGTGTAGAAGTTGGAAGCTCTTGTTGAAGCCTTGATTGAGAAAAATGCAGATTTAACAGAATAAATTCTTAAAGCTTATGCTGCAAAAATCGAAAGAACAAACATACTCCTCAGGCAGTTGGATCGAGCATCTAGGACTTATTCATAACCCCTTTTTCTCCCATTCCCTCATAACCCCTGTGACACCTTACTCTCTCTTGCTCTTGTTTTTGGTCTCTGATAAGTAACATACACAGTTGTTTTTATTTTTTTTGGTTCTTGTTTTTGAATAACTATTGGTAATATCTGTTTGGTGCTTGACCTGTTAATTTCTGAATGAAGCTTTACTTATGCTATCACCTTTCTCTTTTATATCAAATCTTCTCTTGCTCATGCAAGTGTTGCCTCAATGGCCATAAATTAAGATAAATGACTTATCTATGCCTGGTTTACTTCCTTACCCCTTTGATGATGCCAAAAGGGGAAATAGTTGTGTAGATATGTATGAATAGTAAGATATGTGTAAATATGTAGTTCTGACAGGTATGGATTGAGGTGTTGTTGTGTTGTCTGGTTGTGCTGATTATGATAGAAGTTCTCTTATTCAGGGGGAACTTGATTTTCATTGATAGGGGGAATAAGGTGAAGGATGCTTATATTCTTATAGGCATTAGTGATAGGGGGAATTGGTTGGGTAAACTATTCTGGCATGTAGTCTTATGGTTTATGTTGTATTGTTGAGGTATAGGTTGTGTTGTGTAGAAGTTGATTGAAGATGTTGAGTATACTGATCTGATTGTATGGGTTTGTCATCATAAAAAAAGGGAAATTGTTAAGTCCTTAGTTTTGATGATTGATAAATTCATAGTTTGGGACCTGTTCCCTGAAGTTTTTGTTGTGATGACAAAGTCTTCTACACATTAAGGAACAAGTTAGGCTCACTTTCCGCTGTCATAGTCAACAGTCCAGCTGACACATAGTATAAAGGCTAGTGAAAAGTTGTTGCCACCTTTTTTCCTCAACCAATGATATTGCTCCTAGTTTTTCTTGTGTCAAAACATACAATGATCATCTTCCTCAACAAGAAAATGAAAAATTCCGTATACTTACAATTAAATATCTTTTCGAAGTACTGCAACACTAAATCAAAGGCTGAAAATGTAATAGGGAACCTATTGTTCATCGAGTTGTATCTTTATTTCCTTATTATAGTTAAGTCTTTATAATTTGTACTTAAATGTTTGCCTACTTTAGCTTATGATTGTGTAGGTGTTGTGGTGTAATACTCTCTTTGTAAATCATCTAGAGTTAGGTGATTGTGTCAAGCTAGAGTTAGCTTGTGGACTCCAATTGGAGTTAGCTGGAGGTGAGGAGTAGTAGAGTTAATGCCTAGGTTTCCTTGTAATAGAGTTATTACTAGGAAACAAAGGATTAGAAAATTAATCCTTGGAGTTTGTATTCTAGAGGTTGCTTAAATATAGTGGAGCTTAAAATCCTGGAGGCAGGGTCGTAGTTTTTTCTTCCTTGAGCAAGGAGTAAAAATCTTGTGTCCTTTACTTTACTGTACTCCTATACTTATTGTTTTACTTATCTCCTATTTTTTGTTGAGTAAGTTCATCTGGGAACAGTTCCCTAAGGAAATCATCCCAACCCTTCAAGCTAGCTAGGATTCGTTAGAGACTTGCAAAATTCATATATAGTAAAAGTATGTCTTTTGTTCCCACAAAATGAATAATAATATTGGACAGACATGCCACTTTGATTCATTACACACTGGACGTACGTGCCACTTTGATCCCTATGAAATGCAATGCATGATTTACAGGCATGCAACTCTGTCCCATATAAACAACAAGTATACTCCCAAGTAATGCATTTCATATCATGAGTTATTTCAATTGTCAATTCAAGTCTTATCTTTTTTGGAGTTCAAAACCTCGCATACTCTATTTTCAATCATCAAATAACTAAAATCTTAGTTTAAATGTCATCATAATCTAGCTTAAGTTCTCAAATAGTAGTAAAGTCATTAACTAGCATGCTCAAAATTCACTTTCAGATAAATTTTACACTAACGATGCTAGCAAATCAGAGAAGATAGCTCAAACAAGTTAATCAATTATTTTAGCCCTTCACATGACACTGATACCTGCATATATTCTCATCATGGCGCCTATACGTGACTCTCATTTTTCATTACGCTCTTATAAAAGAACTAAACACATACACTTTGAAAAGAGTAAAATAAACCTCAACTTTCCTTAAATGAACTTCACAAAGTCAAATTGAAGCCTTTCCTTTTTGTAAAATCACTGAATGAGCTCAATCTGATCAAATGTGTATTCTACATAAGAAATGAAGCCATTGACACCCAATTGCAATACTTTAATTGCAGATCTAAAAGGTCAACCTAAAATCCAATCTCGAGCCTCTCACAAGATAAAAATTAAAATTTTATTTAAAAATCATGTTACTCATAACTTAAGAAACTCAAACATAAAATTTCATAAAAAATGGAGATAACATAGACCTTTAAATTATTAAAATTTATTTATAAGTTTTGGCTCCAAAATCCCTAATGTTCCTAAATTAAATTTAAGATTTGAGAATGAAATCACAAGTAAATCATTGAAAAATATGTTAATATAGGTTAAAAATCATACCCGAAGTTTCGTTAGACCTATAATGTAATGGAGGTTAGACCCTAACGAAACTGTCATAATTTCATTTCAACCTTGATATCATCAGATGTTGGATTTGGTCAATCATGCCAAATTTCAAACCTTCTAAAGCAAAAACTTGTATACCCTTCCTCCATCTACGTCCTTAGAAACCGTGTCAAGCACATTCACATATCACAAACATCATAAATTAAATACGGGAAGGGTAAATAGTAAAAAAACATAAAAAGTGAAAATCAACTATTAAGGTTGTTACGTTATCCGCCATTAAAATACATTTTCATCCACCAATGTAAGGACAAGAAAAGTACTTGAACTATCGAAAAGTTGTGGATATATGCTCTCCTTGTCTAACATTGTCTTTCATGAGGCTCCTCGACTAGGCGATGCTTCCAACTAACCTTTACTGAAACTATTTCCTTTATTCCTTAGACCTCAACTTCTATATATTTATCTATCCAAAATGACAATGAACTCCTTTTTAAATATCATATTCTAATCCAAATCCATCGAATCACTAAATCACATGAGAACCATTAGAATGATACTTTTTCAATATTTAGACATAGAAAACTGAATGCACTATTGAAAGACCTGAATGTAAGGCTAATTCATAGACCACCTCCCTAATGCAACGAAGAATCTCAAATGGATGAATAAACCTCGGGCTAACTTTGCTCTTCTTCCTAAACCTTATCACATTCTCCATGAGTGAAAATTTTAATAAAACTCGATCACCTATTATGAAAATTTTAATAAAGCTCGATCACTTATTATGAACTCCAAATCACTAATTTCTCTATTCACATAATTTTTTTTGTCTACTATGGGCTATCAAAAGTCAATTCTGAATTAACCCTCACCCTATTTATGGAATCTCTCAATACGTCTATACCCCACAACATAAATTTAAAAGAATCAAACCAACCAACTGGAGATCTATATTTCATCTCATATAAAACCTCAAATGGTACTATCTGGATGTTGGAATGAAAACTGCTATTATATGCAAACTTTGCCAAAAATAAGAACGAATTCCAATGACCATCAAAGTCATTCACACATGTCTTTCAACACCTGAATATTCTTCTCTAATGTCCATTTGTTTGAAGATGAAAAATTATATGTCATAACCCAAAAGTTGAGGTTATGATGACACTTACCTCGAACCTAGCTTTCGTCGGTAAGCCAAATTCCCCACAAGAAAGGCTAATCAAAATATGAAAGAAAACCCATAAATGCAATGCTTCTAGAATGAAGTCAAGCTATAATGTATACAATAGAAAAAATCTAAATGAAATACATAAATTTTCAAAAATGGTGCATAAGTAAAAAGAGCATCTAAATACGTATTCTGAAAACTAAAAATACAAGAGTCTATCTCCGAATAATATAAACATACGATAAATTAGAAGAGGTACGGAATCAGCCCCGAATTATAGAGTGCATTCATACCTTAAAATCAGCTACTACGGCATGAACTCAGCCATTGCGGGTCACACTTGAACTAAAATCTACACCGAAAGGGTACATAAGTAAGAGTGAGTACGATCCACTTATACTTAGTTATAATTGACCGACTGAGCAAACTAGAAATTTAAACAAGTAAAGATACTATAGGCACATCACTTGCATAGTGAAAAGTTTCCAAACAGTAGCTCACACCGTCTTCACTAACAATTCTAAAATATATTAAGGCAAAAAGAAAAACTACACAACTTTCAAGTCTCAACGCTTAGAACGAGACCTTGGGGGAAGGGGTGTTCGTAACCCATATACCTTTATAATATCAATCTCATATCTTAATCAACCTTACTGGTACATTCCTAGGTATAGGAATTTTAAAAAGTGTCACATTTTCTGTGAAAATCAGTGTTTCTTAATCAACCTTATCGGTATATCCCTCGGTATAAGTGTTTCATAAAATGTCTCATTTTCTATCACAAATAAATATTTCTCACTGGTACTAATATCCTGAGTATGTATAGGTGAAATGAGGATGTAATGATTAATCAACCAGTATGAAGATAATGATCAATTCAATAGAAGTATTAATGAGCTCAGAATCAACTCAAAATGACAATATCTCAGCATAAAATCCATCACATGGAACCACTGATATAAATAGTCATGAGACTTCAATAATATCATTTTAAACCCCTACTCATGTATATAATAATAATAAAGATAATTAATGCTCAAGTAAATACTATTATCAACAAGTCAATCCCCCATTCGATCGACACAATAATAAATAAGGTAATTCAATGCACAAGTAAGGCCTAGAATATCATATAATGCCTCCACTTAGGCATTACAAAAAATATATCCTCTCAAGTTAACAACAATGTACAAATAAGTCTCCACTAGGAACACGATACTAAAAATATTTTCAAAAATATAACTCCCACAATTAATTTGCAAATTCATAACATGCTTTACGTGAATGGTTATCTACCCAACCCATTTTGAAAAAACTTAAATCAAAACCTACCCCGAAGAGCTAAAAATCTAAGCCTAGACCTCCAATGTTGAGTCATTCCTCTACTAACGAGCTCGAAACGAACTAAATCTATCAAAAATATAATTGATGTATCAAAAGGAAGCTAATGATGTCCCTATCAACTATATTTAAATCGGGTTCAAAATTAGTTCAAAATATGAGTTTGAAAATAAAAGGGGTAAAATCAAAATTTTATTTTAGAAATATATTTTTCATATCCATAAGTGTACAACTGAAAATCCATGTGAAAGTGAGTAGAAATCACAGAAAAATCATTTCAAGAATTTACCAGAGAAATCTTCATATTCTAGTTTGAAAACAAGATTTAAAGGTGTTTTTTGAAGATATAATTAGTGAAAATTAATGAAAATAAGAATTTAGAGCTTACTTGAGCACGACTGTTGAAGAAAACCCTAGAAATTTCCTTTTTCCAAAGCTCCCTTGTCCAAAAATGGTAAAAATTGAAAAAATAGAGTATTTATACTATTTTGTGAATAGTATACCTTGCAGCTGCGATCAACCCTTTGCGTTCGTGAGGGTCAAAAACTACCAGGACAATTAAATGGGCTTGTATTTATGGTCATACCCTCGTGTTTACAAAGGATGACGACCCGGACCACTCACATTCGCGATGGTTTGGTCATGTTTGCAAAGAGGCAACTCCCAGCCCGATCTCGATTACCATTCATAGTTGCGGCCACCACCTCACGATCGCAATGAAGGACTTTTTCCTTCTCCATATTCGCGACCAAGGGTCCATGTTCATGAAGTAGAAATGGTGCAACATATATCAACTATTGTATCAACTAAATTCCACAACTTCAAAGTTTTGAATGGACCTCCGGGATTCAACTGGGACCCCATAAAAAATAAACTAAATATGCTACTAGGCCATTTTTGACTTTCGGACCCAATGGCATCGTCAGATTTTCTAAAAGAAGTTATTTAGGATAAAGTAGCTCTCGAGACTCTTGAAAGCTTATTTTAACTAGTTTCCAAAAGAAAAGTTAAAATACAAAATAAAAGCCTGAGGCCTGAACTAGATATGCTCCTAACCCAAAATAGACATTCTGAATATAATGAAATTATCAAAATTGCTATCCAGCACTTGAAACATAAAATATTGACCGAAGTCAAATTCATGGCTTTTAAAACCTCTAAGAGTCTCAAACTCCTCCAAATCACACTAGAATGCACTGAGGACTGTGCCAACCATCCTCATAACTCACAAATAGCATGTAACAACTAAGACAAAGGAAAAATGGTCAAAATACATATAAAGAGAAAAATCACAACTATGATTGTTATATTATACTTATCTCTAACTGAGTGATGCATTCTCGCTACATAGAACTCTAGAAATGTGATGTAAATTGGGTGTCTCGATCTGAAATGATTGAAATAGGCACACCCTATAATCAAACAATATCTTGAATGTTGATCTTAGCCAACCTCTAAGTATTTTAGTTAGTCTTGATCAGTATATAATACAATAATTTGGTCAACCTATCCACAATCACTCAAATAAAATCAAACTTCCCAAGGTCTATGGCAAACCCAATAATAAAGTCTATTTATTTAGGTACAGGCATTCCCCGAGTTATACTTTTCTGTCTCCAGTGCCTATACTTTATATTTTAACAATTTAAATACTTAGATATAAACCCTACGATGTCCCTCTTCATCCTACACCATCAATAATGTTGCTTCAAGTCTTAATACATCTTGATTGCTTTCGGATGACTATTGTATCATAAATTATGAGCCTCTTTCATGATTAACCTTGTCAAATATCAACATTAGGAACACAAAACCTGCCTTTGCTCTTTAAAATACACTCTTTGTCAAGTATCTTTGTCACAATACAAAATTTTAGGTCATGATGGCAGCTATCCCAACCCGCCTTGGTAGGTATGCCAAAAAACCATAACATATAAGAAATACATGAAAAGATAAAAGAAAATGATACGATACTGATAGAAAAAAGTCAATTCATAGTAATCAAAATCCAAAGTGCGAATAAAAATATAACCAAATCCCAAAATTTGGTATCATAAGTACAAATAGCATCTAAAACAACTTGAAATCTAAAAATACATCACCGTCTCCGAATATAAGTAAAGACATAAAAGATAGATGGAGACTAGAACAAGGCTCCGAATGGGAAGCTCACGTGATACTTGAGACATCAGTTATCACTGCACAATTATCTACCGTGGCTCACACTCGTACTGGAATCTTCACCGAAAGGGCACAATAGGAGCAAGTATGGTCCGATTGTACTCAATAGGTATCATAGGCCAAATAAACAAAGTAGAAAATAATACAAGTAAAAGATACTATAAGCATATCACCTGCAAATAAAAAAGTTTCCAAATGGTATCTCACACCGTCTCTACTAATAGTTCTATGATATAAAGACAATAATGGAAACTACATATAGAACATAGCTAAGGAAACTGTTATAATTGGACAGAATAAGCAAACCACAAACAAAAGAAAACAACAAGAACACACAGATTTTTACGTGGAAACCCTTGACGGGAAAAACCATGGGCAAAGGAGGAGGAATTTCACTATATGGAGAGGAGTACAAGGAGGAGATGACAGTTTCAATGACGTATGTTTTAAAAACCGCCGAAAACAACCCACTAAATTGCACTTATATAATACGTGCGTATAAATAAATCCTAGGCCCAAAAACATACAGGCCTGATCCCTAAGCTACCACCACATACCCCATAAAAAATCACAAATATGTGTTGCACCGCAAACTTTTCAGGGTCGGATCAACAGAATTCAGGTCACAAACTCTAACAAAAACTAACTATACAACAACAACACTTAAGGAAAAATACAACAATGTAATGTAATGCAATGATGATGAGTGTAAGCCATCACATGGCTTTTCATATACACCTTTTGAGCCTCAACGCTTCAAGACAGGATCCAAGGGAGGATCATGACCCGTATACTTCCTCATATCTCAATTCACCTTGATATGTAGGGTTCATGACCAAGGGTTTGATAAATTGTCTCATTTTCTTTCAAAAATCAGTGTTTCTCAGTGGTACCAGAATCTTACGAAGATATACGTATGGAGTGAGTATGCAATGCTGACAATCAAGAAATATGAAGATAATAATCAATTTAATATAATGTAATGCTCACAAACAAGTAGTATGATGATGATAATCAATTCAATACAGGTGTGATGAGCTCAAAATCATCTCAACATATCAATAATTCATGACATAAGACCTCCTTAGCACCACTAAATAAATAGTCATGTAACACATAAATAAAGTTTAAAAATGTCTATAATATATATATATATATATATATATATATATATATATTTAAGCCCCTGTACATGCAACATAACAATAGTAATGGTAATTAATGCAAAAATAAGGCCTATAAATAACAAATAATCTCTCAAGTCAACAACAATGTAAATATTAGCCCCCACACGGTAACACAATAATAATAATAACCTTTAAATAAAATTTCTCTATCTAACTCCCCAACCCATAGCATGCTTTACATGAAAGTGAACTACTCAACATAGTCTGAAGAATGTTAAGCCATAACCTACCTCAAAATGCCAATTTTTGAGCCTAGACCTTCAGTATGGAGCCTTTTCTTCACGAACAATTTTGGAACTAGCTAAATCTACCTAAAACATAATGTATACATCAAAAGGAAGCTAATGATGCCCATATTAGCAATATTTGAATCGAATCCAAAATTGGTTCAAAATTTTTATTATCGAATCCAAAATTGGTTCAAATTTTTTTTTTGAAAATAAAAGGGAAAAAACAGAATTTTATTATAGAAACATGTTTTCCATATACATATAAGTATACATCCGAAAACCTACACAAAAATAAGTTTAAATCGGTGTTCAAATTGATGAAAAACAATTTTAAGAGTTTACTAAAAAATCTCCAAATTCTAGTTTGAAAACAAGATTAAAAGGTGTTTTGTAACATACAATCAATGGGAATCAATAAAAATAAGAGTTTAGAGCTTACCCAAGCACGAGTGATAAAAAACCAAGAAATCACCCTTTCCCAATATTTTCAAGTCCAAAAATGGTGGCTATAGCAAAACAAAGTATTTATATTGTTATGTGAATAGTGCCTTAAGAAAGAAGCCAACCTTTTGCATTTGCGAGGATCACAACGACAAAGCTATTCAGTTGGCTTGCGCATTCACAATCACCCCTTCACATTCTCAGAGGCTGATGATCCCAAATTGGTTGCATTTGTAATAAAGAGGAAACCCCAACCCGATCCCAATAACTCTTTTCGATCACAACCACCATATCATAATTGACATAAAAGGAGATTTTACTTCTCAACATTTACAGTCCATGGCTCGCCTTCGTGAAGAAGGTTTCATGCACCAGACATTAGCTGTGCACCAACTGCATTTGCGTGATTTCAAATTCTCCAAACGGACCTTCGAGATCCATTCGAGACCCCACAAACTTCAACCATATATTGTATTAGGATATTTTTGATGTTCTGTACTCAATGACACTATCAAATTTTCAAAAAGAGGCCATTTAATACAAACTAATCCCTGGTACCCATAAAAACTTATTTTAATCAGTTTCTAAAAGAAGGGTTGAAATGTAAAAGTAAAGACTCAAGATCCAAACTAACTAGATCTGCTTATAATCCAAAATCAAAATTCTGGATCTAATGAATCTATTCAATTTGCTAGCCGACGTCCGAAACTCAAAATGTTGACCAAACTCAAACTCATGACATATAAAGCCTTTAATAGGCTCAAACTCTCCCAAATTATTCCCGAATGCATCGGGGATTATGCTAATCATCCCCATAACTCATAAATAGTATGAAACAACTTGGGTGAAGAGTAAAATGGTGAAAACACGTAAAAAGGGAAAAATCACAACTATAGTTATTACATTATCCACCACTAAAATACTAGTTCATCCTCGAACTAAAAAAATAAATGAAGTACTTGAAGTGGTAAAAATGATGAGGGTATCTATGCCTCACATGAGTATCAACCTCCCAAGTAGCCTCCTCAATTGGTTAATGTATCCACTAGACCATCACAAGATCAATATGCTTATATCTCAACTTCATAGTCTGTATGTCTAGGATAGCAATAGGCTCCTTGTCGAAGGATAAATCATGGTCTAATACAGTAAAATCCCACCAAATCACATGTGTATTATTTAGATTGTATGTATTCAACAGGGAAATATGGAATATAGGGTGTACGGGTCACAAATTTGGATGTAAAGCTATCCTATACACCACATCACCATACTTTTTAAGAATCACACAGGGCCAATGAACCTAGGACTAAGCTTCCCCTTATTTCAAAATGTCATCACACCTTTCATGGGTAAAGCATTCAACATAACCTAATTTCTAACCATGGAAGCAACATCATGAGCTCGACGGTTGGCATAACTCTTTTGCCTACTGTGAAATCCACTAGCCTCTACTGAATTAGTCTCACATAATCCATCGAATCCCTCAATAAATCTAGGCCTCAAGTCTCACATCAAAAGAGTCAAACTATCCAATAGGGGTTATACATCTCCGCTCATATAGAGTATAAAAAAATGCCATCTGAATGTTGGAATGGTGATTATTGTTGTAGGAAAACTCCACTAAGGGTAAGAATTGATCCCAATAACCACCAAAATCCATCACACGTGCTTGAAGTATGTCCTCTAATACCTGAATAGTCCTAAAAAAATGACCATCCATCTGAGGATGAAAAGTTGTGCACAAATCAAGTTGAGTACATAACTCACACTGCGTGGTACTCCAATAACTAGAGGTAAACTAAGTATCTCTATCAGAAATAATAGATACCAAGACACCATGTAATGGAACAATATCCCTAATGTATATTTTGGAAAACTTCTCTATATTATAATTTGCTATCACAAATAAAAAATATGCGGATTTGGTTAACCTATCCATAATCACCCACAGAGAGTCATACATCCCAAAGGTATAAGGTACGCTAACTATGAAACCCATGGGGATCTACTCCCACTTATACTCGAGAGTCGGCATCATCTGCATCGTAACACCCGATCACTGATGCTCATATTTCACCTGTAGAAATTTAGGCATTTAGCCACGAACTCCACAATATCCTCTTTCATACCAACCCACTAATAATGTTGTTTTAGGTCATATTATATCTTCGTTGTTCCTGAGTAAATGAAATATATAGAACAATGAACTTTCTCTAAAATAAGTAACCTATCCACTAACCCTTAGTACACAAACTCCGCCACTAATCTTCAATACACCATCAGAATCAAGAGATGCTGCCCTGATGCGAACCAAACCAGGGCATAGTCGTAATAGACCTCCCAAGTCCAACCAGGACCATGGACCGCCCCCATCTACCCAACCCAACCACCTTATTTACCCCTTGATGGGTTGAATTCTGAGCATATAACCAGATAACTTAATAACTCACATAAAAACTCTGGAATAAGATCATGACCATGACTAACCCAACCGAGTTCAATCATCCAACCATAGCAACCATCCAACTTTACCAAACCAAAGGCCATAAACCAGGCCATCACTAAAGAAATACCAAGATATTGTATAATCAATCCCAAAATATAATACAATGGAACAAATAGAAATTATGTGATGTGGTGTGATGAGTGGTGATTTTACCACTCATTTGCACTAAAAATTCATGCACATTACCATGTTTTGAATAAATAAATGAGACATAATTGTGATTGAATGCACTAATATCCATATTTTGCAGGCACATAGTTGATGAGATAGAAATATGTGGGTTGGATCTAAAAATGATCAAAAGGAAGCACGAAAGGGTAACTAAAAACCTAGAGCAGACATGGCCTCAGTTACCGCGGTCGCAGTTTGAGGACCATGATCTTGGTCAGCCAATAAGGTCAACCTATCGCGGTCACGTGAGCAAAGCTCAGTCGCGGACAAGCCTATACAATCATGGCCTAGCAAAAAATGCAGCCCAAGGGCAGAAATGTAAATGCACGTGGTTGATCCCAAGTTTGACAAAAATAAGAGTCAAACCCTATTATTCAACATTCAATTCCATTTTTTCCAATTGTTAAGGTTTGTTTTAGTTCATTGCCTCCATACTTGGAGAAGAAAATATTGTATAGATTTTAGGTGAAGAATACTTTGGGGTCACTTCCAAGAGAAAAATTAGTTAACACTGAAGATTTGTTGGATCTCACAGTTTGAAGTAACATTCACTTAGATTTTCTCAAATCAAATCAATGGTGGTTTTGAGTAAAATATTTACTTATTTATCTCATGAGTAGATAGTTTTTCCTCTTGGTATTATGCTAGAATAGGGTGCAATTACATATGGGTTATGATTTATTTGTGCTTATATTAATATGTTATTGATGGATTCTATTATTTCTTGATTAAATTGGTTAGGATTTCTGGGTGAAATCCCCAAATACTCAAAAAGGTTTATGGGTGAAAGTCCCAAGCTCTTGAAAGCTCAATCTATCTTTGAAAGAAGGATTTGGGTAAACATTAGGAACCAACATCATCCTTGAAAGAGGGATATGGGAACCAAAGAAACATTAGATAATTGTAGGCACGGTTTGCTAAATTTTCACTATCTTAGATATAAGAGTGATTGTGAAGTTAACTATTCCTTGGGCATCATTCTAGACATAGGGATGCCTAATTGACGTGTTAGGTGGCTTTAGTAGATACACTTGTTAGGTACTCAAAAGAGACAATGAGTGAAATCTTTGAGGCTATGTTGACAAACTAGCCCCAAGTACTTACAACCTAGCCTACCACATCATCATCAATTAGAACATGCACCGAATTATCATGTCTCCATGCATATCTTACCCCTAGGAAAGCATAATACCAAGATCCATGCCCTAATTATTGAGACTCTAAGTATTCATAGTCCCAAATTTATACTGGAAAAGACAAAAAATAAGTATTAAGTGTGATACCTTTCAAACCCCCCATTTTTATCTTTTTGTACTATTGGTTTGAATCTATCTAGTATCTATCGTTTCAAATTAATTTAGCCGCTACTCACATTATTCCTTGTGGATTTGACTCCGACTCTAAATTTGGGTAAATATATTGACGATGGCTGCCTTGCACCTAATTGGATGTGTAAGTTGAGTGTTATAAAAAATGGCGCCGTTGTCGAGGAACAATTTGGTGTATTAAGTTAGTTTGGAATTCTAGCTAACTTGCTTGAATTCAAACTTGTAAATATTTGTTTGTGATTTTCTTTTGTTTCTTGTGTTAGGTTTTGTAATGCCCCGGAAGTACACCATGGATGCCACATGGTGCTTATGGCCCCGAGAGACCACAAGCTAACCCATGAACTGGTATCAGCTGTGAGCACTGAATAATATAATAACATATACGAAAGAACAACTGATAATCCATAAGGATTTAGAAACTAAAACATTTTTGAAACATAAATCCAAAAACAACCACCGGAAAACAACTGTCTGAAACTGATAAAATAATGACAACTGACTGACTGTCTGAAGTATGTCTAAAAGCCTCTAAAACTGTCTGAATAAGAGTTGATGGGACAGGACCCAACCAACTCCAACTAACTACTAAACTAAAAGCATGAAAATAAACATAGTCTGTGCTCAAAAAATGAGGACTCACCACGACTGCTGCTACTGATGATAATCTGATTTGTCTATGCACGATCTAAGAACTGAGCATCCGAACCTATGATATGATACATCATCGCGCAAGAAATGAGTATTTGATCAGTACTTTGAATGTACTAGTATGTTAAATAAGGTAGGCTCATATACATGGTTTTATGTACAGAAGTAATAACTAACTAAATAAATAGCATGATGTACTGAATAGAATGCATGAAGTCTCTAAATATTGAGAATGAATGACCAAGCATAAAATATGTTCTAAACATAATCTGTAAATTAAGATACTGAGTACTGATACGTGAATAACTAATATATGTATGTTATGGTCAAGCAAAACTGAAACTGAATTACTGAGTTAATCACTGGACTGAGACTGTGGGAGCTATCATCTAACTGACATGACCCAATGAACAAATTGGGGTCCAACCTATGACCCCAGTTGGAAAGGTGTCAATACTGTGCCATGGGTACTAACACTGGCTATGTGGATCCACTAAAGTATTGTCCAGAAGGACTAAGGGTTACCCTCAACTAGAAGGTACCCGTATGAGATCAACCCTGAACTGGCAGGTTAACATCTCAACCTATGCTGGCTATGTAGTTATGGAACTCGGGTACTACTACAAAAAGTCACACCCTCAACGGGAAGGTGAGCCTGCATCCCTGGGTTTGCTCGGTGCTAAATCCTACTCCCAACTGAACTGACTCAGAATACTGAATTGTTCTAAGTTTAACTGATTATGATAACTGACTGAACTGATGGCACTCATGGTTTGTCTGAAACTATTCTGAAGATACTGAGACTAAGTAAAAAACTATATTTTTGGGGTATTCATTACCCCCAGGACTCGACAACAATAATAGCAAAATAGTACTTAAACTTTGAGGGCATAATATGAAAGCATTTATTCAAAATTCATTCTTGTAGGCATTTCATCAAATACTTGATGTTCATAGTTTAAGCTAAGCATGGTAATGGTTTAAAGATTGTAGTAATAACATGATTTCAACATCAATATCACTAATTATGGTTTAAATTAGCAAATAACATTATTCAAATGTGTGGGGTTTTAATAACAACAACAATCTCATGTAAACATAGTGTAGAATCACAATTCATGGAGGTTCATGGTTAAAAATCATAATAACTTGTAAAGATCATATATTTGAATTTAAAATTGGATACTTGGACTCCATGGGTGAAAGGGACCCATGGATGAACACATAACATACATGAGCTGATTAATTCGTGAGAGTTCTTGGGGTTTTCCTTGAGAATTGATCTTGAAATTTAAAGGCTAGGGTTTGTTCATGAAAGAGGCTACTTTAACTTTTGAGAAAATTATGAAATAATGACCAAATAATGCTTTTATGGGACTTAAATCCCGTGTTTGGACGGAATAAGGTGAAGGGAAAGGACTTAAATGCCCTTGGGAAATTAAAACTCAAAACTGGAATGAAAATCCTAATTTTGACCTTCGGCATGACGCGGTGCAATCGTGTTGCACCGCTAGAAACTAACAATCCCAATTTTTCCCAACGGTGCTATCGCGTTGCGCCATTGGAAACTGACAATTCGGAACTGGGACCTTGGCGCGATGTGGCGCCATTGCGGTGCCCTACTGATCATGAATTTTCCCCTTGGTGTGATGTGGCATTATTGCGGTGGTCCACTGGAAAAGGACGAGCGTGATTTTGGCCATCACCGCGATGCGGCCTTATCGCGTTGGGCTACTATTTTTCACTAAAAGTGCCATAATTTCTCAGCCGAGTATCGAATTTAAGCAAAATTGGTATCGTTGGAAAGATAATTCAATTTCCTATCATTTGGTGGGTCTTGATATGGAAAATTATTAGTAGAATAAAATATAAGTTCATTTGAAGTTGACTATAGCAACATTCTTCTTGAAAACTCAATCGGTAAGGAATATTTTGATTCATCTAATAGCTGGGAGTTATTTGAGGCCTTAATATACATCAAAATCACCCATAAAACTACCAAATACTACAATGTACTTTTCATGATCTTGGAACATGGCTCTAACATAGGTTTGGATTTTTAAGGTATTACAATATCTCCCCCTTGGGATCAATCATCCTCGAATAAGATTGGTTAAGCTGAAAGAACTGAGGGATTTAGGTTACATTCGGAATATACATGATTACATGACTGAGTCTGAAATATGAAACATGATTGAACTGATTCAGTGAATGCATGACTGATGAGAATGATATACAGCTGAAACTGAGCATGGAAAATAGAAATTCTAAGAAGATTATTACCTTAAGCTGAATTTGAGTTTGAGGAGAAATGATGAGGGTACTTGGTCTGTATATCTGCTTCTACTTCCCAAGTGGTTCCCTCAACGGACTGATTCCTCCAAAGAACCTTGACAAGGGGAATTTCTTTGTTCCTTAGTCTATGAATTTGTCGATCAAGAATCTCAACTGGAATTTCTTCATATGAAAGGATGTTTTAAACATCTACACTTTCTAAGGGAACAACTACACCTGGGTCGCCAATACGCTTCTTCAATAAAGAGATATGGAATACTGGGTGCACTGATGCTAAGTCTGCTGGCAAATTAAGATCATAAGCCACCTTTCCAAAATGGCTCATAATTCTGCAAGGGCCAACATATCAGGGACTAAGCTTCTCCTTCTTACCAAATCTCTTTACCCCCTTCATGGGAGAGATTTTTAGATAAACAAAATCTCCAATCTCAAAATTAAGATACTTTCTCCTCATATCTGCATAAGATTTCTTTCAGATTTAGGTTGCCTTAAGCCTTTCTCGAATTTGCTGAACTTTCTCCAAAGCATCAAATACTAAATCGGGCCCTATCAAATTGGTTTTACCTATCTCATCTGAAGATCTACACCTCCTTTCATATAAAGCCTCAAATGGAGTCATCTAAATACTGGAATGATAGTTTTTATTTTATGCAAATTCAGTCAAAGGCAAGTGGTCATCCCAACTGCCTTTAAAGTAAACAACACATTCTCTCAACATGTCCTCAAGGGTCTAAATGGTCCTCTCTGTCTGACCATCTGTCTGAGGGTGGAAGGTTGTACTAAGGTGCACTTAGGTACCAAGACCCTTCTGGAAAGCTTTCCAAAAGTAAGAGGTAAATTGGGTACCTTTGTCTAAGATAATAGACAACGAAATATCGTGCAACCTAATCAACTCTCTAATATAGAGCTTGGAAGAGTGCTCGGCTGAATAAGAAGTATAGACTGGTAAGAAATGGGCTGATTTGGCCATCCTATCCACAATGACCCAAATTAAATAATGTTGTTGTCGAGTATAAGGCAACCTAGTCACAAAATCCATGTTCACTTCCTCCTACTTCTAAGTGGGAATACTGAACTCCTGCATAGACCCACTAGGCTTCTGATGCTCAATATTAACCTGTTGACAAGTGGAGCACTTAGCTACAAACTTTGCAATATCCCTCTTCATCCCACTCCATCAATAGATTTCTCGCAGATCACAATACATCTTTGTGGCTCCTGGATGAATCGAGTAACGCGCACCATGCGCTTCTATAAGAATTCGTTGTCTCAACTTATCAACATATGACACACACAGTCTACCCTCGCAACACAACACACCATCTCTAAGAATACCTCAACTTTCTGATCTCTGACTGACTCCTTCAACTTCACCAGACTAGGATCCCTATCCTGCTTTTCTTTCACTTTGGCTATCAAAGAAGATTGAACTATTCTAAACCCAAATTTTACCCTCAGCTGAATCAACCAAATGAGCACCTAATCTAGCAAGTTGATGAACTTTCTGTACTAACTTCTTCTTATCATCCTCAACATGCGCAACACTACCCATAGACAATCTACTTAGGGCATCTTCCACTGTATTGGCCTTGCTCGGGT
Organism: Capsicum pubescens; assembly: GCA_030864215.1. Lineage (NCBI taxonomy): Eukaryota > Viridiplantae > Streptophyta > Magnoliopsida > Solanales > Solanaceae > Capsicum > Capsicum pubescens. The sequence goes on along the minus strand of CM061545.1, from coordinate 35,152,641 downwards.
GGTACAAAACACTCATATCATAATCTTTCAATAATTCCAACCACCTTCTCTGACGCAGATTCAAATTCTTCTATGAAAACATATACTAAAAGCTTTTGTGGTCTGTGAACATATCTACATGCACCCTAAACAAATAGTGCCTCCAAATCTTTAAGGCAAACACAACAGCTGCTAGCTCAATATCATGGGTAGGGTAATTCTTTTCATGGGGCATAAGCTGTCTAGAGGCATAGGCCACAACCTTAACCCTCTGTATAAAAACACACCCCAAACCAACTCTGGAAGCATCACAGTACACAACAAACCCATCTGAACCATCTGGCAATGTCAAAACTAGGGTTGTGGTAAGTTGCGTCTTCAATTTCTAAAAATTCTTCTCACAAGATTCTAACTACTGAAACCTAACCTTTTTCTGAGTCAATCTATACATAGGGAATGCAATAGATGAAAACCCTTTAATAAATTGCCGATAATAGCCATCCAAACTCAATAAACTCCTGATATCTGGCAGAGAGATGGGTCTGGGCCAATTTCTCACCGCTTTGGTCTTTTGAGGATCAACTCTAATGCCACCACCGAAAATAATATGGCCAAGAAAAGCTACTGATATTAGCCAAAATTTGCACTTACTGAACTTAGCAAATAACTGATGGGCTCTAAGAGTCTGTAATACTATTCTGAAATGGTCTGCATGATCAGTTTTGTTACAGGAATTGACAAGAATGCCATAAATGAAGACTATGAAGAACATGTCTAAGTAATTCTTGAACACTCAGTTCATCAAGTCCATGAAGGATGCTGGGGAATTTCTGAGACCAAAGGACATGACTAGAAACTCTAAGTGACCGTACTGAGTTCTGAAAGCTATTTTTGGAATGTCACATTCTTTGACTCTGGGCTGATGATAGCCGGATCTGAGGTCTATCTTAGAAAAATAACTAGAACCCTGAAGTTGGTCGAACAAGTCATCGATTTTAGGAAGAGGGTATTTGTTCTTGATTATGACTTTGTTCAACTGACGGTAGTCATACACATTCTAAGAGAACCATTTTTCTTATGCACGAACAGGATTGGTGTGTCCCACGAGGAAATACTCGGCCTGATGAATCCCTTATCTAGGAGATCTTTCAACTGTTCTTTTAACTCTTTGATTTTGGCTGGAGCCATTCTGTATGGCAGAATAGAGATAGGATAGGTATCTAGAAGAAGGTCTATTCCGAAGTCAATTTCCCTTTCGGGAGGAACTTTGGGAAGATCTTCAGGGAACACATCTAGAAATTCCCTCACTATTGAAACTGACTCAAAATTAAGAGTCTCAGAATTAGAGTCCTTGACTCGGACAAGATGATAAATACACCCTTTGGATATCATTTTCCTCGCTCTAAAATACGAAATAAGTTGACCCCTAAGTACTATAGTACTACCCCTCCATTCAAGGATTGGTTTATTTGGGAACTGAAAATGAACTACTCTGTTTCTACAATCAACTAAAGTATAGCATGAGTGGATCCAATCAATGTCGAGAATAACGTCAAAATTTATCATCTCTATCTCTACAAATCTACTGAAGTAACTTTCTGAGACACTGTAATCGATCAATTCCTGTATACCCGTCGGGCTAAAATAGAGACACCTACTGGGGTAGACACTAAAATAGGTTCAACTAAAATCTCAGGACTGACACCAAAATCAACATCTATATAAGGGGTTACAAAAGAAAGAGATGCTCCAGGGTCTAGTAAAGCATAAACATGGAAATAAAAGATTTGCAACGTACCAGTAACCATATACAGAGAACTTTCCTAATCCTGTCGAGACTGGAGTGAATACAATCTATTTGTATACTGACCACTAGTAGTACTGGAAGCGGTACCCTGCTGAGTCAGGCAACCAGATAGAACTGGAGACGACTGGACTGACCTTGCTGACCACTCTTTAGGCAATCCCTAATTTTGTGGCCTGGATTACACACAAAAAACATACATCACTACCAGCTCTACAAATACCCTGATGATTACTACCATATTTCTGGCAAAGAAGATTTGTACGATCACTACTTACACTGCCTTGGGACTTAGAGCCCGGCGCTCTATCCCTATTATTATTTCTGAATTTAGGTACTGGGACACTAGATAAAGATGGAGCTGGGACTAAAGATTTCTGACAAAATTGAGGACGATTACCACCTTCTGACTTTGGCTGAGTAAAATTAAAGCTACTTGTTCTAGCCCTTTTGTTCTCTCTCTCCTTCTCTTTATGATTCTGCTCGTCAATCTGTTGAGCATGGACCATAAGACTAGATATGTCTATATCTTTAATTAACATTGCAATCCTACACTCCTTGAACACACTATCAGATACCCCAAACATAAATTTGCTCATCCTAGATCTATTATCAGCCACCACATGAGGAGCATACCTAGCTAGCTGAGTAAACTTAAGGGAATACTCATTCACACTCATGTTTCCCTACCTCAAGTTGAAAAACTCTAACACCTTGGCTTCCCTCATCTCCAATGGGAAGAATCTATCTAAGAAGGTTGTGTCAAACTCCTCCCATTCTATAGGCCCTGCATTTACGCCTCTATATCTTTTCCAATGCTTAAACCAGGTATGGACTACATCCTGCAACTGGTAAGCCACCAATTCATCTCTCTTACTAGAAGTCACCCCCATAATGTATGTTACCTTCTTGACTATGTCTAAGAATTCCTGCGGATCCTCTTCAGATTTGGATCCCGAAAATAGAGGAGGATTCATTTGGGTAAAGTCTCAAATCCTAGTTGCGGCAGTATTAACCACTGGGTTGGCTAGAAAAATGGTTGTCTAAATATTCTGAGCTGCTACAGAGTGAGCTAGAGTAGTGAATGTGGCTCTGAACTTTATATGAGAAATATACTCATTCAGGGGATCTTCTTGAATGGGCGGAGGTGCTGGCTGGTTAATATTTCTTCTTCTATTTATCTTTCTGGGAGGCATGTTCTATAAACAGAAGGGAGAATAGATTAGACAGAGATTTTAACATGAGCTCATGCTCAATCGTACGACATGAACACTGAAAGAAGGGAAACTTTTCTTAAAAGGCCTCGTAGCCTCTTGCCCATAAGTGTGGTGCGCTTCACACCCATGCATAATACTCTACTTGATGTGGCTTTAAGACTTCCTAGGAAACTTTAAAACCTTAGGATCTGATACCAAGGTTGTAACGCCCCTAGAGTACACCCTGGATGCCACATGGTGCTTACAGCCCCGAGAGACCACAAGCTAACTGATGAGCTGGCACCTGCTGTGAGTACTAAATAATATAATAACATATGTAGAAGAACAACTGATAATCCATAAGGTTTTAACAACTGAAATATTTATGAAACATAAATCCAGAAACAACCGTCGAAAAACTACTGTCTGAAACTGATAAAATAAAGACAACGGACTGACTGTCTGAAGCATCTGAAAGCCACTAAAACTATTTGAATTAGAGTTGATGGGACAGGTCCCAACTAACTAGTGAACTGAAAGCATGAAAATAAATATAGTCTGTCCTCAAAATATGAGGACTCGCCACGTCAGCTGCTACTGATGATAATCTGATTTGTCTATGCTTGATCCGAGAATTGAGTATTCAAGACAATGATATGATACATTATAGTGCAAGAAATGAGTATGCAATCAGTACTTTGAATGTACTGGTATGCTAAATGAAGTAGGCTGATATGAATGGTTTAATGTACAGAAATAATAACTGATTGAATGAATAGCATGAAGTACTGAATTGAATACATGAAGTCTATAAATACTGAGAATATATGACCAAGCATAAAACATATTCTAAATATAATTTTTAAACTAAAATACTGAGTACTGATATGTGAATAACTGATATTTGTATACTATGGTCAAGCAAAACTGAAACTGAATTACTAAGTTGATCACTGGACTGAAACTGTGGGAGCTATCATCCAACCGACATGCCCCAATGAGCAAATTGAGGTCCATCCTGTGACCCCAATTGAAAGGGTGTCAATACTATTCCACGGGTACTAACACTGGCTATGTGGATCCAGTAAAATGTTGTTCTAAAGGACTAAGGGTTACCCTCAACTAGAAGGAACCCGTATGAGATCAACCCTGAACTGGCAGGTTAACATCTCAACCTATATTGGCTATGTAGTTATGGAACTCGGGGACTACTACAAAAGGTCACACCCTCAACGGGCAGGTGAGCCTGCATCCCTGGGTTTACTTGGTGCTAAATCCTACTCCCAACTGAACTAACTCGGAATACTGAATTGTTCTAAATTTAACTGATTATGATAACTGACTGAACTGATGGCACTCATGGTTTGTCTGAAACTATTCTGAAGATATTGAGACTAAGTAAAAAAACTATGTTTTTTGGGTATTCATTACCCCCAGAACTCGACAACAATAATAACAAAATAGTACTTAAACTTTGAGGGCATAATATGAAAGCATCTATTCAAAATTCATTCTTGTAGGCATTTCATCAAATACTTGATGTTCATAGTTTAAGCTAAGCATGAGAATGGTTTAAAGCTTGTAGTAATAACATGATTTCAACATCAATATCACTAATTATGGTTTAAATTAGCAAATAACATTATTCAAATGTGTGGGGTTTTAATAACAACAACAATCTCATGTAAACATGGTGTAGAATCACAATTCATGGAGGTTCATGGTTAAAAATCATAATAACTTGTAAAGATCATATATTTGAATTTAAAATTGGATAGTTGGACTCCATGGGTGAAAGGGACCCATGGATGAACACATAACATACATGAGCTGATTAATTCGTGAGAGTTCTTGGGGTTCTCCTTGAGAATTGATCTTGAAATTTAAAGGCTAGGGTTTGTTCATGAAAGAGGCTACTTTAACTTTTGAGAAAATTATGAAATAATGAGCAAATAATGCTTTTATGGTACTTAAATCCCGTGTTTGGACTGAATAAGGTGAAGGGAAAGGACTTAAATGCCCTTGGGAAATTAAAACTCAAAACTGGACTAAAAATCCTAATTTTGACCTTTGGCGCGATGCGGTATAATCGTGTTTCACCACTAGAAACTGACAATCCCCATTTTGCCCAATGGTGCGATGCGGTGCTATCGTGTTGCGCCATTGGAAACTTACAGTTCCAAATTGGAACCTTGGCATGACATGGCGCCATTGCGGTGCCCTACTGATCATGAATTTTCCCCTTGGTGCGATATGGCGTTATCGTGGTGGTCCACTGGAAAAGGACGAACGTGATTTTGGCCATCACCGCAACGTGGCCTTGTCACGTTGGGCTACTATTTTTCACTTAAAGTGCCATAATTTCTCACCCGAGTATCAAATTTAAGTAAAATTTGTATAGTTCGATAGATAATTCAATTTCATATCATTTGGTAGGTCTTGAGTTGGAAAATTCTCATTAGAATAGAAGATACGATCGTTTGAAGTTAACTATACCAACATTCTTATCAAAAAATCAATTCATAAGGAATATTTTGATTCGTCTAATAGATGGGAGTTATTTGAGGCCTTAATATACATCAAACTCGCTCATAAAACTACCAAAGACTACCATGTACTTTTCATGGGCTTGGAACATAGCTCTGACATAGGTTTGAATTTTTGGGGTATTATAGGTTTTTTTATTTTCTTTTACCTTTCTCTATGGCATCTTTCGAAAAATATGATTTTGGTAGTTGGAAATCCTACCTTTATGATCCATGTCCATATTATGAAGGACCCCACTTTGGAAGAGATTGTACATATGCTCCCCGGCGAGAGATGAAATCACCATCTCGATCCTATTAGGAGTATGGTTATTCTTTATCTGGTGCTCAAGATAGACATTGGAGTGATTGTCCAAATTCCTCCTCCCCTTATTATGCTAACTGATGATAGGCGAATTTACACGCCTATATCAATATATTTTGCCCATATTTTAGCCTAGTTTTGAGAACAAAGTATATATTTCATGCACTTTTAGTCCTTTTTCCTGTAAATGAGCTAACGAACATGGTTAGTAAAGTTTCAGGTATAAATGATACAGAATTCAGCATTTTATGGCTTACTTGACGCAAAAGAAAGCTCACGAAGGAAGGGAAGGGAGTTTACACGCCTAAGTACCAAAACTGTTGCATGGAAAATCTGTCCCGGGCTAAAACAGCATTTCTGAAGACTTTGGGGATTTGCAGTAACTTAGTTGGATTTGGACAATGATACATTAACCTAGTACAATTGGGTTATGTATTTCATTAGTTTATTTGGATTATGATAATGTTACATTAACCTAGTATAATTGGGTTAAGTATTACATTAGCCTAGTAGAATTTGGTTAGATATTTTATTTATCTAGTAGGATTAGGATATGGGTATTATAAATACCCTATCATGCTAGAGATTTGCAAGGAATTTGGGGGGAGGAGACCACAATACTTTCTTCCATCCCTCTCATCTTCCACTACAAACAATTCTACAACTCTTCTAATCTTTCCATTAATTCTATTTTTCTTCTTCTACTCTTCTATTCTTAAATTCCACAACAAGAGAATCGTTACTTTGCCTAGGAATTCACGCCTCACGCCTACCACCTAAGCTACACGAAATTACTCAATCTTGTGGTATAACAACAATGTCAATCATGATCTCCTTCGCATTCATGGGTAACTAACTTCTCTGTTGGGGTTATGGAAGCCGTATGAGATACTATCTATTGCTGTGATTTTGTGAGTTCGCGACACGTATACTGCTTATATCATTATTCTCTTTATCTTAGTCTACATTCTCTGTGGTTGCAAACGCAAGAATACGCCAGTATAACATTTAACTTGTTCAAAAGAAAGGTTATCTGTCTGGAAAAGAGATAAGGTCAAGGTAGTAGGGTCACCCCCTAAAATTCCCTACTAAAAAGCTAGTGCCGTAACTGGACTAACCTCTTGGAGAATGGAGAATTCGTACCGTTAGACACGCTTTAAGCTCGAAAGAGTTAAAGTGAAATAATCCTCGAATAGGTCGAAAGACACCTGGATTTACCATCGAATACAATTCTCTATACGCAGTTGCATGTCAGAATTCTACACACTCATAGCCAATAGAGACGTATACCTCAGAAGGTGGACATAAACCCAACGCCTCAATTCTCATTGTTTACAACTTACGTAACAATCTTTCTCTTTTACTTTGCTATTTTCAGCTTTTATTTAATTATTTTGGTGATACATTACAAATCCCCCCTTTTTACGAGACTTGCACCAAAAGTTTAGTAATTTTGCTTACTTGTTGGCCAAGCTATTCCCTGTGGGATCGACACCCAACCCTGTTGGGTTCTATATTTGCTAACGACCGCTTTACACTCCTACGAGAGCTGTAGATTGAGCGTTATCAAAAATTGGCGCCGCTGCCGGGGAATACAAGTGTCAATTAAGTTCGTAATAATTACTAGACCCTTTGGTCAAAGATTCTCGTACTTTTACTTTTAGTTTTTTTTTTTGTCTACTGCAGGTTTTTATTTTAGTGCATGCCCCATACTCGAAGTTCTGGTCAACCGTTATTACCAATCAATCCTGAACCACAACGCATTGGTAGAATGGAAGCACAAGCTGAAATCGCAAGGATGGCTGCTCAACAGGAACAAGCAAGATTGGCTGCCCTTGTCGCAGCCCAGGTTCAACAGCAAAACATTGATAACCCTGCACGAGCAACAAATCCTGACGATGAGGATTTAAGTGATGACGAATTACTAAACCCAAGGCATGATGCTGAAATCACAACACCTTCCAACAGAAGAGGTCGACAAGCTCGGTATAAACATGATCGCCAACCTATGCAGCCGCTTTCGACGATGATGATGATGATCTTGATGGTGCCGGAGCCACTGGAGCTATAATTCCACCACCATTAGCGCCCGGAGCCAAGTTCAACATCACAAGCACCATGATTCAGTTATTGCAACTCAAGGGATTGTTTGGTGGACTAGCAGGCGATGATCCGAATATGCATCTCATCAACTTTATTTCTACATGCAAGTCTTTTGACAATCCTGGTGTTGGTCAGAATTCAATTCGATTACGTCTATTTCCATTGTCTCTGTCTGGGGAGGCAACACTATGGTTGAATGGGCTGACTCCTGATTCAATTACAAATTGGAGGCAGTTGAGAGACGCTTTCCTAGAAAGATTCTTTCCGCCTTCCAAAAGGGCACAATTGAGAGATGAAATCAACAACTTTCGTCAGCTTCCCACTGAAGCTCTTCATGAAACATGGGAGAGGTTCAAGACAAAGCTAGCAAGATGCCCAAACCATCACATGACTAATGTTCACCTCATGGAGATATTGTATAGAGCCTTGAATTCAATAACTAAGCCAGTGGTGGATAACGCAGCTGGAGGATCTTTTATGGACCTCACCTTTGGTCAAGCAAGAAATATGCTAGATCGCATGACGAAACAAAGTAGAGCTTGGCATACCAGGGATTCCGAGGTAGCAAGCCCCACTTTATCTATTGGCATGACTGCAGACCAAAGAAGAAGACAAGAAGAACGTGATCAAGATTTAGCGCACATGAAAACGCAAGTGGATCTTCTGACAAAGCATTTATTATCAGGGAAGACCGAAAAAGTGAAAGTTGTGGCACTAAAAGGAAGAGACGAATCTGATTCGGAAGAGGAGGCCAACTACTTGAACAATCAGGGGGGTTTCCGTGGGAATACCCAAGGAAACCAAGGTCGGAACTATTATGATAAATCTGGAAGCAAAGACCAAGGTAGTTGGAAGAAAAACAATGAAAAGAGTGGTTTGTACGTTCCCCCTGGTAGATGTGATACCACCACATCTAATTCTGGAAGTATGGAAGACATGATGGCTAAATTATTGAAAGGAGTGGAAGCAACGAGCGCGGGAGTTACTGAGGTAATTAATGATTTGTCCTCCATGAAACAACTAGTTGATTCTCATTCCACTTCAATCAAGCAAATAGGGCATCAATTGAGCCAACTTTCAGCAGCACTCAATCAAAGAAAGGCTGGCACATTACCTAGCGATATTGTGCAAAACCCAAGGAATGATGGGTCATGCATGTCCATCACTACCAGAAGTGGTAAGGTGCTGGAACCTTTAGCAAAAGGCAAGAAGGTGGTTGACGAAGTTGCGGACATGGATGATAACGCAAAAGGAGAAGATGCCGCAACAACCAGTCCTGAAGTCAAGGACGTCACGCCCAGTGACGTACAGCCTGAAAAAATGGAAAAACGGAAGCAAGAGGAGAAGAAAACCATGGAGAGAACACTTCCATACCCACCACCACCTTTTCCCCAAAGACTGAAGAAGGTGGCGGATGACACTAAGTTCAGCAAATTCATGACTATGTTAAAGCAGTTGACCATTAATGTTCCATTGGTGGAGGCACTTGAACAAATGCCTGGGTATGCGAAGTTTATGAAGGATCTTTTGACAAAGAAGAGGGCAGCAAGTTATGAGCTGAAAGACGATGTGCATCATTGTAGTGCAATTGCTACCCGATCGATAGTTCAGAAGAAAGCCGACCCCGGAGCTTTCACTATTCCTTGCACCGTCGGATCTTTGAATTTTGCCAAAGCATTATGTGACTTAGGAGCCAGCATCAATTTGATTCCATTATTGATCTACAAGAAGTTGGGGTTAGGAGATCCTACTCCAACCAATATGAGGCTCGTCATGGCAGATAGGTCGGTAAAACGACCTGTTGGTATTCTATGCGATGTCTTGGTAAAAGTTTCTTCATTTATCTTTCCAGCAGACTTTGTCATCTTGGATTGTGAAGCAGATTCTGAGGTTCCCATAATCTTGGGGCGCCCTTTTCTTGCTACAGGAAGTGTGCTCATTGATTTGAGAGCTAATAAACTTTCATTCCGAATAAATGACGAAGTGGTTCATTTTGATGTTTGCAAAACAATGAAGCAACCCAAAGATCTTAGTGTATTCTCGGTTGCTGATGTTTTCCTTGATGATCCGAAAGAACTACTTGAAGAAGAGCAAATTATTGATAATCCCTTGGAGGTTGTGCTCATGAATGGAGAGAGTGAAGATGCTGAAAATTATGAATAAGCCATTTGTGCTCTATCGGGATTAGGAACATATCGCTATACTCCCAAGAAGCTGGATCTTGATATCAAGAATCGGCCTACACCACCAGCTAAGCCATCTATTGAAGAACCACCCACGTTAGAATTGAAGGAGCTGCCAAGTCATTTGAAGTACGCATTCTTAGGAAGCGGAAACACTCTTCCAGTCATTATGGCAGCCGATTTGGGTGAGCGACAAGTTGCAACTCTTATTGCTATTCTACGTAAGTATATTAGAGCTATTGGATGGACCATTGCGGATATTATTGGTATTCCACCTGGGATTTGTACACATAAAATTCAGCTTCAAGAAAATTACACACCCACCATTGAGCATCAAAGGCATCTAAACCCACCTATGCAAGAAGTGGTGAAGAAAGAGATCATCAAGTGGTTAGACGCAGGAGTTGTGTATCCTATTTCTGATAGTACATGGGTAAGCCCTGTACAATGTGTTCCCATGAAAGGAGGTATGACGGTGGTCACGAATGCAAAGAATGAACTTATTCTACTCAGGCCCGTCACTGGATGGAGAGTATGCATGGACTACTGCAAGCTGAATTCTTGGACACTCAAGGATCACTTCCCAATGCCATTTATGGACCAAATGCTAGATCGATTAGCGGGGAGAGGATGGTTTTGCTTCTTGGATGGTTATTCAGGCTATAATCAGATTTGAATTGCACCTGAAGACCAAGAGAAGACAACGTTTACATGCCCATATGGTACGTTTGCCTTCAAACGTATGCCATTCAGGTTATGTAACGCACCAGCCATCTTTCAACGTTGTATGATGTCTATTTTCTCTGATATGGTTGAAGACACTTTGGAGGTATTTATGGACGACTTTTCAGTTATTGGTGAGTCTTTTGAAGCATGCCTGACAAACTTGAGCATGGCATTACAAAGATGTGTAGAGTTCAACCTTGTGCTGAATTGGGAGAAGTGCCACTTTATGGTAAAAGAAGGAATCGTTCTTGGGCACAAGATCTCTGAAAAAGGAATAGAGGTTGACCGAGCAAAAATTGAGGTTATTGAGAAGCTACCGCCTCCAATTTCGGTGAAGGGAGTTCGTAGTTTTCTTAGCCATGCTGGTTTCTATCGTAGGTTCATCAAAGACTTCTCCAAAATTGCGAGTCCATTGTGCAAACTATTGGAGAAAGATGCAAAGTTTGACTTCAATGACGATTGCTTAAAGGCATTCGAATGCCTTAAAGGAAAACTCATTGAAGCCCCTATTATGGTAGCACCAGATTGGACTCTCCCGTTTGAAGTCATGTGTGATGCTAGTGGTGTAGCCGTTGGTGCTGTACTTGGTCAGAGAAAGGAGAATCTATTTCATCCTATCTACTATGCGAGTAAGGTCCTAAATGAAGCCCAAAGGAACTACACTATTACTGAACAAGAGCTCCTAGCGGTTGTGTATGCATTTGAGAAGTTTCGTGCCTATCTATTGGGTACTAAGGTGATCGTTCATACAGACCTTACAGCTCTTAGGTATCTAATGACAAAGAAGGATGCAAAACCAAGGTTGATTAGATGGGTATTGCTGCTGCAAGAGTTTGATTTCAAAGTCAAAGATAGACGAGGTTGCGAGAACCAAGTGGCTGATCACCTATCTCGACTTGAGAATGAGCATGTGGCACAACCTGAAATTCAGATTGATGATGCATTCCCGGACGAAAAGATATTAGCGACAACAATAGAGAAATTACCATGGTATGCCGACTTTGCAAATTTCGTGGTGAGTAATGTGATACCTGCCAATTTATCTTACCACCAAAGGAAGAAGTTTATGCATGACGTACAGCACTACTATTGGGATGAGCCTTATTTGTTTCGACGATGTGCGGATGGTATCATTCGATGATGTATATCCCATGAGAGATGCCTACTATCTTGGAAGCATGCCACACTTCGCAAGTTGGAGGACATCACGCAGGCAATCGGACGGCCAGAAAAGTATTGCAAAGTGGTTATTATTGGCCTTCGATATTCAGAGATGCCTACGACTATGTTAGAAGGTGTGACCAATGCCAGCGTCAAGGTGCGATTTCAAAACACCATGAAATGCCCATGACCAAAATTCTTAAGGTAGAACTCTTTGATGTGTGGGGTATTGATTTCATGGGTCCATTCGTGAATTCATTTGGAATGAAGTACATCTTGGTTGCTGTGGATTATGTTTCGAAATGGGTAGAAGCTGTAGCATTGGCCGACAACGAAGGAAAGCATGTTGTAGCGTTCTTAAAGAAGAATATTTTCTCTCGCTTTGGAGTACCACGTACTATCATAAGTGATGGAGGATCTCACTTCTGCAACAAGCTATTCAAATCAGTTTTGGCCAAGTATGGTGTCAAGCAACATAAGGTAGCTACACCTTATCATCCCCAAACTAGTGGACAAGTAGAAGTTTCCAATCGCAAGATCAAGCAAATCCTTGCAAAGACGGTTAATGCGAATAGAAAGGATTGGTCTCGAAAGCTAGACGAGTCACTATGGGCATATAGGACTGCATTCAAGACACCCATTGGCATGTCTCCTTATCAACTAGTCTATGGGAAGGCTTGTCATCTACCCATCGAGCTCGAACACAAGGCATTATGGGCGCTGAAGCGATTGAGTTTGAATTGGGATGATGTAATGAAGCTGAGGATGGAGCAACTGAACGAGATGGATGAATTCCGTCTCCATGCATATGAAAGGTCAGACCTATACAAGGAGCGGATGAAAAAGTATCATGATCAGCGGATTGTTCCACGAAACTTCCAAAGGGGTGATATGGTACTTCTCTTCAACTCCAAATTGAAGCTCTTCCCAGGTAAGTTAAAGTCTAAGTGGTCTGGTCCATACAAAGTTATCCAAGTCTACTCGTCTGGAGTAGTCGAATTGGAAGACAATAATGGTGTTGTCTTCAAGGTGAATGGCCAACGTGTTAAGCCTTATATCGGTCCTCTTGACTCGATGAATTCTATGGCCATCACTTATCTCGACGAAGTCTAAGTACTCGAGGTAACTATGTCGAGCCACGACAATAAAAAAGGCGCTAGATGGGAGGCAACCCATCGTTTTATCATTTTATCATTCTTTTTTACTTGTTTTGCTTTTGATAATGAAAATCCAAAAATAAGAGTCGTGCCACGACCAAAACTAAGGTGCTTGGTGGGAGGCAACCCATCGTACTAATCGTTTTCATTTGGTTTTAAGCAAAAATAGGTGCAAGAGGTATTCAACGAGGAGATTGATTTCAATTGACGATTTGGACGCATTGTATGGTAAAGTTGGTAAGTTAGGAATAGTGATGCATAAGGCTATGGATTGACCATTTCTCATGCCAAACTAGGCATCAAGGAAGGCTAGTCCTAGGTATAACTAGGCCACGAACGATGCACAACCTATCCTATAGCCTAAGGTCTAGGAATCTAGTGTGCTATACACTATGCGCCGCCCAGTCCTAAGTGTGCTTTTGACTATGCGCCGCCTATGCTATGGCATTAGGTCTCAGGATCACATATGCCATAGACTATGCGGCGCATATGTCCCTAAATGCCATAGACTATGCGGCGCATAATGCTTGGCATAGTCATGGTATACGATTGTCTTGGAATACTATGCCAAGCATTATGCGCCGCATATGTAGCATTTTTGTCTCCAAATCCGATTGTAAATGGGTCAAAACCCGACCCATTATCTTCCTATATAAAGGGGACTTAGTCTTGAAACATAACCACACTAGAAATTAACCTAAAGGCGCCGCATTCCCTCTCCAAACCATCCCAAAATTTTTCTTTTTGCTCTTCCAATTCACAAAACCATCTCCAAAAGCTTCAAGCAAGTAAGTACTCTCTTATTCTTAATTTATTTCTCGTAAGTACTACGTTGCTAGGTCTATTATAAATTGCTACATCATATAAGATTGATTGGTGATGTTCATGTGTTTTGATCGTTGATACAAAATTATGTGAGTAAACATATACATAGGAAAATCTTGACTTGTTTCCGACTTGAACTTGGTTTTAATAGCATTGTTATACGATTTGCAGAATTGCTATGGTGATGAACATTGACTATCATGTTATGATCTTGTTACTTGGATACTTACATGCTAGACTATCCCGTTCATCGGGATAAGCCTTATAGTTGCCTACCGACTTAGGAGGTTGCGATTATTGAAAACATCCATAACATGTTACAACCCCTATGTAGTAGTGTTGTTATATCTAACATAAAATTAGTGCAATGACTGCAAGTAGTAATACATTACTGATTTTCTTGTCGGAATATAATCCTTAAACGTATGTCGACGAAATCTGAGTAATCGACCACTTTCACTTCACTGATTTGTGTCAACAATACTAAGTGTGGGGTGGTACCCCTACTGCTTGTTTATAGATTGTATCAACTGAGATTGTGCTGCCATTAACACTATTTCTAGTCTCAGGTACAATGGCACCTAAAGCGAGGCAAGGCAAGGAGAAGGCTACCACTTCCCAAAAGGGCAAGAAGAGAGGTAGAAAGGACCAAGGAGAATCATCCTCAACACAACTACCCCGCAGAATGTTTGGAATAAAATGGGTTCTTGAGGAGGAAGCCAAAGAATGGTACAGGAACAACAAAGAAAGAAGATATGTTCACATCGACCTGATCAACAAGGACACCTTAGCGAAGAAGGAGCCGCGTATGTTGGCGAAAATCATGCCATTGAAGCTGGATTTCATCTTCCACGATATAGGAGAATGTAATCTTGATTTGACAAGAGAGTTTTACGCCAACTGGTCGCCGAAAACAACAGGCAACGAAGTCAAAATTCGGGGCCAAGTGTTACAGCTCAACGCGGACTGGATCAACTCTTTTCTTGGCTTACCTTCGGTCGACCCAGCACCATTCAAAGAGCTGTACAGCAGGCCTCCTTATAGAGCAATTAGACACACACTTTGTGGAAGTAGATCGATGGCAAGGTGGGGCAGACATAAAGACACAGGGCGACACAACACCTTCCCCTATGCTTCACTGAATAGGGAAGCAAGAATCTGGATGCGTATTGTCAACTCATGCCTTATTCCTGGGACTCAATACACCAAGATATCAAGAGATAGAGTGTGTTTGGTCTATTCTTTGATGACGAATATCCCTATCAACTTTGGGGCAATCATTTGCTCTACCATGAGGAAGGCCAGACTCCACAAAAGGTCCCACTTCACGTTTGGAAATCTGTTGACAACAATCTTGCGGAAGGAGGATATCGAAGAGGAACCAGCTGATCATAAACTCCCACATAATCCGAAGAAGGTTGACCTCACAAAGGTCAAAGATGCTGAATCAACACATGGCATCAACCTTACTACGGCATAGAGACATGCTCGGGATGAGAGTTTCTCCCACCATATGTATGGCATGATGAGGTTTACAATGATGAGCGGAGGTCATGTTCCCACTGCTGCAGAGCTCCAACAGCTGGACCATGACTATCCAATGAATATTCATGCACGGGAGATGTGTGGAGTAAGTACATACTTTGAGGAACCTCTCGATGACGACGTGCCGACCGATGATGATCGACGAATGCCAGACTCTGACGAAGAGGAGAACTCTGACGACGACTCTTATGATGATTTCGACGAAGGGGGTATGACCCCCGACATTGAGGAAGAGTCCGACTAACCAGGTTCCTCGTATTTATTTTCCACTGAGGGCAGTGTCCCGTTTAAGTGTGGGGTGGCGGTATCGTATGCTATACTTCTCTATCGCATCTATGTTTGTTTATTTTGTTGTTTTTTTTGTTGTTTTTTTTCGTGTTTCAGTTTTTTTTGTTTTCTAGCTTCGCATGAAATTATTTTGATAGGCAGCATGAGATTATAACAAGAGTATGTGCTACAATTGTGACTATTGAGACGTTTAGGCTCTAGTTGTGACTCATTATGTGATATTGTGTGGTTCAATTCCTTCACTTGTTGGGTCGAGAGTCTATATTACTTCCAAGCAAGTCGACCATGTGCCTTGTGTGTGTGAGATAATCGTATATTCTATGTGTGTGGCTGATGCTAGAACTTGCCTGGTATGTATGCAAAGCGAAAATAAGGAGTGTAAGTTTAGGATATGATTTAGGCATTTCTTTGGCAACCTATATTTTTTTACCTTCAGTTTTACCTACCCATGGACATCATCCTAGTTAAACCCTTTTGAGCCTTTAGCCTATTTTCTTTGACAACCTTGTATGTAAGCCTAATCCATTTTTTTCAAGACCGTAATTTGATCCAAACTCCTAAGTGCTTTAAAGTGAAAAAGTCATGTGACAACATAAGAGGAAATTGGGTGAGTATGATGCTATAAATTGTAATGCTGCTTGAATGTGTTATGAAAAAGAAAGTGCTATCATAAGAGGTATGTTGTGAAAAGAAAAAGGAAAAGAAAGCTGAAAAGCGAGTTGTGCTTAAAATTGAAAAACAAAAGAGGAGAACAAGGGTGGTAGAATAAAAGAAAGAAAGGTTGAAAGAAAAAAAAAAGTGTCAATGATACAAAGTGATGTATTAAAGAGCTTAGGAACTTAGTCACTTTTACTGGCCAAAATAGTCCTACCCGTCCCTTAGCCTACATTACAACCATCAAAAGACCTACTTGATCCTAAGCTTAGCATTCTGACATTTAGTAGAGTATTACATTAAGGGCAAGCCTATGGTCATCAGTTGCAACATATGAATTCTTTGTGAGAGTGAGAGCAAGGATATTTTGATACCCATGTTTGAAAAATATGCTATACTTGTGAGTGATTATGGGAAATATATTGTGAGACACACATGGTTGATGAGTTTTGGGTAGTTCTGTATGATTCTTTGTGCCTTAACTTTTGAATATGAGTTCACCACCATCACGAGTCTATGCTAGAAGTTAAACTGTTTCTACTAATGATCGAAAAACTACTCTTTGTTGATAATTGTTGTGCTTGTCTTGACGAATATTTTGTGTTGTTGCTGTGAAACTCTAAGTTGATGTTTAGAGGGACATGATATTTTGTTTGAGGACGAACAAAGCTTTAAGTGTGGGGTGTTGATGATAGGCGAATTTACACGCCTATATCAATATATTTTGCCTATATTTTAGCCTAGTTTTGAGAACAAAGTATATATTTCATGCACTTTTAGTCCTTTTTCCTGTAAATGAGCTAACGAACATGGTTAGTAAAGTTTCAGGTATAAATGATGCAGAATTCAGCATTTTATGGCTTACTTGATGCAAAAGAAAGCTCACGAAGGAAGGGAAGGGAGTTTACACGCCTAAGGACCAAAACTGCTGCATGGAAAATCTGTCCCGGGCTAAAACAGCATTTCTGAAGACTTTGGGGATTTGCAGTAACTTAGTTGGATTTGGACAATGATACATTAACCTAGTACAATTGGGTTATGTATTTCATTAGTTTATTTGGATTATGATAATGTTACATTAACCTAGTATAATTGGGTTAAGTATTACATTAGCCTAGTAGAATTTGGTTAGATATTTTATTTATCTAGTAGGATTAGGATATGGGTATTATAAATACCCTATCATGCTAGAGATTTGCAAGGAATTTGGGGGGAGGAGACCGCAATACTTTCTTCCATCCCTCTCATCTTCCACTACAAACAATTCTACAACTCTTCTAATCTTTCCATTAATTCTATTTTTCTTCTTCTACTCTTCTATTCTTAAATTCCACAACAAGAGAATCGTTACTTTGCCTAGGAATTCACGCCTCACGCCTACCACCTAAGCTACACGAAATTACTCAATCTTGTGGTATAACAACAATGTCAATCATGATCTCCTTCGCATTCATGGGTAACTAACTTCTCTGTTGGGGTTATGGAAGCCGTATGAGATACTATCTATTGCTGTGAGTTTGTGAGTTCGCGACACGTATACTTCTTATATCATTATTCTCTTCATCTTAGTCTACATTCTCTGTGGTTGCAAACGCAAGAATACGCCAGTATAACATTTAACTTGTTCGAAAGAAAGGTTATCTGTCTGGAAAAGAGATAAGGTCAAGGTAGTAGGGTCACCCCCTAAAATTCCCTACTAAAAAGCTAGTGCCGTAACTAGACTAACCTCTTGGAGAATTCGTACCGTTAGACACGCTTTAAGCTCGAAAGAGTTAAAGTGAAATAATCCTCGAATAGGTCGAAAGACGCCTGGATTTACCATCGAATACAATTCTCTATACGCAGTTGCATGTCAGAATTCTACACACTCATAGCCAATAGAGACGTATACCTCAGAAGGTGGACATAACCCCAACGCCTCAATTCTCATTGTTTACAACTTACGTAATAATCTTTCTCTTTTACTTTGCTATTTTTAGCTTTTATTTAATTATTTTTGTGATACATTACAAATCCCCCCTTTTTACGAGACTTGCACCAAAAGTTTAGTAATTTTGCTTACTTGTTGGCCAAGCTATTCCCTGTGGGATCGACACCCAACCCTGTTGGGTTCTATATTTGCTAACGACCGTTTTACACTCCTACGAGAGCTGTAGATTGAGCGTTATCACTAACCAAGTTGCTACTTTTTCTTATGAGTTTGATAGATCTTATGATGTGAAGAAGGAAGAGAAACATACCGGGTTCAATAATTTTGAAGCAATGCTTCAAACTATCTTAGATCAGGTAACTACAATGGGTAGAACATGCAAGACATACACCAATCCAACAAGGCATTTGTAATGGATATTGTCAAGATAGAGGAAGTGGGAAAGGAGATAAACCTTGCAAATACAACTACCTTGCCCATTTTCCAAGAGGAGACTTATTAAGAAGAGAAACCAAGCTATGATGATGATCTTGGTAGCGAAGAATCCTCGGTTATTTCCCAATAAAATGAATCAAATGATGTTGATGATGTCAAAATAAATGAAATGGTACTAGAGTCAAAATAAGAATCAAAGTACAACTCTTATGACAACTCTAGTTCATTTCGAGATGAAAGTGCTTCGGAGGACGCAATCCCAGAATTAGGGGTTAAACCTCATTCAAACCACTTCTTAATATTATGCTTAGAGGATGTGATGAGAATCCACCCAACTAGGCAAATGATGGATTATGGGGAGAAGGAGGACCATCCTTATATTTTAGGATTTGACACTCCAAAAGATCACATGGTAGCCCCACTATCAATGTCCAAGGACCTCAAACTCCGATATGCAACTAGTGGCCTATTGATGTACGCACTTTTGCCCAAGGGGCCTAACTGGAAATTTGATGTGAAGTTCGGTAAATGGTTCAAGTCTTCAAAATGGCAAGATAAAATCTTACTTTCCATGGCCCTATATCTCCCAAGTTTCATTTTGGAAGATCTGAATCTTCTTTCCCTCTGTTGCTCATTGCATAGTGAACAAAAGTTGGGACAGAGATTCAAATCTTCTAAGTGGAAGCACAAAAGGAAGTGGAGAAGGCATTGTTCCATGACATTAAACTAAGCTCTCGATGGGGGCACTCCATCCCACCACGAAAAGTGGCTTGTATCCTTTCATTATTGCATGATAGATTAGATTGCATTTTTGTTTTTGTTCAGTGCATAATCCATGAACTGTTGGTAATCAGAGGAATATTGATGGAAATTTAGAAAAGGATAGTGTGAAATTAGAATGTTTGGACTGAATAGAGAAGCGTAGAGGACCTAAATTTTGGTCTCAATTACCGCGATCGTGGACCGTGTCACCGCGATCACAGAAGCCACATGCCCATGATTGCAGAACTAGGGCTACGATAAGTGTCGATTCAGTTTAAGTGATCATCCAACTGCTTAAAGCATTTGTTGGGTGGCTAAGTAGAGAATTTTCAATTTCTTTTCATCCTACAACTCGATAAGTGATCCTAACTCCCTCGTTGTGGTGATTGCTTGAGGCTTGAAATATGTTTTTCAGAGTAAGGCCTGTAATAGTAGTTTCAATGCCAAATCCATGCCTATTTGTGATTATTGTGGTGATTAGTTGTTGTAGTGGGTGTACACACCAATGGGGAAGTCTTGAGTATCTAGAATTAAGCCTAAAACTGTCGTAATTAACGTCTACACCAGGTTTTCAATTTAATGCCCCAATGAGTTCTGTTACTTCCTTCAAGTTTGGGGTTATAATCATGAGTTCTAGGCTTAAATTCTTTGATCATGATGTTCATGTGCCTAGTTAGAACATAATTTTGGGGTTAAAATCATGTTTTTTGAGTGATGTGCAGATCTATCAACCATGCTCTTAGGTACCACGATCGCGGTCCTGTTGACCACGATCACGACAATATGGTCACAGTCATGGATCCATGATTTCCATACCTGAGATCAGTTGTCTGCAATAACCAAAATTTCTACACACCCATTTCTCACCCCCAAAATATTCTAGAGCACTACCACATGAGTTTATCTGATTAATCTAGCTTGGTTTTGGTGTGAAAATATTAATAATGGTCTAGATTATATTGTTTATAGGTACTCATCATGGTAGACTATGACCACATCCAGTTTATGGCTCCGGAATGTCACAGCCAGTACTACAGTGACCTTCCAAGGACTAAGCTACTTCTAGAGAGAGGCATTTGTATGGATAAGGTGCCACAGTAATACCCAAAATTCTTTGATACAATGGATGCTTCCAGGTGGATTTGCTTTGTCCCAGACCTCTATGAATCTAATGATCATCGGGTACGAAAGTTTTATGTGAACCTCTGTGTGATCTCTCTCTCAAACCCTGTAATGAAGATTCGGGGAAAGGATGTATATTTTGGAGTAGAGTAGGTGAACAGGGTATATGTTCTCCTTGATGTTGATATGGCCAATTTACAGGAAAAGGTCTATGAGCCAGGGACATGGATGGCTAGCATACTGTTCCTTAATAAAGAGGTCTCTTGGGCTGCCACCAAAAGAGGGATCTCCATGCACGACTTTATAGCAGAGGCCAGA
This sequence comes from Capsicum pubescens, assembly GCA_030864215.1. Lineage (NCBI taxonomy): Eukaryota > Viridiplantae > Streptophyta > Magnoliopsida > Solanales > Solanaceae > Capsicum > Capsicum pubescens. The sequence goes on along the minus strand of CM061545.1, from coordinate 35,131,603 downwards.
ATCTGGTTAAATATCATCTACAACAGAGTCTTGCCTTACACACATATGACTTTTATCACTGATTTGCGATCTCATATGGTAGCCTATTTCATGTCTGGGATTGCTCTAAATATGGGCCAGATTGTGCACGAGGAATGGAGGTATTACAAAATTTAGGGTGGTTCACTTCATCCCTTTCCTTCTCTTATCACTGAATTACACAAAAGAGTAGAGGTAGAAGAGTATTCCATAGAAACCTGGGTGAAACCAAGTCCCTGTATCACACCACTTAAAATCAGGGGTGAGGGAGCACGCAGGCATAGCGAGAAGAGAAAGGTTGACTCGGGCAAGTCAATAGTTTAAGAGTCCGAATCTTGTAAACCATCTGCTATTAGGCCTTTAGAGAATGTTGGCATTAATATTAAGGACATCAAAGAATTAGTAGTGGGATTGCCTCAGGGTCCAGGAGAGCCATCCACCAGGCATTACTTTTATGTATCCCTTGCAGAATATGAGAAGTATAAGCAGTAGCAAAAGACGCAGGGAGCTACTGTAGCCAGCCTCAAGAGGACATACTTAGCACTAGTAGAGTCACACATAGACCTTAAGAAGTCTCATGACAAGATAAAGAAGATTGAGAAAAAGAAGGATAAATTTTGTAGCAAGATATGGAAGGGGGTAAAGTGTATGTGGAAGGTCCTGAAACCCCACGATAGATTTCCTTCTCCCCAGGTGGAGAGTGATGATGAAGTCCATACGAATTGTTTAACTGATGATACTAGTGGTGATGGTGCAGAGTCAACGAGAGAGAGTAGCTACTGATGCAGATTCAGAGAGGACCTTTACCTTTTGTCTATGCTTTTATTGATTATGTAGTGGGGACACTGCTAGCTTTTCAGTTGGGGGGTGCTTTTCCCTATATTTGTATTGTTTTGATGTGTTGCCAGATGTTTTTTTATGTTGTTCTGATGGCATTCTACATGTTGTTTTTATTTTGATTTTGGGATGTTAAATTCGGGAACTCTGATGGTACCCACGTTTTCATGGATTATCATGTGGTTTTATTTTTAGTTTTTCTTTTTACTTTAGTTTTATTTTGACTATGATGATGCATGACAAGTCTTGCCCTGTGATAGATTGAGTGACGACATTCTTAAGGGTAAAGTTTCATGTTTGGGTTTTGAGCCATAGATGTAGGGGAATTCTGAGTGCCCGTGGCATCTAGTCATTAATGGAAGGGAAGTCTGAGTACCTATGGCATTGTAAATTTGGGATCCAATTGTGCACCATTGGCAAAGTTTGAGTAACCATATGGTTGGTTTGCCCATGATAAGCCGAAATTTGAGGCTAAGGCTTTGGTTGTAGCCGTAAGATAGCAAATTGAACGTGGTGCAAATACAAAACCAAAAAACCCCTCCATCCAAAATATTTTCAAAAATCAAGGACATGGACATGAGCAACCTTGTAACAAAACTCTACCTCTTTTTGAGACTCCACAAATATTTGACTTGATAGTGATAGATACTCCAGTTTTGTCTCTAACGAGAGGGGCAATTCAGCCTCCTTGGATAATTTAGCATGCCATGTGTGATGAGCTATTCACATTCATCTCTTGTATGCTTGTGTTTTCTAGAACTTGCCCCGTTAGTCTTGCAAGGCTAATTTTGATTGTATTTGGTTGGAGAAATAATCTTAGGACACCCTTACGACTTTGGAAGTCACTTTATCTTAAAAAGCCTACTCATGCATAAATATAATCCCTAGTAACCCGCTTTGAACCATTGTACCTTTCTTTGGAGAACATATTGCAAGCCGTGAACCATTCTTTTTATCTCTCTCTTGAACCATACCCTTCTTGAACTTGAAAATGCAACTTGCGGCTAAAATCCTAAGTTGGGGGTGGTGAAGATTGATGGAAGTAAGTGTGGGGCCACAAAGTTGCAAGTGAAATTCCTAAGAACCCAAGTATTAAAAACAAATGAATAGTAAAAAAATGGTTCAAACAAAGGAAAGAATTGCATGAAAATGGCAAGAAAAATAAATAGAAGAAAATAGGTTAACAAAGGAAGCAAAAAGTAGGCATATGAAAAGAGAAAAGATCAAAGAGTAGTGACCCATAGTCAAAAAGGCTGATTAAATAGTGTGATGTAGATGTTCAAGGAAGGGTGTAGCCATGTTGTTCCCAAATGATATCCTACCCTAACCCGAACCTACATTACAAGCTCAAAAATTCCTTTGACATCTTCAACTATTTACTTTCTTTGTAGTGGCGATTGAAAATAGGGGCAAGCCTTTGGTATGACAGTTGTTAACATAGAGAGTTATTTTGTGAGAAAGAGAGTTTTTGCACTAAAATTCCTTGTTGCATATTTGGTAGCTTGGCGTGTGGATTTTTCTTTCTTGTGAGGAGGCATATGAACGAGTTGAGGTAATTGATTTTTTCATCTTCCGAGCAATGAGGCAAATGGAGTATAGCTTAGTTTTGATCAAAAGTGAGTCACTTTTAGAGTATTGGTTGTTGTTGCTTGGTTGCTCTTTAAAGTCTTGTGAATCCTTAGATATTATATTTTATGATTAGGGGTGTAGTAAGGATAGCTTAGCCCATGTGCAATGAGCTACTTGTGGTAGTGACTAAGATTGAAGTCATTGTGATCTTTGAGGCATGAAAATTGGGCATAAAAGTGGAATGTCTCATGATAAGGGTTAGTGTTGCTTGAGGACAAGCAAATATTTAAGTTGGGGGTGTTGATGAGTGGTGATTTTACCACTCATTTGCACTCAACATTCATGCATATTACCATGTTTTGAATGAATAAATGAGACATAATTGTGATTCAATGCACTAATATCCACATTTTGCAGGCACATAGTTGATGAGATAGAAATATATGGGTTGGAGCTAAAATGGTCAAAAGGAAGCAAGAAAGTGAAATTGAAGACCTAGAGCAGACATGGCCTCAGTTACCATGGTCACGGTCCTTAGACCACGATCGCGGTCAGTCAATAAGGTCAACCTACCATGGTAGCGTAAGCTAATCATGATCGCGATAGCCACGATCGCGAACAAGCCTATGCGGTCGCGGCCTAGCAGAAAAATGCAACCCAAGGGCAGAAATGTAAATGCACGTGGCATGGTCAGTCTCATTTTTTGAATAAGCCAAGATGTCATCTATGAATACAATCATAAAGGAATCAAGATATGATCAAAATACTTGATTCATCAACTCCATGAATGTTGCTGGGGCATTGGTCAACCCAAAAGGTAAGACCAAAAACTTATAATGACCATACCAAGTCCAATATCAATCTTTGAAACATACAAATCTCTAATCCTCAACTGGTGATAACTAGATCTCAAGTCAATCTTAGAAAACATCAAGTCACCCTAAAGTTGGTCAAATAGATCATCAACACGGGGAAGAGGATACTTATTCTTGATGATCACTTTATTCAATTGTTGATAGTCAATACACATGCACATAGATTCATCCTTTTTTTCTTCACAAATAAGATCGAGGCACCCCAAGGAGACACACTAGGTCTAATTAAACCTTTACTCAACAAATCCTTCAATAGCTTCTTCAATTTCTTCAACTCAGGTGGGGCCATCTCAAGGACAAATAGAAATGAGCTTGGTGCTTGGCTCAATATCAATTAATATCTCAATCCGTAGGCATATTAAGGAAATTTGTAGGAAACACATCTTGAAATTCTTTAATAACTCGAATAGAATTCAAAGAAAGTAGTGAAGCCACATTAGTATCGCAAATTTAAGACAAATAAGAAAGACACTCCTTCTATACCATATGATGGAAACGTAGAAAAGATATAACCCCCTCCATACCCAAACAAAGAGTACCCTTCCATAACAACCTTGTTATACCTAGAGTAGCTAATATCACGATCTTGGGAAAAAAATTGAAAATCACATGATAAGGAGCCAACCAATCCAACCCAAGATAATATCAAATCAATCATATATAGGATAATTAAATCTACAAAGGTCTCATGTCTCACAAAGGTCACTACATAAGATTAGTACACCCGATCCACCAATAAAGAATTTTCTACTGGAGTAGAAACATGATTAGGCACAGTAAGAGACTCGTATGCTAGATTAAACTAGTAGTGAAATATATAGACACATAGGTGAATGAAGACCCAAGGTCAAATAGAATAGAAGCAGAATGATGGAAAATTATTGTGATAACTGCATCAGAGGCCACAAACTCAAGTCTTCCAAGTAAAGCATAGCACTGACTGTGTCCACTCCCAGACTAATCAACCCCTATCCACTATCACAAGCTCTCCAAGATCCATCTTGAGCACCTATGGAATGACCCCTGCCACTCTATGAACCCACCTCTAATTGCAAAAGTGGGCGTAGGGAAAATATAAAGCTGAGTTTTCTACTAGACAAGACTAGACACACGTCGAGGATATTTCTCCACAAACTGACCAGTCTTCTCACATACATAACACCTTATACTAGATGAATTAAGATGAGGGGGCCTAGAAGAATTAGAACAATCTCACTATCCCGAAGAACCAACACTGGAGCTCCTACCTGTATTTCCTAACCTCTGGCTCCCCAAAACCATGGGAAACATAGTCCTATTATTTGAACCTATAAAGCTTCTTGAACTGGTGTACCATAATAATTATGATCACTTCTCCCAGATAACCCCTACCTCAAGTTGAATTTTCACTAGACTCACCCTGTCGATGGGTCTTCTTGACACTACCACCACCCTAAGTACTCTAACAAACTGACTTAATCAAATTAGAATGATCTATAATTCTCTTAAAAAAAGATCTTGAGATAACCATTTGATATGTAGACAACTAATAATACCCTGCTAACTCTTTGTCAAACTTTCTGATCTTCTCCGACTCGGTGAAGATACCAGAAGTGACATATCTAGATAGTGCATAAAAATGTGCCTCATACTCCACAATAGTCATTGAGCCCTACACCAGGTGATCAAACTTATCTTTCATCTGATACATTAAAATGCAAGGCACGAACCTCTCCAAAAAATCCTCAGAAGATTTTGTCCATGTCATAGTAGGCAAACCCAACAACCTATAACTAGTAAGAGATTGCCTCCACTGTCTAGCAGTATCAGTCAATGGATAAGTAGTCTATGCAACTCGATGGGTTTTAAAAAATTTGAGGTTATGCAGACACTCTTGACAGTCAAGAAAAAAATCATAGGCATTCTCTACAACAACACTACTGAACTTGGGAGGAGCCAAGTGAATGAAACTGATCTGATTATTAGAAGTCATTAAAGGACCTGAAGTAATAAGAGAAATAATGAGTCTAGTAGGTAGTAAATCAACACGAGGGAGTATCACAAAATATGGCTATGCCTGTAAGCTTGAAAAATCATAAGTATAAGCCTGTGTTAATGGTGGAATACCTCCTAGAGTTTGAGAAATACTTAGCACACCCAATGGAACACATGTCTAGGGATGCCATCCAAACAAACAAACATATGAATCAATAAATCTTATAACACTGGGTATCAATAAAACCCTGGGGAAATTGGGATGGACCCGTACCCTCTATCAGATAGTCCTCATTATCATAATAACTCTTAGGATTGTGAGTGGCTTCCCTAGCATGTTCTTTATCCAGACAACCTTTACATGCCCGGCCTCTACCTCTATCTTGGCCATAACCCCTACATCATCCCTTGACTAGGTCTCTAATAGTAGGTATTATCTCAATATCCTCAATATCTATTGATCTAGTCCTCACTATCTGTAGAAAAGAATGGAATACAAAATTAGAGTATTTGGTAGGAAAAACCTGCATGATAACGAATTAAATTAAAGAAGTTTTTCCTAAACATGTCTTATAGATTCTCAAAGATATATACAAACATCTAAGCATCTATCTATGAGACTTTACCAGACATCCAACTCATTTGCTTATGAGACTGGTGAACCTGACACTCTGATATCAATTTTCTCACGATCTAAAATTTCAGGTCATGATGACACCTACCCTGAACCCACCTTGGTAAGTAAGCAAAAAATCCATAATAGATAAGAAATATAAGGAAAGAAGAAACAAAATAATATGACACTTCTAGAATAAAGTCAGACCAGAGTAATCAGAATCTTAAGTTTGAGTAAACATACAACCATATCCTAAAACCTTGTATCGTAAGCATAAAGAGCATCTACAACAACTTGGAATCTAAAAAATACATTATTGTCTCCAAAAATAAGTAAAGGGTTAAAATACAGATGGAGACTGGAATAAGTCTCTAAATGGAAAACTCACCAGGCACTCCAGAAATCAACTATCACCACACAATTAGCTATATGGGACGTACTCGTATTGGGATCTACACTAAAAGGTCATAGTAGGAGTGAGTATAGTCGTATACTCAATAGGTATCATAGGCTACCTGAGCAAAGTAGTAGACAATACAAGTAAAAAACACTATAAGCACGTCGCCTGCAAGTAAAAAAAATTCCAAATGGTAGCTCTCTACTAACAGTTCTATGATATAAAGACAATAATGAAAACTACACACAAAATATAACTAAGGAAACTAACTACACCAACAACAACAATTAAGGGAAAATAAAACAATGTAATACAATGTAATGATGATGTATGTAACTCATCACATAACTTTTTGTATACACCTTCAAAGCCTTAGCGCTTCAAGACAGGACCTATGAGGGGTTTACAACCTGTATACTTCTACATATCTTAATTCACATTGACGTCTAGGGTTCATAACCAAGGGTTTTATAAAGTGTCTCATTTTTTTAAGAAAAAACAGTGTTTCTTAGTGGTACCTGAATCTCATGGAGATATATGTATGAAATGAGGATGTAATGTTCACAACCAAGCAGTATAAAGATGATAATAAATTCAATACAAGTAAAATAAACTCAAAATTAACTCAATATGTCAATAACTCATGATATTAGCCCTCCTCACCATCACTAAATAAATAGTCATGTCAGTCATTAATAATATCATTTCAAAAACCTCTCTCTTGGGTATTACTATCATGATAGAGGCAAATAATGTGCAAAAAGGCTTATAATATCTATTTAACCCCCCGAACGGGCTACACAAAAATAATAATTGCAATTAATGCTCAAATAAGACCTACAAATAACAAACAAAGCCACCACATGGGCATCACATTAAATATTATCTTCCATGTCAATAACAATATGCATATAAGCCCCCATATGAGCAACACAATAATACCAATAACCTCAAAATAAAATCTCCCCTCTAATTTCCCAACCCATAACATTCTTTACAAGAAGTTAAATACCTAACCTACTCTAAAGAGAGTCAATCCATAACCTACCTTAAAATGTCAAAATCTAAGCCTAGGTCTTCAATATGGTGCCTTTCCTTCACATATGCTATCGAAATAAGATAAATATATGAAAAACATAATCTAGGCATCAAAAGAAAGCTAATGATACTCATATTAACAATATTTGAATTGGGTACAAAATTGGTTCTAAAACGAAAGGGGTAAAACTAAAAATTTATCTTAGAAACATGTTCTCCATATACATAAGAGTCTCCAGCTAAAATTCCATGCAAAAATAAGTTGAAATTAGTGTTCAAATTGATGAAAAAACTTGTTAAGAGTTTATCGGAAAAATCTCCAAATTCTATTTGAAAATAAGATTAAAAGGTGTTTTTGAAGATGTAATTAATGGAAATCAATGGACATAAGTGTTTAGAGATTAAACAGGCATGGGTTATGAACAAACCCCTAGAAATCACTCTTTCCCAAAGCTTTCAAATCCAAAAATAGTAAAAATTGGGAAATGAAGTATTTATACTACTACTTATATAGTGCCTCACAAACACGATCAACCCTTCACATTTGCGAGGCTCGAGAATGACCAGACTATTAAGTTGACCTTTGCATTCATGATCAGGCCTTTTGCATATGTTAAAACTGATGACCCAAACACATCGCGTACATAACAGTCCAGTTGCGTTCATGATTACGAGAAAAACCCAATTTGGTCTCAACAACCCCTTTTGATCATGGCCACCACCTCATAATCGTAATGAAAGAGATTTTTACTATAAAATTTTTCATCCCATGGCTTGCATTCATGTAGAAGTTTTCATGAAACAAATATCAGTTGTGCACCAAGTGTATTTGCATGAATTCAAATTCTCCCTCGGGATTTATTTGGGACCCACAAAAATAGACCATATATTCTACTGGGGAACTTTTGACATTTCATACTTAATGGCACCATCAAATTTTTGAAAAGTGATTGTTTATAACAAATTAGCCTCGGACCCTTAAAAGTTTATTTTAACTAGTTTTTGAAAGAAAGGTCGAAATGCCAAAAAAAGGCTTGAGACTGATAACGCTCAATCTACAGCTCTCGTAGGAGTGTAAAACGGTCGTTAGCAAATATAGAACCCAACCTGGGTTGGGTATCGATCCCACAGGGAATAGCTTGGTCAACAAGTAAGAAACGATTACTAGACTTTTAGTGCAAGTCTCGTAAGAAGGGGGGTTTGTAATGTGTAACCAAATTATTAAAGCAAAAACTGAAAATAGCAAAGTAAAAAGAAAGAATGTTTAGTAGGTTGTGAACAATGAGAATTGAGGTGTTGGGGTTATGTCCACCTTCTGAGGTATACGTCTCTATTGGCTATGAGTGTGTAGAATTCTGACATGCAACTGCTCATAGAGAATTGTATTCGATGGTAAATCCAGGCGTCTTTCGACCTATTCGAGGATTATTTCACTTTAACTCTTTCGAGCTTAAAGCGTGTCTAACGGTACGAATTCTCCAAGAGGTTAGTCCAGTTACGGCACTAGCTTTTTAGTAGGGAATTTTAGGGGGTGACCCTACTACCTTGACATTATCTCTTTTCCAGACAAATAACCTTTCTTTCGAACAAGTTAAATGTTATACTGGAGTATTCCTGCGTTTGCAATCACAAAGAATGTAGACTAAGATGAAGAGAATAATGATATAAGCAGTATACGTGTCGCGAACTCACAACCTCACAGCAATAGATAGTATCGCATACGTCTTCCATAACCCCAACAGAGAAGTTTAGTTACCCATGAATGCGAAGGAGATCACGATTGACATTGTTGTTATACCACAAGATTGAGTAATTTCGTGTAGCTTAGGTGGTAGGCGTGAGGCGTGAATTCCTAGGCAAAGTAACGATTCTCTGGTTGTGGAATTTAAGAATAGAAGAGTAGAAGAAGAAAAATAGAATTAATGGAAGAATTTAAAGATGTAAGAAGATAATGTTAAAAGTAGAATGAGAGTTGTAATTCGAAGTTGTAAAATCTCTAGCAAAATAGGGTATTTATAATACCCATATCCTAATCCTATTAGATAAATAAAATATCTAACCAAGTCCTACTAGGCTAATGTAATACTTAACCCAATTGTACTAGGTTAATGTAACATTATCATAATCCAAATAAACTAATGAAATACATAACCCAATTGTACTAGGTTAATGTAACATTATCATAATCCAAATAAACTAATGAAATACATAACCCAATTGTACTAGGTTAATGTATCATTGTCCAAATCCAACTAAGTTACTGCAAATCCCCAAAGTCATCAGAAATGTTGTTTTAGCCCGGGACAGATTTTCCATGCAGCAGTTTTGGTCCTTAGGCGTGTAAACTCCCTTCCCTTCCTTCGTGAGCTTTCTTTTGCGTCAAGTAAGCCATAAAATGCTGAATTCTGCATCATTTATACCTGAAACTTTACTAATCATGTTTGTTAGCTCATTTACAGGAAAAAGGACTAAAAGTGCATGAAATATATACTTTGTTCTCAAAACTAGGCTAAAATATGGGCAAAATATATTGATATAGGCGTGTAAATTCGCCTATCATCAACACCCCACACTTGAAGCATTGTTCGTCCTCGAACAAAATACCATGTCCTTCTAAACATCAACTTAGGGCTTCACAGCAACAAGACAAAACATTTGTCAAGACAAGCATAACAATTATCAACAAAGAGTAGCTTTTCGATTATAGGTAGAAACAATTTAACCTCTAGCATAGACTCGTGATGGTGATCAACTCGCATGCAAACGTTAAGGTACAAGGAATCATATATAGCTACCCAAAACTCATCAACCATGTGTGTCTCACACTATAGTACCCATAATCACTCACAAGTATAGCATATTTTTCAAACATGGGTATCAAAACGTCCTTGCTCTCACTCTCACAAAGAATTCATATGTAGCAACTGATGACCATAGGCTTGCCCTTAATGTAATACTCTACTAAATGTCAGAATGCTAAGCTTATGATCAAGTAGGTCTTTTGATGGTTGTAATGTAGGCTAAGGGACGGGTAGGACTATTTTGGCCAGGAATAGTGACTAAGTTCCTAAGCGCTATAATACATCACTTTGTATCATTGACACTTTTTTTTTCTCTTTCAACCTTTCTTTCTTTTATTCTACCACCCTTGTTCTCCTCTTTTGTTTTTCAATTTTAAGCACAACTCGCTTTTCAGCTTTCTTTTCCTTTTTCTTTTCATAACATACCTCTTATGATAGCACTTTCTTTTTCATAACACATTCAAGCACCATTACAATTTATAGCATCATACTCACCCAATTTCCTCTTATGTTGTCACATGACTTTTTCACTTTAAAGCACTTAGGAGTTTGGATCAAATTACGGTCTTGAAAAAAATGGATTAGGCTTACATACAAGGTTGTCAAAGAAAATAGGCTAAAGGCTCAAAAGGGTTTAACTAGGATGATGTCCATGGGTAGGTAAAACTGAAGGTAAACAAATATAGGTTGCCAAAGAAATGCCTAAATCATATCCTAAACTTACACTCCTTATTTTCGCTTTGCATACATACCAGGCAAGTTCTAGCATCAGCCACACACATAGAACATACGATTATCTCACACACACAAGGCACATGGTCGACTTGCTTGGAAGTAATATAGACTCTCGACCCAACAAGTGAAGGAATTTAACCACACAATATCACATAAAAAGTCACAACTGGAGCCTAAACGTCTCAATGGTCACAATTGTAGCACATACTCTTGTTATAATCTCATGCTGCCTATCAAAATAATTTCATGCGAAGCTAGAAAAAACAACAAAAACAAAAAACTAAAACACGAAAAAAATCAATAAACAAACATAGATGCGATAGAGAAGTATAGCATACGATACCGCCACCCCACACTTAAACGGGACACTGCCCTCAGTGGAAAATAAATACGAGGAACCTGGTTAGTCGGACTCTTCCTCGGGGGTCATACCCCATTCGTCGGAATCATCATAAGAGTCGTCGTCAGAGTTCTCCTCCTCGTCAGAGTCTGGCAAGCGTCGATCGTCATCAGTCGACACATCATCATCTAGAGGTTCCTCAAAGTATACGCCCACTCCACACATCTCCCGTGCATGTATTTTCATGGGATAGTCGTGGTCCAGCTGTTGGAGCTCTGCAGCAGTTGGAACACGTCCACCACTCATCATAGTAAATCGTGTCATGCCATAAAGATGACGGAAGAAACTCTCATCACGAGCATGTCTTTCCGCAGTAGTAAGGTTGACACCATGAGTTGTTTCAGCATCTTTGACTTTAGTAAGGTCAACCTTCTTTGGGTTATGTGGGAGTTTGTGGCCAACTGGTTCCTCTTCGATATCCTCCTTCCGCAAGATTGCTGTAAACAGATTTCCAAACGTGAAGTGGGACCTTTTGTGGAGTCTGGCCTTCCTCATGGTAGAGAAAATGATTGCCCCAAAGTTGATAGGGACATTCGTCATCAAAGCATAGACCAAACACACTTTATCTCTTGATATCTTGGTGTATTGAGTCCCAGGAATAAGGCATGAGTTGACAATACGCATCCAGATTCTTGCTTCCCTATTCAGTGAAGCATAAGGGAAGGTGTTGTGTCGTCCTGTGTCTTTATGTCTGCCCCACCTTGCCATCGATCTACTTCCACAAAGTGTGTGTCTAATTGCTCTATAAGGAGGCCTGCTTACAGCTCTTTGAATGGTGCTGGGTCGACCGAAGGTAAGCCAGGAAAAGAGTTGATCCAGTCCGCGTTGAGCTGTAACACTTGGCCCCGAATTTTGACTTCGTTGCCTGTTGTTTTCGGCGACCAGTTGGCGTAAAACTCTCTTGTCAAATCAAGATTACATTCTCCTATATCGCGGAAGATGAAATCCAGCTTCAATGCCATGATTTTCGCCAACATACGCGGCTCCTTCTTCGCTAAGGTGTCCTTATTGATCAGGTCGACGTGAATATATCTTCTTTCCTTGTTGTTCCTGTACCATTCTTTGGCTTCCTCCTCAAGAACCCATTTTATTCCAAACATTCTGCGGTGTAGTTGTGTTGAGGATGATTCTCCTTGGTCCTTTCTACCTCTCTTCTTGCCCTTTTGGGAAGTGGTAGCCTTCTCCTTGCCTTGCCTCGCTTTAGGTGCCATTGTACCTGAGACTAGAAATAGTGTTAATGACAGCACAATCTCAGTTGATACAATCTATAAACAAGCAGTAGGGGTACCACCCCACACTTAGTTTTGTTGACACAAATCAGTGAAGTGAAAGTAGTCGATTACTCAGATTTCGTCGACATACGTTTAAGGATTATATTCCGACAAGAAAATCAGTAATGTATTACTACTTGCAGCCATTGCACTACTTTCATGTTAGATATAACAACACTACTACATAGGGGTTGTAACATGGTATGGATGTTTTCAATAATCGCAACCTCCTAAGTCGGTAGGCAACTATAAGGCTTATCCCGATGAACGGGATAATCTAGCATGTAAGTATCCAAGTAACAAGATCATAACATGATAGTCAATGTTCATCACCATAGCAATTCCGCAAATCGTATAACAATGCTATTAAAACCAAATTCAAGTCGGAAACAAGTCAAGATTTTCCTACGTATATGTTTACTCACATGATTTTGTATCAACGATCAAAACACATGAACATCACCAATCAATTTTATACGATGTAGCAATTTATAATTGACATAGCAACGTAGTACTTACGAGAAATAAATGAAGAATAAGAGAGTACTTACTTGCTTGAAGCTTTTGGAGATGGTTTTGTGAATTGGAAGAGCAAAAAGAAAAATTTTGGGATGGTTTGGAGAGGGAATGCGGCGCCTTTAGGTTAATTTCTAGTGTGGTTATATTTCAAGACTAAGTCCCCTTTATATAGGAAGAGAATGGGTCGGGTTTTGACCCATTTACAATCGGTTTTGGAGACAAAAATGCTACATATGCGGCGCATAATGCTTGCAATAGTCATGGTATATGCGGCGCATAGTCTATGGCATTTAGGGACATATGCGCCGCATAGTCTATGGCATTTAGGGACATATGCGCCGCATAGTCTATGGCATATGAGATCCTGAGACCTAATGCTATAGCATAGGCGGCGCATAGTCAAAAGCATACTTAGGACTGGGCGGCGCATAGTGTATAGCACACTAGATTCCGAGACCTTAGGCTATAGGATAGGTTGTGCATCGTTCGTGGCCTAGTTTTACCTAGGCCTAGCCTTCCTCGATGCCTAGTTTGTCATGAGCAATGCTCAATCCATATCCTTATGCATCACTATTCCTAACTTACCAACTTTACCATACAATGCGTCCAAATCGTCAATTGAAATCAATCTCCTCGTTGAATACCTCTTGCACCTATTTTTGCTTAAAACCAAATGAAAACGATTAGTACGATGGGTTGCCTCCCACCAAGCGCCTTAGTTTTGGTCGTGGCACGACTCTTATTTTTGGATTTTCATTATCAAAAGCAAAACAAGTAAAAAAAAAAGAACGATAAAATGATAAAACGATGGGTTGCCTCCCATCTAGCGCCTTTTTTTATTGTCGTGGCTCGACATAGTTACCTCGAGTACTTAGACTTCGTCGATATAGATGATGGCCATAGAATTCATCGAGTCAAGAGGAACGATATAAGGCTTAACACGTTGGCCATTCACCTTGAAGACAACACCATTATTATCTTCCAATTCAACTACTCCAGACGAGTAGACTTGGATAACTTAGTATGGACCACACCACTTGGATTTTAACTTACCTGGGAAGATCTTCAATCTGGAGTTGAAGAGAAGTACCATATCACCCCTTTGGAAGTTTCGTCGAATAATCCGCTGATCATGATACTTTTTCATCCGCTCCTTGTATAGGTCTGACCTTTCATATGCATGGAGACGGAATTCATCTAGTTCGTTCAGCTTCTCCAACCTCAGATTATTCACATCATCCCAATTCAAATTTAATTGCTTCAATGCCCACAATGCCTTGTGTTCGAGCACAATGGGTAAGTGACAAGCCTTCCCATAAACTAGTTGATAAGGGGACATGCCAATTGGCGTTTTGAATGCAGTCCTGTACGCCCATAGTGCATCGTCCAGCTTCCGAGACCAATCCTTCCTATTAGCATTTACCGTCTTCGCAAGGATTTTCTTGATCTCTCCATTGGAAACCTCTACCTGTCCGCTAGTTTGTGGGTGATAAGGTGTGGCTACGTTATAATGCTTGACACCATATTTTGCCAACACGGACTTGAATAGCTTGTTGCAAAAGTGAGATCCTCCATCGCTTATGATAGTACGTGTTACTCCAAAGCGAGAGAAGATATTCTTTTTCAAGAACGCTACAACACGCTTTCCCTCATTGTCGGCCAACGCTACAGCTTCAACCCATTTCGAAACATAATCCACAACAACCAAGATGTACTTCATTCCAAACGAATTCACGAATGGACCCATGAAATCAATACCCCACACATCAAAGAGTTCTACCTCAAGAATTTTGGTCATGGTCATTTCATGGTGTTTTGAAATCGCACCTTGACGCTGGCATTGGTCACACCTTCTAACATAGTCATAGGCATCTCTGAATATCGAAGGCCAATAATAACCACTTTGCAATACTTTTCTGGCCGTCCGATTGCCTGCGTGATGTCCTCCAACTTGCGAAGTGTGGCATGCTTCCAATATATTAGGCACCTCTTCATGGGATATACATCGTCGAATGATACCATCCGCACATCGTCGAAACAAATAAGGCTCATCCCAATAGTAGTGTTGTACGTCATGCATAAACTTCCTCCTTTGGTGGTAAGATAAATTGACAGGTATCACATTACTCACCACAAAATTTGCAAAGTCGGCATACCATGGTAATTTCTCTATTGTTGTCGCTAATATCTCTTCGTCCGGGAATGCATCATCAATCTGAATTTCAGGTTGCGCCACATGCTCATTCTCAAGTCGAGATAGGTGATCAGCCACTTGGTTCTCGCAACCTCGTCTATCTTTGACTTCGAAATCAAACTCTTGCAGCAGCAATACCCATCTAATCAACCTTGGTTTTGCATCCTTCATTGTCATTAGATACCTAAGAGTTGCATGGTCTGTATGAACGATCACCTTAGTACCCAATAGATAGGCACGAAACTTCTCAAATACATACACAACCGCTAGGAGCTCTTGTTCAGTAACTGTGTAGTTCCTTTGGGCTTCATTTAGGACCTTACTCGCATAGTAGATAGGATGAAATAGATTCTCCTTTCTCTGACCAAGTACAGCACCAACGGCTACACCACTAGCATCACACATGACTTCAAATGGGAGAGTCCAATCTGGTGCTACCATAATAGGGGCTTCAATGAGTTTTCTTTTAAGGAATTCGAATGCCTTTAAGCAATCGTCATTGAAGTCAAACTTTGCATCTTTCTCCAATATTTTGCACAATGGACTCGCAATTTTGGAGAAATCTTTGATGAACCTACGATAGAAACCAGCATGGCCAAGAAAACTACGAACTCCTTTCACCGAAATTGGAGGCGGTAGCTTCTCAATAACCTCAATTTTTGCTCGGTCAACCTCTATTCCTCTTTCAGAGATCTTGTGCCCAAGAACGATTCCTTCTTTTACCATGAAGTGGCATTTCTCCCAATTCAGTACAAGGTTGAACTCTACACATCTTTGTAATGCCATCCTCAAGTTTGCCAGGCATGCTTCAAAAGACTCACCAACAACTGAAAAGTCGTCCATAAATACCTCCAAAGTGTCTTCAACCATATCAGAGAAAATAGACATCATACAATGTTGAAAGGTGGCTGGTGCGTTACATAACCCGAATGGCATACGTTTGAAGGCAA
Organism: Capsicum pubescens; assembly: GCA_030864215.1. Lineage (NCBI taxonomy): Eukaryota > Viridiplantae > Streptophyta > Magnoliopsida > Solanales > Solanaceae > Capsicum > Capsicum pubescens. The sequence goes on along the minus strand of CM061545.1, from coordinate 35,115,409 downwards.
ACGTACCATATGGGCATGTAAACGTTGTCTTCTCTTGGTCTTCGGGTGCAATACAAATCTGATTATAGCCTGAATAACCATCCAAGAAGCAAAACCATCCTTTCCCCGCTAATCGATCTAGCATTTGGTCCATAAATGGCATTGGGAAGTGATCCTTGAGTGTCCAAGAATTCAGCTTGCGGTAGTCCATGCATACTCTCCATCCAGTGACGGGCCTGAGTGGAATAAGTTCATTCTTTGCATTCGCAACCACCGTCATACCTCATTTCTTGGGAACACATTGTACAGGGCTTACCCATGTACTATCAGAAATAGGATACACAACTCCTGCGTCTAACCACTTGATGATCTCTTTCTTCACCACTTCTTGCATAGGTGGGTTTAGACGCCTTTGATGCTCAATGGTGGGTGTGCAATTTTCTTGAAGCTGAATTTTATGTGTACAAATCCCAGGTGGAATACCAATAATATCCGCAATGGTCCATCCAATAGCTCTAACATACTTGCGTAGAATAGTTATAAGAGCTGCAACTTGTCGCTCACCCAAATCGGCTGCCACAATGACTGGAAGAGTGTTTCCGCTTCCTAACAATGCGTACTTCAAATGACTTGGCAGCTCCTTCAATTCTAACGTGGGTGGCTCTTCAATAGATGGCTTAGCTGGTGGTGTAGGCCGATTCTTGAGATCAAGATCCAGCTTCTTGGGAGTATAGCGATATGTTCCTAATCCCGATAGAGCACAAATGGCTTCTTCAGAATTTTCAGCATCTTCACTCTCTCCATTCATGAGCACAACCTCCAAGGGATCATCAATAATTTGCTCTTCTTCAAGTAGTTCTTTCTCGTCATCAAAGAAAACATCAGCCACCGAAAATACACTAAGATCTTTGGGTTGCTTCATTGTTTTGCAAACATCAAAACGAACCACTTCGTCATTTATTCGGAATGAAAGTTTATTAGCTCTCAAATCAATGAGCACACTTCCTGTAGCAAGGAAAGGGCGCCCCAAGATTATGGGAACCTCAGAATCTGCTTCACAATCCAAGATGACAAAGTCTGCTGGAAAGATAAATGAAGAAACTTTTACCAAGACATCGCATAGAATACCAACAGGTCGTTTTACCGACCTATCTGCCATGACGAGCCTCATATTGGTTGGAGTAGGATCTCCTAACCCCAACTTCCTGTAGATCGATAATGGAATCAAATTAATGCTGGCTCCTAAGTCACATAATGCTTTGGCAAAGTTCAAAGATCCGACGGTGCAAGGAATAGTGAAAGCTCCGGGGTCGGCCTTCTTCTGAACTATCGATCGGGTAGCAATTGCACTACAATGATGCACATCGTCTTTCAGCTCATAACTTGCTGCCCTCTTCTTTGTCAAAAGATCCTTCATGAACTTCGCATACCCAGGCATTTGTTCAAGTGCCTCCACCAATGGAACATTAATGGTCAGCTGCTTTAACATAGTCATGAATTTGCTGAACTTAGTGTCATCCGCCACCTTCTTCAGTCTTTGGGGAAAAGGTGGTGGTGGGTATGGAAGTGTTCTCTCCACGGTTTTCTTCTCCTCTTGCTTCCGTTTTTCCATTTTTTCAGGCTGCACATCACTGGGCGTGACGTCCTGGACGTCAGGACTGGTTGTTGCGGCATCTTCTCCTTTTGCGTTATCAACCATGTCCGCAACTTCGTCAGCCACTTGCTTGCCTTTTGCTGAAGTTTCCAGCACCTTACCACTTCTGGTAGTGATGGCCATGCATGACCCATCATTCCTTGGGTTTTGCACAGTATCGCTAGGTAAAGTGCCAGCCTTTCTTTGTTTGAGTGCTGCTGAAAGTTGGCTCAATTGCTGCTCTATTTGCTGGATTGAAGTGGAATGAGAATCAACTAGTTGTTTCATGGAGGACAAATCATTAATTACCTCAGTAACTCCTGCGTTCGTTGCTTCCACTTCTTTCAGTAGTTTAGCCATCATGTCTTCCATACTTCCAGAATTAGATGTGGTGATATCACGTCTACCAGGGGGAACGTACAAACCACTCTTTTCATTGTTTTTCTTCCAACTACCTTGGTCTTTGCTTCCAGATTTATCATAATAGTTCCGACCTTGGTTTCCTTGGGTATTCCCACGGAAACCCCCCTGATTGTTCAAGTAGTTGGCCTCCTCTTCCGAATCAGATTCGTCTCTTCCTTTTAGCGCCACAGCTTTCACTTTTTCGGTCTTCCCTGATAATAAATGCTTTGTCAAAAGATCCACTTGCGTTTTCATGTGCGCTAAATCTTGATCACGTTCTTCTTGTCTTCTTCTTTGGTCTGCAGTCATGCCTATAGATAGAGTGGGGCTTGCTACCTCGGAATCCCTGGTATGCCAAGCTCTACTTTGTTTCATCATGCGATCTAGCATATTGCTTGCTTGACCAAAGGTGAGATCCATAAAGGATCCTCCAGCTGCGTTATCCACCACTGGCTTAGTTATTGAATTCAAGGCTCTATACAATATCTCCATGAGGTGAACATTAGTCATGTGATGGTTTGGGAATCTCGCTAGCTTTGTCTTGAACCTCTCCCATGTTTCATGAAGAGCTTCAGTGGGAAGCTGACGAAAGTTGCTGATTTCATCTCTCAATTGTGCCCTTTTGGAAGGCGGAAAGAATCTTTCTAGGAAAGCGTCTCTCAATTGCCTCCAATTTGTAATTGAATCAGGAGTCAGCCCATTCAACCATAGTGTTGCCTCCCCAGACAGAGACAATGGAAATAGACGTAATCGAATTGCATTCTGACCAACACCAGGATTGTCAAAAGACTTGCATGTAGAAATAAAGTTAATGAGATGCATATTCTGATCATCGCCTGCTAGTCCACCAAACAATCCCTTGAGTTGCAATAACTGAATCATGGTGCTTGTGATGTTGAACTTGGCTCCGGGCGCTAATGGTGGGGGAATAATAGCTCCTGTGGCTCCGGCTCCATCAAGATCATCATCATCATCGTCGAAAGCTGGTTGCATGGGTTGGCGATCATACCTAAACCGAGCTTGTCGACCTCTTCTGTTGGCAGGTGTTGTGATTTCAGCATCATGCCTTGGGTTTAGTAATTCGTCATCACCTAAATCCTCATCGTCAGGATTTGTTGCTCGTCCAGGGTTATCAATGTTTTGCTGTTGAACCTGGGCTACGGCAAGGGCAGCCAATCTTGCTTGTTCCTGTTGAGCAGCCATCCTTGCGATTTCAGCTTGTGCTTCCATTCTACTAATGCGTTGTGGTTCAGGATTGATTTGTAATAGCGGTTGACCAGAACTTCGAGTATGGGGAATGCACTAAAATAAAAACCTGCAGTAGACAAAAACAAAAACTAAACGTAAAAGTACGAGAATCTTTGACCAAAGGGTCTAGTAATTATCACGAACTTGATTGACACTTGTATTCCCCGGCAGCGGCGCCAATTTTTGATAACGCTCAATCTACAGCTCTCGTAGGAGTGTAAAGCGGTCGTTAGGAAATATAGAACCCAACCTGGGTTGGGTATCGATCCCACAGGGAATAGCTTGGTCAACAAGTAAGCAACGATTACTAGACTTTTAGTGCAAGTCTCGTAAGAAGGGGGGTTTGTAATGTGTAACCAAATTATTAAAGCAAAAACTGAAAATAGCAAAGTAAAAAGAAAGAATGTTTAGTAGGTTGTGAACAATGAGAATTGAGGCGTTGGGGTTATGTCCACCTTCTGAGGTATACGTCTCTATTGGCTATGAGTGTGTAGAATTCTGACATGCAACTGCTCATAGAGAATTGTATTCGATGGTAAATCCAGGCGTCTTTTGACCTATTCGAGGATTATTTCACTTTAACTCTTTCGAGCTTAAAGCGTGTCTAACGGTACGAATTCTCCAAGAGGTTAGTCCAGTTACGGCACTAGCTTTTTAGTAGGGAATTTTAGGGGGTGACCCTACTACCTTGACATTATCTCTTTTCCAGACAAATAACCTTTCTTTCGAATAAGTTAAATGTTATACTGGCGTATTCTTGCGTTTGCAACCACAAAGAATGTAGACTAAGATGAAGAGAATAATGATATAAGCAGTATACGTGTCGCGAACTCACAACCTCACAGCAATAGATAGTATCTCATACGGCTTCCATAACCCCAACAGAGAAGTTTAGTTACCCATAAATGCGAAGGAGATCACGATTGACATTGTTGTTATACCACAAGATTGAGTAATTTCGTGTAGTTTAGGTGGTAGGCGTGAGGCGTGAATTCCTAGGCAAAGTAACGATTCTCTGGTTATGGAATTTAAGAATAGAAGAGTAGAAGAAGAAAAATAGAATTAATGGAAGAATTAGAAGATGTAAGAAGATGATGTTAAAAGTAGAATGAGAGTTGTAATTCGAAGTTGTAAAATCTCTAGCAAAATAGGGTATTTATAATACCCATATCCTAATCCTATTAGATAAATAAAATATCTAACCAAATCCTACTAGGCTAATGTAATACTTAACCCAATGTACTAGGTTAATGTAACATTATCATAATCCAAATAAACTAATGAAATACATAACCCAATTGTACTAGGTTAATGTAACATTATCATAATCCAAATAAACTAATGAAATACATAACCCAATTGTACTAGGTTAATGTATCATTGTCCAAATCCAACTAAGTTACTGCAAATCCCCAAAGTCTTCAGAAATGTTGTTTTAGCCCGGGACAGATTTTCCATGCAGCAGTTTTGGTCCTTAGGCGTGTAAACTCCCTTCCCTTCCTTCGTGAGCTTTCTTTTGTGTCAAGTAAGCCATAAAATGCTGAATTCTGCATCATTTATACCTGAAACTTTACTAATCATGTTCGTTAGCTCATTTACAGGAAAAAGGACTAAAAGTGCATGAAATATATACTTTGTTCTCAAAACTAGGCTAAAATATGGGCAAAATATATTGATATAGGCGTGTAAATTCGCCTATCATCAGAGACCCAAACTAACTATGCATCTAATCAAAAATCGATATTCTTATGGAACTATCCAAATCACCATCCGCACTCAAAACTAAAAATATCGATCGAAGACAAACTCATGGATTTTAAAGCCTCTAATAGTCTCAAACTCTCTCAAATCACTCTTGAATGAATCAAAAACCATGCCAACCATCTGCACAACTAACAAATAGTGTGCAACAACTACAAATAATGTTAAATGGGTCAAAATAAAAATAAGGAAAAAATTACAATTATGGTTGTCATAATCATCTCTCTTGATCACCTTTCAACACCTTGTCTTGAATTATGCACAACTTTTAGTCTTCAAACTGTTTATCCCTTATCTGCAATATCAAAAGTGACAATGGCTCAACAGAAGCGAAAACCCCTACTAGGCTTAGAAATATCTAATATCACAAATTCATTGGTCAGACTCTGAACATCTATAGTGAAAGCTCATTTCTCAGCTAACAAAAAAGCAAGGCTACTCATACTCACCACCTTCCCACTCAGGGCATCTAGGGCATTGCTTAAGTGATAAAGAATAGTTATGTGATAGTATTTCAATAACTCCAACCATATGTGTTGTCTATTAAGTCCTTCTAATTGAATATGTACTGTAGGTCATGATGATCTATGAACCCTTCGCAATAAACCCATAATAGTACCTTCAGCAATTCAAAGCAAATTCTATTGTTGTCAACACTATGTCAGGAGTAGGGTAGTTCTTTTTATGAGTTTTTAACTACCTCAAAGTGTAGGATATAACCTTTCCCCTCTATATTAAAACTCCACTAAATCAAACTCTCAAAGCATAACAATACACTGTAAATCCTTCACCTTCCACAGATAAGATCAAGATAGGTGTTGAAGTCAACTAGATCTTGAATTTTTGAAGATCGCCTCATACACTTTGGACCACTGAAAAATAATATTCTTTTGAGTCAAATTTGATGAATTTTTCAAGGTATTTATTAAAGGTAATTAGAAAAAAGTGTAACACCCTGAATTTTTGGTCCTTGAAAATTTCTGAAATTTTCTCCTCACTATCCTAACTATGACTCGCCTTATGAGTCATAGGGTTTCTTGATGGTTCATATAAACCTAGTTGTAAGGTGTCCAGTAAATAGTGCTTAAGTTTCTGTTCTGAGTACGACTTGGGGACACGAGTCATAAAGATCCATGATGAGTCGTTGGACTCAAATCATAGCCTACAATGTATATGTGTGGCTAAATTTTATTTTGAGTATGAGTGGCTCACTACGAGTCATGAGGACTCATTACGAGTCATTTGGTGCAAGTCATAGGGTTTTTAGTGTAAGGATCAAGTGGTTCTGTCTTGGATACGACTTGGACCCTATGATTCATAGGGTCACGATACGAGTCGTATGAAGTAAGTCGTAGGGTTAACAGTATGGGTGCCCCCTGACACTGTCTTGGTTATGAATCTTGGTGATGAGTTGTAAGGTTTGGTTATGAGTCACCTGGTGACCCGTAGTCACTGATGATACTTTTCCATCTTTTAAGTTGCGGGCACTTTAGACATTTCCCACTTTAACCACTTAGACCCCACATTCATAAAATATCTTTGGGGAATTATTTACACTATTTACCATATTAAAGACTATCTTTATTCTCTCTAAATCCCCTTAAGCAAGATACTTAGGATTTTCAAGAAGTAGGTCATCCAAGGGCGCAAGGGTTGAATTCTTTCTGTGAAACATGGTATTTCAGGCATGTTACTCTTTCCTAATTGCTAATTTTGTAAAAACATGTGATTTAAAGTATTGTTCAGGAGATATTGATGTTGTTTTTGAAACAAGGGTTGAGGGTTTTAAATGTTTATTGATTGAACAATGTTTCCCATGGCTTACATCTGATTTTCTATGCTTTAATTATGGTTTTGAACTTGTGGGTGCATGAGTATAGTGAATGAATTAGGGTATTGTGATGTTCCACAGACTTGTGACTTTTGAAGTGGTTATGACATCAACCCCATATTGTAAAATTAGTTTTGAATATGAAAAGTATGCATATTTAACTATTCTTGAAGTTTTGCATAATGTGAAAAACTAATGAGGCATAATGGTTTTGAATCAAAACCTTGTGGGTTTTGTGTTTTCACAAGTTATTGCATAATTGAACCAAGGGGGTTGTGAATTTCCCCAAGTGATGTAATTGTTTTGGCATGTTGTTGTTACCTTGAAAGTGTAGTTATTACGATGATACCAACAATGTATGCCTTAATGTGAAATATGGTTCAATGAATGTGTCACGACCCAAGGCTACCCCCAAGCCGCGACAACAGTGCTTATGATCTCAAGTGGCTACAAGCTAACATGTGTGCAGAAAATAAACTGCTAAATGTAATATTGGTCTAAATATTAAAAATGCGGTTCAACCACACGTCTAAAAAATTTGATGAAATACTGAAAATCTAACTTGTCAATTTAAACAGCTGATAATACTGAAAAAACTGGTAAGCTGAAAACTCTCAAACTGACTGTCTAATTATCTAAAATGCCTCTAACTGACTGACTGAGGAGTTGATAGGACAAGCCCCCAACTAACTCTAACTGACTGAACATAATGAAATACTGAAGTACTGAATGAAAGATAATATGTTCTTTATGCATGAGGATAGGATACTGAGTAGTGATGGTTGTCTAATTATGGTTGAATCCGAACATATGATATAAGACATCATAGTGCAAAGAAGAGTATGCAGTCAGTACTTTGAATATACTGGTTTATAAGATAAGGTCTGGCTGAAATGCATGGGGTACTGTGTACATAAGATAAGGGCTAACTGAACAACATGAAATAACTGAGCATGAATGCATAAAAACTATAATATCTGAGAATGCGAGACCAAGCAGATACAAATTGCTAAAATAATCTATAAACTGAAACACTAAAATTTGTATAACTAAATAACTGTGAATCTGTATGCTTTGGTCAAGAAAACCTGAACTAAATATACACTGAATATTGTACTGATATTGTGGGAGGTATCATGTAACTGGCATGCCCCAATCTGAGCTAATCGGGGTCCAACATGTAACCCAAGTTGGAAGGGTGTCAGTATCATCCCACGGGTACTAACATTGGCAGTGTGGATCCAATAAACAGGTGTCCTGAAGGACTAAGGAGTCACCCTTAATGGGCAGGTTCTATAATTAGATATGTTTCACCCTCAACTGGCAGGTAAACACTCTGACAACCCTCAACTGACAGATAGATATCTCTAACCTATACTGGCTACGTAGTTTTGGAACTCAGGGATTTCTACATAGGTTCACACCCTCTACTGCTAGGTGAGCCCCCATCCCTGGGTTCTCTCGGTGCTAAATCCTACTCTAACTGAACAAACACTGGAACTGAAATTGGACTGAGTTTAACTAAACATGATTTCATCACTGATAGTGCTCATTATAAACATAATAACTGAATAGATAGGAATAATCATGGTTTAACTGAATCGTACTTGAAAATTTGAAAATTATGTAAAACACGTAGGAATTAGGTATTCATAACCCACTAACACTGAATGATCATTGAATGTAATAACAAGATGAAAATGATAGTAAATGATCATGGTTCAAAACCCATAAGCATAGACATTCCATCAAACATGTGGGGATCATAAATTTAAACATGGGAATGCCTTAAGTAGGGGAAAACAACATGATTACATGACTAGAATCAGAAAGTTGCGGATTTAACATGGAATTCACTTGAATAAAGCATGGGAAAACTTGAATTCATAACATAAGGAATTCAAAATCTTACATGGAATCATACATGGGCTGAATTGAATTAATATCACCATGGAAACATGAATTAAACCTACTTAAGCAATACAAAATATCATAATAATAGAAAAATCCATCCTTTAACTGAAAAGAGGATTTTTGGGCTTCATGGGTGAAAGAAACTCATGAATGAACAACCCATATACCTTAAACTTTTAACTTGAAAGATAAATACCAATGTTGATGCTTTCTTGAAGGTTCTTGAACTTGGGGAACTTGAATTCTTGATTTCTTGGGGATAAAGGAATTGAATTTGTGTTCTTGGGGAAAAGAAATGGTTTTCTTGCGAGGATAATTGGAGAAGAAGGGCAAAATTATGCCCTAACTGATGCCCATGTCATGTTATGAATGATTGGGTTAATGGGGAAAAAACTAAATTGCCCCTCAGTTATTTAAATACAAAATTGGACACAACAACATCATCGCGATGTAGTACAATTATGGTCATTGAATTCCATCACCGCGACATGATGAACATGAGTTCATGACTTTTATTGTGCCGCAACACTATCGCGGTGACCCTCTGGTTTTACGATCCAAACATGACCCAAACCCCGTCTGAAAAATCCAAAACTTCACTGAGATATGCTCCTTACATACCTGAACAAGAATTAACTCAAAAACCAACATATCGGGGTTGGGAAGACCAAGTTAAAAATCCTCCAAGTTTATAAGCCTTACAAAATAACTAAGTCCTCAACACTTAGTGAAATTTTCAAGCCTTAAGCCCCTTATGCATGCAACTAGAAGCTAAACTGATCTAAGAATAGTATAGGGTATTACAATATCTCCCCCTTGGGAACATTCGTCCTCAAATGAGACTGGTTAGACTGAGAGTACTGAACTAATGTAACTAAGATCACATACTGAACATGCATGACTGGAAACATGATTACATAACTGAGTCTAAAATATGATACATGAGATGAACTAATTTTGTGAATGCATACAATTATGTGAGATTGATTAAATAGCTGGAACTGAGAATGGAAAAAAGTAATTCTAAGGAAAACGGTTACCTTAAGCTGAGCCTGAGTTTGCGGAGAAAAGATGAAGGTACTTGGTATGTATATCTTCTTCTGCTTTCCAATTCGCTTCCTCAATGCATTGATTTCTCCATAAAACTTTAACTAAGGGAACTTCTTTGTTCTTTAGTCTACGAATCTGACGATCAAGGATCTCAACTGGGACTTCATCGTAGGAAAGACTATCCTGAACATTTGTGCTTTCTAAAGGAACAACAATAGCTGAATCACCAATCCATTTCTTTAACAATGAAACACCGGATGTACTGAAGCCAAATCTGCAGGCAACTCTAGCTCATAAGCTACATTCCCAAAATGGCTCAAAATTTTATAAGGGTCGACATAGCGAGGACTGAGCTTTCCCTTCTTTCCAAATATCTTTACTCTCTTCATCGATGAGATTTTAAAATAAACTAAGTCACCAACCTCAAACTCAAAATATTTTCTCCTTACATCTGCATAGGATTTCTGACGGCTTTGGGATATCTTTTGTTTCTCCCTAATCAACTGAACTTTCTCCATCGCATCAAATACTAAATCTGGCCCTATCAAAGTAGCCTCACCTTTCTCAAACCAACCAATAGGAGATCTATATCTCCTCCCATATAGAGCCTCAAATGGAGCCATTTGAATACTGGAGTGATAGCTATTATTGTAGGCAAACTCAATCAAAGGTAAGTGGTCATCCCAACTTCCCTTAAAATCAATAACACATGCCCTCAACATGTCTTCTAAGGTCTGAATGGTCCTCTCTGCCTGACCGTCTATCTGAGGATAAAAAGTTGTATTGAGATAAACTTGGGTACCAAGACCCTTCTGAATAGCCTTCCAAAATTAAGAGGTAAACTGAGTACCTCTATCTGAATTGATAGAAAAAGGAACTCTATGTAACTTAACCAACTCTCTAATATAATCATGGCATAATCCTCAGCTGAATATGAAGTATGAACTGGTAAAAAATAAGTTGATTTAATGATTCTATTCACAATGACCCATATCGAATCATGCTGGCAATGAATACGAGGCAAACCCGTTACGAAATACATGTTCACCACTTCCCACTTCCAAGTGAGGATTTTGAACTCTTGTAATGTACCACTAGGCCTCCGGTGCTTAACTTTAACTTGCTAAAAGTTTGAACAGTTAGCTACAAATTCTCCTTCTTTCTTCATACCATTCCACCAATAGATTTTCTGTAAGTCACGATACATCTTAGTGGCTCCTGGATGAATGAAATATCCCACACCATGCACTTTCACCAAAATCCACTACCTCAAACCATCAATAATAGAACACATAACCTGCCCTGACGAAGCACACCATCTCCCCCTTGGGAGAAAACCTCTACTTTCTGATCTCTAACTGTTTCCTTCAGCCTAACATAACTGCCATCCCTATCTTGCTTTTCTTTTACTTTGGCAACCAATGAACATTCTGAACCATTCTAAACCCATATACTACCCTCGGCTGAATCAACCAACCAAATGCCTAATCTAGCAAGCTGATGAACCTCCTTGACTAACTTCTTCTTATACTCATCAACATGAGCAACACTATTCATAGATAATCTACTAAGGACATCTTCCACTATATTTTTCTTGCTCGGATGATACAACACACTCATATCATAATCTTTTAACAACTATAGCCACCTTCTCTATCAAAGAATCAAATCTTTCTGCGAGAACATATACTGCAAACTTTTGTGATCCGTGAACACATAAACATGAACCCCATAAAGGTAATGCCTCCAAATGTTCATGGCAAAAACAACAGTTGCCAACTCAAGATCATGGGTATGATAATTCTTCTGTTGGGATTTAAGCTGCCTAGAGGCATATGCTATGACCTTACCTCTCTACATTAATACACAACAAGGACCAACTCTGGAAGCATCACAGTAAACTATAAACTCATCTGAACCATCTGGCAAAGTCAAGACTGGGGTTAAAGTGAGTCGAGTCTTCAACTCTTGAAAACTCTTCTCACAAGAATCTGACCAATGAAGTTTGACTTTTTTCTAAGTTAATCAAGACATAGGGGATGAAATATAAGAAAATCCTTCAAAAAACCATATATAATAGCTGACCAAACCCAAGAAACTCCTAATATCTTATGGAGAAATGGGTCTGGGCTAGTTTCTCACTGCTTTGATCTTTTAAGGGTTAACTCGAATGCCATCACCGAAAATAATATGGACAAGGAAATCTACTGATCTTAGCCAAAACTCACATTTACAGAACTTAGCGAACAATTGATGAGTTCTAAGGGTCTGTAATACGATTCTCAAATGGTTTGCATGATCATTTTCATTATGAGAATAGACAAGAATATCATCAATGAAGACTATGACGAACATGTCCAAGTACTACTTGAACACTCTGTTCATCAAGTCCATGAAAGCTGCAGGGGAATTCGTTAGTCCAAAAGACATAACAAGGAATTCAAAGTGACCATACCGAGTTCTGAAAGTTGTCTTCGGAATGTCATATTCTCTGACTCTAGGATGATGATAGCCGGATTTGAGTTCTATCTTAGAGAAATAACTGGCACCCTGAAGTTGGTTGAAGAAGTCATCAATCCTAGGGAGCAAATACTTATTTTTGATGGTGACTTTGTTCAACTGATGGTAATTGATGTGAATTCTAAGAGAACCGTCTTTCTTACGCACAATCAAGATTGGAGCGCCCCATGGGGAAATACTAGGCCTGATGAATCCTTTATCTAATAGATCCTTCAACTGTCCTTTTAATTCTCTAAACTTAGCTAGAGCTATTCTGTAGGGCAGAATAGAGATAGGCTGGGTATCTATAAGGAGATCTATTTTGAAGTCAATTTCCCTTTTGGGAGGAACTTTAGAAAGGTCTTCAGGGAACACATCTGGAAATTCCCTTACTAATGAAACTGACTCAAGACTAGGAGTCTCAGAACTAGAGTCCTTGACTTGAACAAGATGGTAAACTCACCCTTTAGATATCATTTTTCTTGCCTTAAGGTATGAAACAATCTGACCCCTGAGCACAGAGATACTACCCCGTCATTCAATGATTGGTTCATTGGGAAACTAAAACTGAATGACTCTATTTCTACAATCAACTGAGGCATAACATGAGTGGAGCTAATCCATGCCGAGAATGACATCAAAATCACTCATCTCTAACTCTATAAGATAAACTGAGGTAATTTTCTGAGATATCGTGATCGAATAATTTTTGTAAAACTGTCTAGCTATAATTGATTTACCCATTGGGGTAGACACTGAGAAAGGTTCTGCTAGAGATTGAGGATTGACACTAAAGTCAACTGCTATATAGGGGGTTACAATGAAGAGTGAAACCCTAGGGTCTAATAAAGCTTAAATATAGAGATGAAAGACCTGAAACATACCCATAACTATATCAGAAGAACTTTCCTGATCATGCCGGGTCTAGAGTTCATACAACCTATTCTGATGCTTTCCATTAGTTGAGCTGGAAGCGGCACCCTGCTGAGTCGGAAAACTGGCTGGAACTGGAGGACGGTTGGACTGACCCTTCTGACCAACCTTTGGGAAATCTCTGACCCTATGGCCTAGCTTTCCACATCCAAAAGACACATCACTGCTGGATTTACACACACCCTGATGATGCCTACAATATTTCCTCTCAAAGCAGATTGGTACGAATACTGTTCATACTACCCTAGGACTTAGATCTTAGCGCTCTATCCCAATTGTCTTGCCTAAACTTAGGCACTGGCGCACTAGCTGAAGATGAAGCTGGGGATGAGAACTTCTGACGAGACTGAGAAAAGTTACCACCTTCCGACCTTGGATGAGAAAACTTAAAACTACTTGTTCTATCCTTCTTATTCTTTCTTTCTTTCTCCTTAAGCTTCTCCTCCTCAATCTGCTGAGCATGAACCATTAGTCTAGATAAGTCCATCTCCTTAATCAACATGGCAGTCCTACACTCCTTAACCACACTATCAGCTACACTATACACGAACTTACTCATTATAGACCTATTATCTGCAACCATATTAGGAGCATACCTCACCAACTGAGTAAAATTAAGAGAGTACTCCTTCACACTCATGCTTCCCTACTTCAAATTAATGAAATCCTAAATCTTAGCCTCCCTCAACTCTTATGTAAAGAACCTATCTATAAAAGCCATGGAAAATTCCTACTACTCAACCGGCCCTAGAATAACACCACAGTCCTTCTTCCACTGCTTAAACCAGGTGTAAGCTACATTCTTCAACTAATATGTAGCCAACTCTACACTCTCACTCAAAGTGATGCCCACAATATCTTTCACCTTTTGAACTATATCAAGAAACTATTGCGGATACTCTTTAGACTTGGGTCCTAAAAATAAAGGATGATTCATTTGGGTGAAATACCGAATCCTAGCTGCAGTTGTATATGCCACTGGATTGGTTTGGGCAACAGCTCGCTGATTGTGCTGAGCAGCTACTGATTAGGATAAAGTAGTAAAAGAATCTTTGAACTCAACGTGAAAGACATGTTCATTCAGGGGATCTTCCTAAACAGGTGGAGGTATGGGCTAGTCCCTATTCCTTCTTCTGTTATTTTTTCTAGGAGTCAGTCTATCAACTATATAAAGGATGAGTTAGAAAGAGAGTTTTAATAAAGCTCATGCTCATTCGCACGACATGAATACTGAAAGAATGAAAACTTTTCCTAAAACATCATGTAGCCTCTTGTCCATAAGTGTGGCGCACTTCACACCCATGCATAAGACTCTAACGTAACGCAGCTTTTAGACACTCTAAGATATTGTAAAACCTTTGGCTATAATACCAAGTTTTGTCACAACCTGAGGCTGCCCCTAGTCGCGACAACGGTGCTTACGATCATAAGTGACCACGAGCTAACCCATGAGCTGGTACCTGTTGTGAACACTAAATAAAGTAAAAATAGTACACATGTGTGAAAGATAAATTGATGAATGTAATACTGGTCTAAATACTGAAAATATGGTTTAACCACATGTCTGAAATATTTGATGAAATACTAAAAATCTAACTTGCCAATTTAAAATAATAGATAATACTGAAAAGACTGATAAGCTAAAAACTATCTAACTAACTATCTAATTGTCTAATTTTCTAAAAATCCTCTAGCTGACTGACTGAGGAGTTGATGGGATATACCCCCAACTAAATCCGACTAACTAAACATAATGAAATACCAAAGTACTGAATGAGAGATAATATATCCTCGATGGATGAGGAATCACCACTAGGATGCTGAGTAGCACTAGTTGTCTAGCTGCGGTCGTGAAACTAAGCCTCCAAACTTATGATATAAGACATCATAGCGCAAAGAAGAGTATGCGGCCAGTACTTTGAATGTACTGGAATATGAGATGAGGTCTGGCTGAAATGCATAGGTACTGTGCATATGAGATAAGGGCTAACTGAACAACATAAAATATCTGAGCATGAATGCATGAAAACAATAATATCTAAGAATGCAAGACTAAGTAGATACAAATTTTAAATATAATCTGTAAACTGAAAGGCTTAAATCTGTATAACTGAATAACTGTGAATCTGTATGCTTTGGTCAAGAAAACTAAAACTGGATAGGCACTAAATATTGTACTGAGAGTAAGGGAGGTATCATGTAATTGACATGCCCTAATCTAAGCTAATCAGGGTCCAATCTATAACCCCAGTTGGAAGGGTGTCAGTATCGTGCCACGGGCACGAATACTGGCTATGTGGATCCACTAAACTGGTGTCCCTATGGACTAAGAAGTCACCCTCAACTGGTAGGTGCTCTAATGAGATATGTGTCACCCTTAACTGGCAGGTAAACACTTTGTCAACCCTCAACTGACAGGTAGATATCTTTAACCTATGTTGGCTACGTAGTTTTGGAACTCGGGGATTGCTACTAAGGGTCACACCCTCTACTGGCAGGTGAGTCTCCATCCCTAGGTTTGCCCTGTGCTAAATCCTACTCCCAACTGAACTGACACTAGAACTGAAACTCGACTAAGTTTAATCGAACATGATTTCATGACTGATAGTGCTTATTATAATCATAATAACTGAATAGATAGGAATAATCATGGTTTAACTGAATCATACTTGAAAATATGAAAATTATGTAAAACACATAGGTATAGGGTATTCATAATCCACCAGCATTGAATTATCACTGAATGTAATAACAAGCTTGATACCAAAATGACCAAGGAAAGACACCAAAACAGACCACAAATCATACAATACAGTCCACAAGGTACAAGAGACCAAATAGCTACAAGATGACAACTCAAGAACCCAAGATTAATAGGTGTTCAACACCAAAACAGCAGCTACACCAGAAGAACAAGATGATAACAATAGGTACGGAACACAAGAACAATGTAACAACAACACACGGCTTCACTAGAAACAACTACGAACTAGTACAACAATTACAGGAACAAAAGTTAGGAAGTGTGACATACAATATTACAAACAATAAAAACCAAGGTATATATTAAATACCAAGACCCTTAACACTCGTAATATCAACACCAACACTCTACGATGACACAAGAGGGTGTCCACCTCTCAAGCACCAAGGTTTCTAACAATGTTTTGCAATACTAGTGATTCCATACTAGTATCACCCTAGTTACGGTTGCTCTCACTCTCTCTAGAGGAGTTTCTTTCAATAACATTCAAAAACTAAGGAACTAAAACCCTACAAGGTTCTATTTATATTACATTAAAAAAAT
This sequence comes from Capsicum pubescens, assembly GCA_030864215.1. Taxonomy (NCBI): domain Eukaryota; kingdom Viridiplantae; phylum Streptophyta; class Magnoliopsida; order Solanales; family Solanaceae; genus Capsicum; species Capsicum pubescens. The sequence continues at coordinate 35,098,852 of CM061545.1, read as the reverse complement.
AAAAAAGATTAAAAGAACCTTTAATGACTAGTCTTCAAAATAGGTGCCCATTGAGGTCACCATATGGGCGGTTTTGGGGTTCCTTCACACTTAGACTTGTGCACTCTCTCGGTTGCCTTTAACATACTCAAAAAATGTTCATGATCATAATCGTACTTGTATCATCCTCTCCATCTTAAGAGGAATTTTCCCATAAATTCACGATCGCACCTTGTTCAATTGGGCACGTCAAAGAAACCACTCAAATCAGTCCGTAAAAACATGAAGATGGCACAAAACACTCCGCAAAATACATGAGGAACCCGAGATCTTAATAACACATCTCGTCCAACATATTTATTTTGAACCTCGGCTTTCTCTCCATCTTGAGACTTGTCTTCAATCTCATCCAAAACACATCCCACCTCTTTTCTTGGCGGCGGGTTCCTTGTGGTTCCCTACGTCTTCCCGTAAACTTCCCTTCCATCATATAAGCATCATTGTAGACTCCATGTCTCTTGTGTTCTTTTCCACTCTACTCTTCTATTTGGACATATCGTTTTTGGGAAGTGGAGTTTCAATTAAGAGGATTGTTTTTGTAATGTGGAGCTTCAGTTGTAGAGATTGGATGAGAGTAAATTGGCTTCCAAGTCCTTCTTGTTGTACTTGATCAAATTGAGAGGGAAGTGACCTATTTAGGTCTCGGGTTGGAGGGCATTTGGTGGCTTGGCTTATGTCTATGTCACTTGGTGGTGGTCTTGGAGGATTGATCATTTGAGGTAAAGTTTCGGGAGTAGAAACACAAGATTTCCTTCGACTCTCCACTCGATCTAACCTCTCAAGTATAGTAGACATATCCGATCTAATTTTTTCAAGGCCCGCATTCGCCTTAGCCATATCTTGGGAAATAGAATCAAGGTGGGCTAATGGCTTCCATTATGGCCAAAAAGTTAGCTACAAAATTAAAAAAAAAACATGTTAGTTGTACAAGAAGTGACGTGGCAGCCTTTGATTGGTTGCGGATAGTGACATGGCAGCCTTGGAATTGTTGTGAACTTTGAGAATTTTAGTGTTTGTCCAACTTGTGGAAGAGAAAAATCGGTTTTGGAGGGGAGACAACAAGTTTTTAGAGACTCTTTTCACATTCAAAAGGGTTGACTTGTCTTGCACCTTTTAGGCAAGACACTTTTTTGAAGGGTTGGTGGCCCTTTCCTATTTTGTCAACCTTGGAAAAGTTCTTTCTCTCTTTTGGAAACAAGCCTTTTTGAAAGATCTTTTGTCCCTTACTTCTTTGGTATAGCTTTGGGACTTGTTTCAAGACAAATAAGAGACTTCACTTCTCTCCACTAGTCTTTAAGATCAAACACCATTATTAAAAGTTCTTCTTGCCATAAGACATGAAGATGGTTCAAGAACATCAAGAACCTTCAATAGATATTTGAAGACTAAGGTTCAAATTGTACCTCCCAACAACAACAACCCCTCTTCAAACACAAATCCATAACAAAAATGCCAACAATACACCTCCAAATCTCAGATTCCACAACAACAATGCACCAAAAACGTCCAAAGTTTGGATCCACAAACCAACACCAACAATACTTCGGCCAATCCTTGAATCCGCACAACAACAACACAAATAAGAGTTCAACTTGGATCTTGACTCTATTAGTGTTGCAGAAGAAGAAACCAACACTAACAATAGTCAAAACACATGAAGTACTCCTAGATCTAGCATCCAAGTTTTGTCCAAGACAACAACTAGACACACTGTTGGCCAAGAACACAAGAAACAACTTCTACTCCTTTTTTTTACTAAGAGATCCCAAGATTGGTAGTGTAGGAATACAACCAGCCTTGCTTTGATACCAAATTATACCAAAACGGCCAAGGAAAGACACCAAAACAGCCCACAAATCGCACAAAATATTCCACAAGGTACAAGAGACCAAACAGCTACAAAATGACAACTCAAGAACCCAAGATTACGAGGTGTTCAACACCAAAACAGCAGCTACACCAAAAGAACAAAATGATAACAATAGGAACGGAACACAAGAACAATGTAACAACAACACACGACTTCACTAGAAATAACTACGAACTAGTACAACAATTATAGGAACAAAAGTTAGGAAGTGTGACATACAATATTACAAACAATAAGAACCAAGGTATATATTAAATACCAAGACCCTTAACACTCGTAATATCAACACCAAAACTCTACGATGATACAAGAGGGCGTCCACCTCTCAAGCACCAAGGTTTCTAATAATGTTTTGCAACACTAGCGATTGCACACTAGTATCCCCCTAGTTACAGTTGCTCTCACTCTCTCTAGAGGAGTTTCTTTCAATAACATTCAAAAACTAAGGAACTAAATCCCTACAAGGTTCTATTTATATTACATTACAAAAATAAGAGACAAAAGATTAAAAGACCCTTTAATGACTAGTCTTCAAAAATGGGCGCCCATTGAGTGCACCATATGGGCGGTTTTAGGCTTCCTTCACACTTAGACTTGTGCACTTTCTCGGTTGCCTTTAACATACTCAAAAAATGCTCATGATCACGATCGTACTTGTATCAAAGATGATAAACGGTAATAAAGGGTCATGGTTCAAAACCCATAAGCATAGACATTCCATCAAACATGTAGGGATCATTAATTTAAACATGGAAATGCTTTAAATAGGGGAAAACAACATGATTACATGACAAAAATTATAAAGTTGCGGATTTAACATGGAATTCACTTGAATAAAGCAAGGGAAAACTCGAATTCATAGAAGGAGGAATTCAAAATCTTGCATGGAATCATACATGGGATGAATTGAATTAAAATCACCATGGAAACGTGAATTAAACCCATGTTAAGCAATATAAAATACCATAATCATAGAAAAATCCATCCTTTAATTAAAAAGAGGGTTTTGGGGCTTTATGGGTGAAAGTAACCCATGAATGAATACCCTACATACCTTAAAATTTTAACTTGAAAGAGAAATACCAATGTTGATGCTTCCTTGAAGCTTCTTGAACTTGGGGAACTTGAATTCTTGATTTATTGGGGATAAACGAATTGAATTTTTGTTCTTGGGGAAAGAAAATGGTTTTCTTGGAAGGATAATTGGAGAAGAATGGCAAAATTATTCCCTAACTAATGCCCAAGTCGTGTTATGAATGATTGGATTGAGGGAAAAAGACCCAATTGCTCCTCAATCATTTAAATTCGAAACTGGACTCAACAACTTCACTGTAATATGATCTAATCATGGTCGTTGAATTCCCTCACCGCGATGCGATGAACATGAGTTCAGGACTATTATCGCGCCGCGGCCTTATCACGGTAACCCTCTAGTTCCGTGACCCAAACATGACCCAAACCTCAGCTAAAAAATATAAAACTTTACTGAGATATTCTACCTACATCCCTGAACATTAATTAACTCAAAAACTAACATATCGGGGTCGAGAAGAACAAGTTAAAAATTCTCCAAGTTTAAAAGATTTAAAAATGACTAGGTCCCAAACACTTCGTGAAGTTTTCAGGCCTTAATCCCCTTATGCATGCAACTAGAAGATGAACGGAGCTAAGAATAGTATAGGGTATTATAGAATAGGAATGTTTGATAAATATTTTTAATTGGGATTTAATAAGGGTTGCGTAGCTGAGTTGTGAAAGTGGAGGTCCTGAGGGACCAACACTGAAAACCGCAATTGTTGATGTGGAGGTCCATATGATCGGGTGGTTCGAGTCCCCCTTATTATTATCATATGATTGGAAGGTTTGAGTCCCTATATTATATTACACTATTTTGTGCTTGTGTCTCCTTGATATGCCGGGAGGTTTGAGTCCCCCATAGTGCATATATATACCCTCTAGTTCATGTGGCCTCAAGAACTGGGGCCCTACCAATTGGGGGAGAGATGGGCCCATATAGACCATAGGTGCCTTCATATGTTATGACGGTTGAGCAACATAATCTAGGCTAAAGTTTTAAAGTACTTGCTAAGCCTTATTCCCCATCCCAGTATGTGATATTATGTAAATATGCATCTGTTTATGACATTTTGCATTGGATTTTGAATTGTTACACATGGTATTATTTTACTCTTTATCCCTGAGTTATATACTAGCATTCACCCCGCTAACTATCTTCGGTCGCTGTATCCCCATGAGATGCAGGAACTGGACATACTTCTACTTCTCCTACTCAGTGATTAGGATTCAGAATTAATTCGTGAGTTGAGATTGAAGTAGTGAGCTTCCATACATCGGAAGTCTACATTTCATATTTTGGTTTCTTATGTCTCAGACTGTTTAGACTTGTTTTTGGCTATAGTCGGGGGGCATGTACCGACATATTATTGACGTTCAGTTTTGGATCTTTTGTTAGAGCTTTGTTGGATTACTACGGACTTTGATGATATTGATCGATTATTTTGGCCGATTCTGGTTATCGGTCATAGACTTATCTTTTATTCTTTAATCTTACCCCATGCTATCTTGTTATATGTTCAGAATTCATCCAACATTGGGGACATCATGTTGTTTGGTTAGGAGTAAAGGGGTGGTCTCCGGTCCCCGTGGACTTTAGATTCCCGTCATGGACAGGCACTAGTTCGGGACATGACAAAAAGACTCTTTATTTTTAAGAAATAAGTAATTTCTTAAGAAGTGTATCCAAACTAAAAAAAATCACTTCTTTAGAAACAAAAGGAGTATCTAACAACCATCAAGGCATGGTTAGACCAGTTTGATCAGTAGCATTGGAATTGAAGGCATCCCTTTTCGGTGGATACTACATGTCTAAGTTAATCACAGACAACGCATAGCGTACTTGAAGCCTTGATAAACAATCTGTTGGTGATGGCCGCAAATCCAAATTGTTGAAATGGATTGCTAGTGAGTTTCAAATTAAACGGTTTTTTTCTAATTCTTTCTTATTATTATTATTATTATTATTTGGTAATTAAACATTTTATTTATTTACCAAGTGGCATTATATAACAAATTTAACAATCTTGGACATTAGCCCCAATCTTTCTCACTAGTGTCTCATCTACCTATTCCTTATCTAAGCATTACATTAGCACCTAGGAATTACATTTAGTTCTAATAGTTTAGCAAGAACTTTGGGTTGATGGCTCCCTCTTCCAAGAACATCAAGAATTATCTGCCTGGTTATAAGCTCCTTTGGTTTTTATTTGTGTTGAAATATTCTACTGTTATGCTCCATCCATATACTATGCACAGCACCAGCTAGAACCATTTTATAGACTTGTTCCTTACATCCGTTACCCTTCATAAATTTTATTGCCCATTGTACTCCATCATTCCATGGTAGACTGGCTCTTACAATCCCTTGCCAGACTAGCAAATTGTTCCATATATCAGTACTAAACGAATATGTAAAAAATAGATGATCCGCATCCTCGTCCTTCTCTTGGTAAAAAGACATAACACTTTATTTATAAGTCCACACTTTGTCAATCTTACATTGGTAGATATCTTCCTGTGTAGCACTAAAAAAAGCATGAACAACTATTTAGGTGCACCATGATTAGGCCATACCAATTTTCTCCATTTCTCCTCGGATCTGTAGATAAACTCTTTTAATAGTGTAGTTGTCTATATTTGTCAATGATTGCTCAGTATACCCAGTTGCCAGGAGATATTTATGAGCTTTCAAAATTCTTTGTACTATCCAAGAGGCTTTGTTTACTTGGGTACCTCATACTCCTTCTTTTCCATAAAAAATGTGTATCCACTCCACCCATAGCTTGTCTTATTTTTTGCATAAGTTCCACAGTTATTTTCCTATAGCAGCCTTGTTCCATATATAAATATCTAAAAAATTCAGATCACCACTTGATTTTGGGTGACATAACTTTTCTCATGAGATTAGATACTTCTTGGTGGTATCTGCACTCCCTGTCCATAGAAATATCCTACAAATAGCTTCCACAACCTGGACAATCTTCTTAGGTAGTGAAAATATTTGTTACCAAAATGTTTTTAAGGAAAATAAGACATTTTTAACTAGTTACACCCTTCCTGCATTTGACAAAAATCTAATTGTCCAACTTTTAATTCTCCCTAACAAATTATCAGTCAAAGGCTTACGTTGCACAAGGGACAATCTCTTAGTACTCAAAGGAACCCCCAAGATACCTAAATGGTAGATTACCCTTCTAGAAATGTAGTTCCTACAGAATTTGCTCTTACACAGCCTATAATACACCACCAAAGTAGACACTACTCTTATCTATATTTACCACTACTACTGATGTTTTCCAAAGCAGTGGTATAAACATCTAATTGAGATTAAGTCACCTCTGCAATACAAGATTAAATCATCAGCCAAACTTAGTTGAATAATCCTTTGTGGTTTACATCTGGGGTGGTAGTGGAATTCAGTATTGGTATGCAGCCTCTTCAGTATTCTTGTAAGGTAGTCCATAGATAATATAAATAAATAAGTGAAAAGGGTATCCCCCCTGTCTAACCCTTATCTTTGCATGAAATGGTTCAGTATCTTTCCCATTGACCATCACTGAATAGGTAACTATAGTAACACATCGCATAATCCAAGTTATAACTTGTTTAGAGAGATTTAATTCACACAAAATTTTATCTATAAAGCTCCACTCTAAGGAATCATATGCTTTCTTAATATCAATTTTTACTATACACCTTTTGGAGATACCCTTCCTCTCATAGCGTCTTACTAGTTCATGGCTAAGAATAATATTGTCATTTGTAGCTCTACCTGGTACAAAATATGACTGATTCGACCCAACTAAGTAGTTCATCAACTTCTTTATTCCTATCATGGTCACTTTATAAATAAGATAGTACATTGTTGAACAACAAGAGATAGGTTTATATTCTTCAATTTTAGTAGGATTCTCCACTTTAGGAATAAGAGTGACTGTTGTGTAATTTATAGGAGTATACCTTTTCCCTGTCCTAAAAAATTGGATAACTGCATGTGTAACATCTTTGCCTACCACATACCATGCCTTTTTGAAAAATACAGCATTGAAACCATCTTGTCCCTGGGCTTTTAGATTATTTGTATCCTTAAGGGCATTGATAACCTCTTCTTCTAACACTGGAGAAGCCAGTTGTAGTTGTTGTTCTCTATGTAGTGTTGCTCCATCTCTCATGATATTCACATTAATGCTTGGTAGATATAGAGCATCTTGACCAAGTAATCTTTTGTAAAACTTAGTCACTTCTCTCTCTATCCCCTCTGGAGTCTAAATTCCATTCCCCTCTGCAGTAACTAGACTTGTGATTGTATTTTGAGTTATCCTGCTTTTAAGATGAGTAAAAAAATAACCAGTGTTAGCATCACCTAATTTCAACCATTGCACTCGGGAATTCTGTTGCATAGCACTCTCTTCTATCATACTTCATTTCTCTAGTTGTTGTTTCAAACAATTTTCAGTTTGCTTATTAGTGGCAACCTCTATAGGATTCCTCGTGATGTCTTGAATATCATTCAACTGTACCTTTAGATTGGTAACCTTCTCTCGAATACCCCTGAATTCAATGTTTTTCAAATGTTGAAGGCATGCTTTGACCTTTTTCAACTTCTGCCACACCTGTTTCATGCCCTTTGTCCACTATTCCATGCTTCCCTCACCTAAACAAGAAAATCTGGATGCTCTTCTAAGTAATTAAAAAATGTTAAGTGTGATATGTATTGTTGTATACCTTGCCTATATCCACACTCAGAGGAGAGTGATCCGAGAAACCAGGCCTCGGTACATTACATCCATGCACCATTAATAGGAGCTTTATCAATTTTACTTCAAGTATGGCCATTAGTCCATGTGTAATTACTACCTACTGTTCTTAATTCAATCATAGCAGTAGTAGTGACAATGTAATGCCCCGATAGTACACCCTAGATGCCACACGGTGCTTATGATCCCGAAGGACCATAAGATAACCCATGACTGATATCTGCTTTGAGCACTGAATAGTAATACAGAAATAAATGCGGAATTAGGCTGAATTGCCATAAGGTTCAAAATCTAAAAATACTGATAAATAATAACATCTAGTAAAAAACTCTGAAACCAAACACTGTCCGAACTGGTCTAGTCTGAAAGCCTCTAACTGAACTGTCTGAATATGGAGTTGATGGGACAAGGCCCCAGCTAACCCCAACTACTGATAAACTGAAAAAAAATATATCCCCGATAGATGAGGACTCACTACTAAATCTGCAACTGCTGACTGGACCTGTCTAAACATAGTCGAGATCCTGAGCGTCCGAACCTATGATATGAGACATCATAGCGCAAATAAAGAGTATGCGGTCAGTACGTGGAATATACTGGTATGCTAGATGAGGTAAGGTTGAATACAAGGGTTCATATGCATGAACAAGAACTGACAGTATGATATAGAGTAACTGAATATAAGAGTACGTGGATAACTTATACTACGAAAATCACTGAGTATGCAATACTGTACATATACGTATAGACTATAACTGAGCTTTTCTGAAGCTGAGCACTGAGTTCTAATAACTGAGTAACTGATAGCTGAAGTTACTGATAACTGATTTACTGATACCGATTGACTGTGTCTGACAGTCTTGATTTTGTAACATGAACTGAGTTCTAAACAGAAGACTGAAACTGAAGTTGTAGGAGGTAATCATCTAACCGACATGCCCCAAATAACCGACATGCCCCAAATAAGATAAGATAACTGAGTTGGGGTCCAATCCGTAACCCCAATTGGAAGGGTTCTAATATCGTGCCATGAGTACTAACAACTGTTGTGGAGTCAGTCCTAACTAATTGGTGACCCTTGAGGTCAGTCCTAAACTAGCGAGTGATCCTTGAGTATGTCAGTCCTATCTAATGGGTGACATCTCATAACCTACACTGGCTACGTAGTTCTGGAACTTAGGGATTGTTTCTAGGGACCCAGTCCTAACTAACGGGTAAGCCCCCATCCCTAGGCTCACTCGGTACTGAATCATACTCCCAACTGAAAGACACTGAATTGATTATACTGAACTGGACTGGATTGATACTGAGTCTACTGAGTTTTCCTAAGCTCTGTAACTGACTGACTTCAACTGATTGTGACATGATTGATATTATTTTGTAACTGACATTGGCTCTAGGTAAACAGCTAGATTGTCAGGTATTAAATATCCCCAGGACTCGATAGCATAAAAAGAAAGCCATAACATGATCATAAAGGCATAACAATACTTGCTAACAATGCACCAATTTAGACATTTTGTCAAACACTTAATATACATGAACTTGTGCATTAATGGGATCATATAATAATATGTCAAGCTTTTACTAGTCAATTCACATAAGCATTTCATCAAATACTTGAAGGGCATAAGCTTGTATATGATTGTGACCACATAATAACATGTCATGATTCCACTATTTACTTCACATAGGCAATTTAGCAAACACTTAGGGAGCATGGATTATTTACATGATAATGGCCAACACATGATACATTAATCAATTTGTAGATTCAAGGGTTTATCAAAATAATCACATATTCATCACACATGTTATTCAATTTTCGTGAAACTTGCCATTAAATCATGGATTGAAACCCAACTAATATCATGAACATGAATTCAATCTAATTCAAACATGAAAATTATGAATCTGAGTTCTTGTATGTTTAAAAAGGGTTCTTGGACTTCATGGGTGAAAGGGACCCATGAATGAACACCTAACATACCTGAGAAGAAGAGTTCTTGAAGGTTCTTGGAGGATTTCTTGAGGATTGACCTTGATTCTTGAAGCTAGAGATTTTGTCTCTTGAGAGAGATTGTCTTAAATCTTGAGAAAAATAAGTGAATAATGAGGTATTAGGTTATTTAGGGTATAAATCCCATGTTTAAGCTGATTCGGGATTTTGAGAATTGACCAAACAGCCCCTGAAATTAAATAACGAAAGTTGGGAATCCCGATTTTTTACCCCGGCACGACGCGGTACAATCGTGTCGGCTCACTAGAGAGTAAAAAACTGGGAATTGGGCTGGTGGGGCGATGCAGCGTCATCGTGGTGCCTCACTGAATGGGAAATTGGGCCTTGGCGCGACGCGCCATTATCGTGAAGCAACACTAGAAAAGTGACAATTAGGAAATTAGTTGGTGATGCAACGCGGTGGTATCGCGTTGGCTCACTGAAAAATGACAATTGTCATTTAGACATACTCCGCGACGTGCTATTGGCCTGAATTTCGGTGTTTAACGACTGAAACTTAAAATAGCCATAACTTCTTACCCGGTTATCAGATTTAGGCAAATTTTATATCATTGGAAAGCTAATTTAATTTCCTACGCAATGGCAGACTCTAAACTGAAAAATACTGAGTATTTAGAAAAAATTATATTGGATCACTCATGTAGTGAAAGTTAATCTAGGCTAGGAAAATACGGGGTATTACACACAAACTCATTAAAATCTCTCAGTTCCACATCTTGAATTGCACTACCATGTGGTCTGTCAATGCTATTTAAAATTGCATTAAAATCTCCCATGCACAACAAAGGTTCTTGATTACTTGCCATAACCACATTTAAACCCTCCCACATCTATATCATATCCTGTATAGTGTGCAAGACATCTACTGCCAACAAGTAGAACACCATACTACTACTTTTAATTGCTACTTTACTTTGAATGAATTGCGTAGACTTATTGATAATCGAGCAGTCATAAATGCTGGGGTCCCATAAAAGCCAAATTCTCCCTTCATCAGTATATTCATAGTTTGTTGCATATCTCCAACCAGGTGCTAATTTTTGTATAACTCTACTAGTTAAATGTTCCTTAACTTTATGTTCTAGAATTGTTATAATTCCTCCTTTATTCTCTCCTTCATAACAATTTGAGATCCTTTTGCTTATGAAGTTTATTTACACCCCTTGTATTCCAGGAAACTATAGTCATGTAATATGTTGAGAGCTAGTACCAACCATGTCCTCCATCTGTATCTTTTGCTTTCCAGCTATCTCCACACTCTGCATCCTTCGAGCCTCAATTAACCCCATAGGTGCCTGTTCATTTAAAACTAGGGCCTCAAAACCATTAGTTGTTTTCATAGGTAGTAGTATTGTATTCTTCATGCCTGATGCCTTAGCAGCTGACTTACTAGGTACCTGATACCATTTTCCAATTTCTTCAAACCCTATCTGCAGTTTGTCTCTTTGTTCATTCACCTTTTGTAAAGTGCCTTCCTCTACAACTGTGACTGGTGTAGCCTGCCATTTAGTGATCTGTTTAGAAGCATCTTTCCCTCTAGGTACTTCCTTAGGTAGACATTTGTGTCCGACTTGCATACATTTGGTTCAATACTCAGGGATCGAAAATTCTACCATTTGGATCAGCAACTTTAATCATTTTCGGTAGTTCCGTAGCCACATCCATTTCAACCAACACTCGGGCAAAAGATATCCTATCTACCTTTGTAGTGCATTCATCTGTATAAAGAGGAACTCCCAAACCACTGCTAATTCTGCTCAAGGAATCCATGCCCCAATAGTTCAACGACAAATTGGGATATTTCATCCAAATTGGAATTGTTTGAAGAACCTCCTTGTTGAAATCAAATTCAGCACTCTAAACCTTAATTATAATTGGCCGATTATTCAGCATATGTGGTTCGGAATAGAGCAATTCATTTATATCATCTAGATTTGCAAAGCCAACTAAGACGTAACCATCATTATGATAATATACCTTAGGTTCAATAGCAGTATTCACCTGCACCGCGATATATCGTTCAACTGCAACAATAGTCGGTGAATCACCTACCACATACAAAATCAAAGCTTGTTTCCATTCCTCAGTTGCCCGATTAACCTCCTCTTTGTTTAATTCAATCACCTTTTCTCCATTCTTCATCACCGGTGCAACATAACTTAGGCTCATACCCTTTGTTGATAATCGATTATTATCAAAGAAATTTGCCCATTTCTAACCAGGTTCCTCAGTCAAATCTAACTTCCTCTGAGTTGTACCTTTATCCGGCGATAGCTCCCAGTAGTTCCTTTTACGGTGGTGCTAGTAGCTCAGCTGATGTTACAACCTTTGTATTGGTCCCGGCTGCTAAATCTCCATTGGTACTTGGGGTCACCTCTTTCAAAGGTGTCCATCGCTCTATAGGTTTTTTTCCTGTAGTCGCCGCCATTAGCTGAACCTCCGGCGTAGTTACTTTCTTCTTCCTCCCTCGCGACATTCCGATCTAGGCCCACGTTAGCAAGTCACGCTATCGTGCACCGAGAGAGAACTAAATTATTATTTGAAAACTAATTATTATTATTATTATTATTTCTTTACTTTATACAAAAAAAAAATTCTTATTACGCTCTTCTTTTTTATAAAAATAAAAAATAAAAAGGGAGAAACATAGAATGATAGTATAATAAAGGGAAATGAAGATGAATGTTATATAGGCATAATACATAAACAAACACTCAAACTTAGCTGCATTTGGCAAGTAAATTCTCTAACTTTAAGTATACACATCTCGGCACCTCAACTCGTCTTCACTGTGTCAATTAAAAACTCCAACTTACAAATAATCATCTAAGCCCTTTAAAATTTATGTGTCATGTCAGCATTAGGTGTTCACGAGACACAATTTGGACGAGTTGGAGTGCCTAGATGTCATTTGAGGTGTCTAGATGTGCACTCTCAATATTAGAATGTTAGTTTATTTACCAGCTGAGATCAAATTTGAATATCTGTTTTATTGTGTATGTATTGTGCCTTATATTGATCCAGCTGTATGGTTTCATATTTATTGGTTAACTATAACTATAATATTAGGGAACTAAATCTTAGGCATATTTGGTAATAGAGTTTGTGTGCACATATATGCCTCTGAGTATATATATATTAGTCAAATGTAAATGTATATGTTTTGCACGTGTATTAAATAAAGAACAAAAGCTCAATATATTTATAGATAAAAAGTGTCTAAAAATAATATTTAGCTAACTTAATAAAGGTGAACTATTACAACTGATTAGATACTACCAAATAAAGTTATACACCTTTAAAATAAAGGCCGTTACATAAATTACATGTGCTTAAGTGTTCATGTAAAAGGGAAACTAAAGAAAGAACAACTTGATTGGATTAAACCAAGACTGTCAACCGGGTTGGTTCGGTTCAAACTGGCACCGGCCACTTGTTCTTATCAGGTTCTGGGCCAGTTTGGTATCGATTCAGCTCTTAACGGGCCAGTTTGGGCTGGGCCCAAAAGTAAAAAACCTCAATTTAGCCCGTGATCGGCCCATTAAGCGTAAAGCTAGTTTTGACCGGTCCAAACGGGTCAAATTCTTAAAAAAAAGATTAAATTTGAATTTATATGTCTTTTTCCAATATATACTATATATACACACTTATAACTATAATATATACACTTTAAATACGTTAAACAATAAATGTAACATATATATGTTACATATTATACTACAATATAATATTATACTATAAAAAATATATACACATATATACATACAATATAATATATATACTACTTGAAATAATATACATACAACATATATACACTATGTATATACTACTTTAGAAAACATATACACATGTATATATTAAATATATACTACTTTAGACTTTGGAGTCTATAGAAAACATATACACATATATACATATAATATACTATATATACTACTTGAAATAATATACATACAACATATATACACTATGTATATACTACTTTAGAAAATATATACACATGTATATATTAAATATATACTACTTTAGACTTTAGAGTCTATAGAAAACATATACACATATATATGTACAGTATAATATATATACTACTTGAAACAATATACATACAACATATATACACTATATATATGCTACATTAGAAAACATATACACATATGTATCTTAAATATATACTACTTTAGAGTCTATAGAAAGCATATACACATATATACGTACAATATAATATACATACTACTTGAAATAATATACATACAACATATATACACTATATATATACTACTTTAGAATACATATACACATGTGTATATTAAATATATACTACTTTAGAGTCTATAGAAAACATAGACACATATATACGTACAATATAATATATATACTACTTGAAATAATATACATACAACATATATACATTATATATATATTACTTTAGAAATAATATACATACAACATATATACACTATATATGTACTACTTTAGAAAATATATATACATGTATATATTAAATATATACTACTTTAGAGGCTATAGAAAACATATACATATATATGTACAATATAATAAATATACTACTTGAAATAATATACATACAACATATATACACTATATATATACTACTTTAGAAAACATATACACATATTTATATATTAAATATATACTACTTTAGAGTCTATAGAAAACATATACACATATATACGTACATATTATATATATACTACTTGAAATAATATACGTACAACATATATACACTATATATATATATTGCTTTAAAAAACATATACACATGTATACATTAATATAATAATACTTGAAGTTTTGAACAAATATTAAAAAATTTGCAATTTTACATACAACACTTAAAAGATAAACTCATAGTATTTTTATATGTCACTACTAGTTGTCTAAGTAATATTTGCTAACATTATTTTTATTTTTTCATTATATGTATATATGTTTGTTACTTAGTGTAATATTTGATAGTAATGTATTAAAAGTATTTAATTCAAACTAGAAATTCAATTTAAATGAAAAAAATAAGTAAGGAGTGAATGAATATTGTATTTTATTGATTGCAAAATGATCCAAAACTTATAATTTACATGAATGAAAAATCTACAAATTTGCATCTTTTTTTTCAACTCATGCATGTTAATATTAACGGAAACTGTCATAGAAAAGTTAAAATCAATAGGGACAAAGCCATGCATTGGACTTGATTATGCTGAGTTCTCTCTTGAAGTCATAATTTCTTCAAGATTTTGTACGTCTTTCAGCTCGTCCTCCATTCCTTGATTTCTTCGTTCTGCTCTAATCCAATCTCTAAAGCAAACTAAAACATTCATAGCATTGTTTTTCAATGCGTGTAGGTAGTCTACAAGTTGTTGTCATCCCTGACTAAAAGTGTTCTCTGACGCAACGGTTGACATTGGAACATTCAATATATCTCTAGCTAATTTTGAAAGTACCGGATATTGTCTTTCATTATTCTTCCACCAATCCAGCGCACAGATCCTTGCTCTACGATCCTCTATCGGCTGTCGAAGAAAATACTTAAGCTCTTCCCGAGAAGTTGTTCTGTGTATTGAAGGTTGCACCTGTCCCAAACATTTAAATCAAAAAAGTAATCGGGATAACTACTATGTGTCTGTCTTTTAGAAGATGATGGCTCCTTGGGAGCTTGAGGAGCAACAGTTGGAGTGATATTTGCTTGTACGGCTTCATCAAGTAAATCGGCATAATGGTTATATAATGCTTCCATGTAATTGTTCTCATCACTCATAGCCGTAAACAAAGAAGGTTTTTCTTCAGGCTGTATCTCTAAAGCATTATAAATAATAGAACTAAATTCGATCATAGTATTAAATTTCATACATGGATTTATTATAGCACCAATTAAATAAATTGGGGAAAGCAGATAAAAATATTTTTTAAATTTAGCAATCATAGTAGTAATAGTTTCTTTGTAACCTTCTTTATTGCTATATTCGTTAAGCAAACAAGAAATGTCAGCTAAATAAGCTAAAATATTACAAATAGTAAGATAATAAGCGCTAGAGAATTCAACCGTAGCTATATAAAAAAATTTCAAAAATTTAACAAGATCATCAATTGCAGCCCAATCAGAATCATGTAGCATACACTCATGAAAAGAACCAGAATATTGATTAAAAGTCATTGTAATAGGAACTTTATAAGCATTCCATCTAGTATCACATTCTTCAGGCATAAATATCGGTCTAAGTCCATTTTGTTCATATTTGATTCTAAATTCTCTCATTCTAGTTTTTCGATTATTTTTTTGAATAAAGCCAACAGCAAACCGGACCTTTTCAATATAAAGCTCAAAAAATTTAAGACCATCATTGACGACTAAATTATATATATGAAAAGCACATTTAACATGAAATATTTCGGGTAACGACGGAGAAAGTTCAACTTTTAACAACTCAACAACAACCTTGTTATTAGATGCATTATCAAAAGCTATACATGAAACTTTTCTTTCAATACCATAATATTTTGCAACTTTAGAAAAAGATTCAAAAATAAATTTTTCAATGTATCTACGATTTTCATCATACAAAAATGTCAGAATATGTTTTTGCATAACAAAATTACTTTCCATCCAGTAACAGGTAATTATTAAATAATCATTTTTGTTAACAGAACGATCAAGATCAGAAGTTAGAGCAATTCTACATGAAATGTTTTTTAATAACACAGATAAATAATAAATATATTGTGCATGGAGTCTAAAAATATCGGCCTGACAAATACTTCTATGAATACCGATAAACATATGATTATAATTGCTTGAATATAATGAATAAAAACATCCGAAGAAGCAAAAGTGAAAGGCAAACAACCCACATCTATTATTTTCGCTATTTCTTCCCGATCCTTCATTTTATTATAATTCTTAACTAATTGACCGGTTGTTGGGTTCAATCTAGTTTGTGCTGGCCCACCAACAGTCTCACCACCTTGTGCAATACTTAGCTCTACCGCGTGATTTTCTCTTATATGTCTCATCAATGAACCTGTACCCCCTTTATTGCCTCCGATTTATGCTCATATACAACTTCACAAATTTTGCATTGCATCTTAATTTCTCCTTCTATTTCTGGAAAAAAAAAATTCATGCAATACTAGTTCTTCTACGAGATGAGGAGGACGGGGAGGAAGATTAACCGATTCAGATCTAATATTAGCATTTTCGACTTCGGGTATCTCATCAATATTTTCATAATCTTCATCTACATTAACCGCGTCTATTTTGTTCTCTTCTTCTATACCATAATTTTTCCGAGCTTCTAAAAAATTCATATCGTGAGCACCTACACCTATTTCTTCCTCAAAAGGTAGACTAACTGGTACCGAAAGCACACAGGTATATCTAGTACTTGAACTACCTCTACCGAAATCGCCACCAATTCAGTTTTTCTATCACTATCACTTTCGGGATAAAAATTTTGACACTTTTACTGAGGTTTCTTATTTTATTCATATTATAAATCAAGCTAAAAAATATTTAAAATACATAAAAATAATAAAAATAAATATTCAACAATTAATACACTAATTAAAAATTAAAAGTAAGAGATGGAACGACAATACCAAATTTTAAAAGTATCCGAAAGTTGCGACTTTAGAAAACTTCCACTTGTATTTGTAATCGCAAAATTAAAAAATAAAATTGAGCTCTTTAGGATATAATTAGAATATTTGAGAGAGATTGAGAGAATAAGATTTGTGTGGAAAATGATTTGAAATTGTAGGGTATTTATATAAAAAAATTGAATTAATTTTTTTTTAATAAAAAAGTAGTTTTGACCAAATGGTCATTGGACCCAAACAACATTATAGCAATTGGGCCAACGGTCCATTTGACCGTTGGATAGCAGCCCAGCAGACAAGACAACATTTAAAAATAAAAAATAAACTGGGTCAGTTCGGTCCGGATAACCGATGAGCTTGGTTTGATTTTGTTACTGGGCCGATCCATCGGGCCTGTCAATCGAGATGGCCCAGCTCGGGATCGGCAACCCAGTAACCCAGAGGCCCACTAGGTCAGGTCAGATCGGACTGGGCCATCAATTGGGTTGGGCTAATTGGGCTGAAATGGGTCAGTCCGACCCATTTGACAGGTTTAGATTAAACTCTTAAACATGATTATTTATTGATGTATAATTTCCTTTTAATTCTTATATGTTACACAACACATCTTGTAAATATTAGTTTTGATATCTTTAAAATTTGATTCTTAATAATATGAGGAATGTTACCTTAGTAGGAATTTTTATCTAAGATCGAGAATCAAAATGGTGTACAATGAAAGGAGAAATCGTTAATTAATAGGCTCACGGAGAAGGGTGTTCCTTAAATCTTCTTCGAGTGCCCAATTACACCTTATGACGCTTTATCACAACGTACTTTTCCATCAATCAATAATTCAACAAAAAATAAGGAAATCTTGTAAGGCCTCTAGTATGTGTAACAATCAGATCAGTAATAATAAAATCTCACTAAATTGAAAAAAAATAAAGTATCAATGAGAAAAGGAAAAGAAAAAGTGCAGAGTTTGTGATGCATATCGGAATATCACTATGTTAATGCTTTTCCTCTTTACATAAAAAAATTTTAAATATAAAAAGGATTGAAAGTGATCAAATTTTACCTAAACTATTTTGCAAGAACTAATGGAACAATTATTACTGTATTATTTTTCTATAAATATTTCACATTACATAACTCGAAACAATTCAATAAAAGCATGAACAAGAATAAGAAATAAGAAGTTCATAAAATTTTATCTATGTAATGCTTAAGAGCACAATATTTAAATTAATAAATTTGAACCCAATATATATCATAGGAATTACATAGAAGAAGAGTACGCTGTAGCAAAACAAATCACTACATACCACAAAGCATGAATACATCACGTTAGAAAATATAAATAAAATTGAAAAAAAACAGTAAGCTATAATATAAACAAACGCGAAGCATAGAAATCTTTATATAGCTAAAACAAATGGTGGTTAGTATCCTAGTTCACATGGAATACCAATGCTGCAACTTTGTGAATAAAGATAATATTAATTAGTTAACATTAGAACAGGTTCCTAATTCACATTAGTTAGGGAGTGTCAGACAAATTTTTAAGCCAAAATAATTTAATTTTGATAAAATTAATTTGAGAAAAAAAAAGGTGAAAAGACGGTTTATTCAAAGTGTTTTAAGGAAGGGCAAAAAGTTAGACTCATTTTTTTTAAGAGTCTTCACACTTTTAATATATATTCTAGTTTAGGTGTCACTCTAATGAATTCAAATGTTACACTAAATAGAATATTTATTTAAATTGATAAAGATGCGTATAACAATTATATTCAACATCTTTTGAATATGAAAAGATGGAGAATTTATTTAATTAAACCTAACATTTACCAAAAAAAATTCTCAAAGCCGATTGACATTCATCTACCACCTGTAAACTATAACAAAACAATATAATAATAGAGATATGAAAACAATACAATTAAATCTAACCTTTACGGAAAAAAAATTCTCAAAGCCGACGGACATTCATCTATCAAAACAATACATCTAAACCTAACCTTCACACACAAAAAAAAATCTCAAATTAGAGCTATCAAAACAATACAATTAAATTTAATCTTTACCTAAAAACTTTTTTTAAAGTCAGTCGATATTTATCTACCACGTGTAAACTATAACAAAACAATATGATAAAAGAGATATCAAAACAATACAATTAAATCTAACCTTTACACACAAAAATTCTCAAAACTGATCAATATTCATCTATGGCATGTAAACTACCATTTACGACCTGTAAACTACCACAAAATAATACACTAATAGAGATATTAAAACAATACAGTTAAACCTATTCTGATAACCTTCTTTTGGAAAATTAATGGATGGAGGATTTATTCAGCCGAATAATGTCTAGCTTTACATCATTTAATACTAAAAACAGTATACGTAATTTATAATTTTTTCAAAAATATAAATTATTAATATTTACTTCTATGATTGTATTTATTTGTCATATATAAGGTACTATAATTAGGACTCTTTTAATAATGGTGATTTTTTATTTTTCCAAAAATATATATTATTAGTATTTATGTATAATTGTAGTTTAAAAAAATTGTAAAAAGACGATTTTGTCTAAAGAAGAGTGTTTTAATGAAGGGTAAAAAATTCAAATCACTTTTCTAAGGGTCTTCACACTTTTAATATATTAATTATAATTATTAATTATAGATTATAGTTATATATTATATATTATATTTTATATATTATATATTACTATTATATATATATATATATATATATAGAGAGAGAGAGAGAGAGAGAGAGAGAGAGAGAGAATAGATATAGATATAGATTATAAATTAGCGTTAATTTAGGAGTCCTAAATTTAATAAAATAATAATTATATTATAAAGACTTTTAAATGAAGGACAAAAAATTTGAATCTCTTCTCTAAAGATTTTCACACTTTTAATATACTTTACCTTAAAAAAAAAAAGAATAACCATATATGAATTTTATTTTATTTTCGTAAAAGGAAATTGTTTAAAAAAAAAAGAATAACCATATATGAAAAAGCTTTTTTTCATAAAAGAAAATTATTTTCTACCAATAAAAATAATTTCAATTATAATAAAAAGATCAAAGCATCCGAAAAAAAGACAGCCAACTTTAAAACATAGAATAATGAATGCTCAAAATTTAATCAAAAGTGACGGGTGGTATTTTCTCATTAAAGTGATTAGCGGTATTTAGATTTATATTAGGAATTAGGATACCGTCTTTTTTTCTCCATAAATATTAGAATGTAACATATTTGATTTATATTAGGATGCAATTTAACTAATGTTAAAATATATTAAATAAAATAGTAAAAAGACGATTTTGTCTTAAGTAAAATATTTTAATGAAGAACAAAAAGTTCAAATCACTTTTCTAAGAGGCTTCACACTTTTAATATATTATAAATATAAATATAGATTAGTCAAGTGTACGTGCTTTGCACGTGGTCTTGTGCTAATAAATAAACTTATATGTAATAGACTAAAATTATTTAAAAATAGCGATTAACAGTTAAAATAAATAAACACCAAATAAAAGCAAAAAAATAAAAAAGAGAAGTAATTATCTTCTGAACCACATAAGTGCATATAGTAAGTGTTGTGTTGATTAAAACAATCAAATAGACAGTACATTGTACTTTCGTTGCAAGATTTTGTAGCATGAAGTCTTGCACTTCATGATCAAAATATACGTGACTTGCAAGTATTTAACTCTTTATATAGTGGTAAAAGATAATTAAGTGTTTTTATTCATGTGGAATTTATATAGTTTGTATATTTTACAATTGGTAGAACAATTGGATGTGTTTTAGAGGTTCTATGCAAATTTGTATATACACTCTTGTTAAGAAGAGGTTTTAAAGTACTTATAGTAAAACTTGTCCTATGACAACAAATTATTAGATATTTCTTAATTTAAATGATAAGTTTAAGATCAAAAGATTTAAAAGACTGCACGTATCTTTAATTTAAGATCACAAGATCCAAAAATCTCTTTATATTTCTTAAACTTCACGCTAAGCCTGTCAACTCGGCCCGACCCACTAAGCAAAACCGGCCCGATATGACCCGGCCCGGTTAGCCCACGGGCTATAGGGTACCATATCCCAGGCTGGGTTATTTTTTGTTTTGGTCCAGGTTAACCCAGCCCGGACCAAAACCGGCCCAAGCCAGCCGGTTAATCGGCCCGACCCGATTAAGTTTTTTTGTTTTTTTTTTAAAATTAAATTTAATTAAAACTTAGTTTTAATATATTATTAATTTACTATCAAGTATTATTAATTTATATATGTGTATATATATCTTCTGATATCTTCTGTAGACGTATATATTTAATGTAGACATGTGTATATGTTTTATAAATTAATATATAACTATATATATAATTATATATTGTAGTATATGCTTTATTTAAAGTAGTACATATATATTGAATGGTGTGTATATATGTGTATATATCTTCTATAGACGTATATATTTAACGTATACATGTGTATATGTTTTATAAATTAGTATATAACTATATATATTGTAGTATATGTTTTATTTAAAGTAGTATATATGTATTGAATGGTGCGTATTTATGTGAATATATCTTCTAAAGTAGTATATATTTAACGTATACATGTGTATATATTTTATAAATTAGTATATAACTATATATGTATATATTATAGTTAGGGGTGTACATAGATCGGGTTGGTTCGATTTTTCATTAAAATATAACCAAACCAATAATGTCGGTTTTCTAAATCTACAAACCAAATCAAACCAATATACAATTGTTTTTTTTTGTTTCAATTTTAGTCGGGTTTTTTCGGTTTTTTTATTTTCTCGATTGTTTTACAATTATAATGTGATTGAAGAAAAAAATTAATGTTTTCACTAAAACGATAAAAACTAATGGGCATAGAGTAGTTTCAATTAAAATTAAGTTGCCAATTACTAGACGTCTAAATTGCTATCTCTCAAAGTAATATGATGTGGATACCCAGTGGTTCAATTTCTAAGTCACTAGTCACAGTAGATTGTCTGAAAGTTCCCTTCGCATAAAATGTGGGCATACAAAAGAATGAAGAATTGGAGACAACTTATTAAAAACTTAACTCTATAAAGTAATTAACTATAACATAATTCCATAAAAAAGAGAGAAAGAAGAGAAACAAACCTAAATCACAACTTGACGAACGAGCAAAATGAGAAAAATAAGATGAAGAAATAATAAGAACTCTCTAAAAACTTGGAAAGTAAAATGTAAAGTGAAACAATTGAAGAGTTTTAGGTTTTTATATTAATATTGGGGTTTGAATTAATTTATTATTAATGGATAAATATTATAATTAAAGGCCCAAGAATATATATCTATTTTCAGAATATAAAAAAGTAATAAAGGTAATTAGAAAGTAGATTATAAGTAATATTTTTTTGCGTATAAATAATTAAAATTATATATGTATTATGTCGGTTCGGTTTAGGTTCGATTTGATTTTATTTTTGCTAATACCAAATCAATCCAAGAATGATCGGTTTTATTTTGCCAACACCAAACCAATCAAACCAAACCATAAGTGGGATTTTTTCTCGGTTTGGTTTGATTCATCGGTTCGGTTTGACTTAATGGTTCGGTTTGTACACCCCTAATTGTAGTATATATATATTGCAGTATATATATTGTTGTATATGTTTTATTTAAAGTAGTACATATATATTGAATGGTGTGTATATATGTGTATATATCTTCTATAGACGTATATATTTAACGTATACATGTGTATATGTTTTATAAAGTAGTATATAACTATATATATAGTGTGTGTATATATTGTAGTGTATATATATTATAGTATATTTTATTTAAAGTAGTACATATATTGAATGATACGTATATATGTGTATCTATCTTTTAAAGTAGTATATATTTAACGTATACATGCGATTGTGTTTTATAAATTAGTATATAACTATATATATATATATATATAATGTGTATATATTGTAGTGTATATGTATTGTAGAATATTTTATTTGAAGTAGTACGTATATATTGAATGGTACGTATATATGTGTATATATCTTCTATAGATGTATATATTTAACGTATACATGTGTATATGTTTTATAAATTAGTATATTACTATATATATATTGTAGTATATATATATATATATATATTGTAGTATATGTTTTATTTAAAGTAGTACATATATATTGAATGGTGTGTATATATGTGTATATATCTTCTATAGACGTATATATTTAACGTATACACGTGTATATGTTTTATAAATTAGTATATAACTATATATATATATATATATATATATATAGGGTAGTATATTTTATTTAAAGTAGTACATATATATTGAATGGTGCATATATATGTGTATATATCTTCTATAGACGTATATATTTAACGTATACATTTGTATGTGTTTTATAAATTAGTATATAACTATATATATATATATATATATATATATATTGTAGTAAATATATATTGTAGTATATGTTTTATTTAAAATAGTACATATATATTGAATGGTGTGTATATATGTGTATATATCTTCTTTAGACGTATATATTTAACATATACATGTATATATGTTTTATAAATTAGTATATAACTATATATATATATATATATATATATATATTGTAGTATATATAAATCGTAGTATATGTTTAATTTAAAGTAGTACATATATATTGAATGGTGCGTATATATCTTCTATAGACGTATATATTTAACGTATACATGTGTATATGTTTTATAAATCAGCATATAACTATATATATATATATATATATATATATATATATATTGCAGTATATATATTGTAGTATATTTTATTTAAAGTAGTATATATATATTTAATGGTGCGTATATATGTGTATATATCTTCTATAGACGTATATATTTAACGTATACATGTGTATATGTTTTATAAATTAGTATATAACTATATATATATATATATATATATATTGTAGTATATGTTTTATTTAAAGTAGTACATATATATTGAATGGTGTGTATATACGTGTAAATATCTTCTATAGACGTATATATTTAACGTATACATGTGTATATGTTTTATAAATTAGTATATAACTATATATATATATATATATATATATATTGTAGTATATATATATATTGTAGTATATTTTATTTAATGTAGTACATATATATTGAATGGTGCGTATATATGTGTATATATCTTCTATAGACGTATATATTTAACGTATATATGTGTATATCTTTTATAAATTAGTATATAACTATATATATATATATATATATATATATATATATATTGTAGTATATATATTGTAGTATATGTTTTATTTAAAGTAGTACATATATATTGAATGGTGCGTATATATATGTATATATCTTTTATAGACGTATATATTTAACGTATACATGTATATATGTTTTATAAATTAGTATATAACTCTCTCTCTCTCTCTCTCTCTCTCTCTATATATATATATATATATATATATATATATTGTAGTATATATATATTGTAGTATATGTTTTATTTAAAGTAGTACATATATATTGAATGGTGCGTATATATGTGTATATATCTTCTATAGACGTATATATTTAATGTATACATGTGTATATGTTTTATAAATTTGTATATAACTATATATATATATATATATATATATTGTAGAATATTTTATTTAAAGTAGTACATATATATTTAATGGTGCGTATATATGTGTATATATCTTCTATAGACGTATATATTTAACATATACATGTGCATATATTTTATAAATTAGTATGTAACTATATATATATATTGTAGTATATGTTTTATTTAAAGTAGTACATGTATATTG
Source organism: Capsicum pubescens (assembly GCA_030864215.1). Lineage (NCBI taxonomy): Eukaryota > Viridiplantae > Streptophyta > Magnoliopsida > Solanales > Solanaceae > Capsicum > Capsicum pubescens. The sequence goes on along the minus strand of CM061545.1, from coordinate 35,073,607 downwards.
AAGAGTTAATACATAAAAATGACCCTAAACTTGACACCAAATTATAACTTTGACCTTAAACTTTGATAGTGCACAAATAGGACCTTTAACTATTCAAAACCTGAACAAATATGACCTCCGATTTTGCAACCTCATGCGTGAGTCTCACTCGCACCTACGTGGAAAGGTAATCCAATCACACGGTGCCACGTCGTTAAAAAGGCTGACTTGGAGAGAGGTCATATTTGTGCAGTTTTGAATAGTTAAAGGTCATATTTGTGCACTGTCAAAATTTTACTTTTTGTGTTAAAACGACGTCGTTTTTTTTTATTATTATTATTATTATTATTATTGTTATTATTATTATTATTATCATTATTATTATAATTATAATAGTAATTTTTTTATTTATTTCTATAGTAGCAGCACCTAACCTTTTTTTAATTTTAAAAAAATATTATTATTATTATTTATTTATTTCTATAGCAGCAACACCTAGCTTTTTTTTAATTAAAAAAAAACAGCCACTAGCAGGGATCGAACCCGCACAGTAGGTTGAAGGAAGCGCCCAAGAAGAGCAAATAACATCACTGGGCTATCTAAGTGCCTTGTTTCATGTGGTTCAACATTAATATACGTACATAAATATACATTTTCTATCTTATATATATACAACGTAATTTTTTTCCCGAGGGGGTTCGGGTGAACCCCATGGAAACCACGTAGGTCCGCCCCTCGTTAATTTAATAACGTTTTAATAACGTTAATTTAATAATATTTTAATTACGTTAATTTGATAACGTTAATTTAATATACTACTACTACTACTACTATCCTTAATAATATTAATTTAATAACGTTTTATTAAAACTATAATTTTTTAATTTAGTATAGTTTCATCTTTAATTTAATATTTAAATAAATAATAGTTAGATATATTATATAACTTAAATTCGTCCTCTGCTTTATAATATATATACATACCCGCTCGATTTTTTTATTTGAGGTTGACCCGCCTAATTAATAAATCTTCAATATTGCTCTTTTTCCGCAATGACAAAAGAAATTAGATGCCATTTTCATCTTCGAGCCGAAAATAATGAAAAAATAATAGTGAAGAGTCATTTAAATGTCATATTTGTGCAGTTTTGAATAGTTAAAGTCATATTTGTGCACTATCAAAGTTTAAAATCATATTTATGTATTATGCTTTTAGATTTTAAGCTGGACGCGCCCAGTTTTGCGTGTTGAACACGCGTTTTGCTACGTAAGATTGGAGGTCATATTTGTGCACTGTCAAAGTTTAAGGTCAAAGTTATAATTTGGTGTCAAGTTTAGGGTCATTTTTATGTATTAACTCTATATTGAATGGTGCATATATATGTGTATATATCTTCTATAGACGTATATCTTTAACGTATACATGTGTATATATTTTATAAATTAGTGTATAACTATATATATATATATATATTGTAGTATATTTTATTTAAAATAGTACATATATATTGAATGGTGCGTATATATGTGTATATATCTTCTATAGACATATATATTTAATGTATACATGTGTATATGTTTTATAAATTAGTATATAACTATATATATATATATATATATATATATATTGTAGTATATGTTTTGTTTAAAGTAGTACATATATATTGAATGGTGCGTATATATGTGTATATATCTTCTATAGACGTATATATTTAACGTATACATGTGTATATATTTTATAAATTAGTAGTATATAACTATATATATATTGTAGTATATACTTATTGTAGTATATGTTTTATTTAAAGTAGTACAAATGTATTGAATGGTGAGTATATATGTGAATATATCTTCTAAAGTCGTATATATTTAACGTATACATGTGTATATATTTTATAAATTAGTATATAACTATTTATATATATTGTAGTATATATATATTGTAGCATATATTTTATTTAAAGTAGTACATACATATTGAATGGTGCGTGTATATGTGTATATATCTTCTATAGAAGTATATATTTAATGTATACATGTGTATATGTTATTTAAATTAGTATATAACTATATATATATATATATATATATATATTGTAGTATATGTTTTATTTAAAGCAGTACATATATATTGAATGGTGCGTATATATGTGTATATATCTTCTATAGACATATATATTTAACGAATACATGTGTATATGTTTTATAAATTAGTATATAACTATATAACTATATAACTATATATATATATATATATATATATATATATATATATATTGTAGTCTATATATATTGTAGTATATGTTTTATTTAAAGTAGTACATATATATTGAATGGTGCGTATATATGTGTATATATCATCTATAGACGTATATATTTAACGTATTCATGTGTATATGTTTTATAAATTAGTATATAACTATATATATATATATTGTAGTATATGTTTTATTTGAAGTAGTACGTATAGTCGTATATATTGAATGTTACGTATATATGTGTAATTGTGTATATGTGTTTATATTTTTTAAATTCTAATGTAGTATATACTATATATATAGTGTATATATATTGGTTAACGTATTTAAAATGTATATAGGTGGGTATATATAGAGTATATTGGAAATTTTTTTTTTCTTTACCGGTTTTGACCGAATTTTTAACTGGGTTTGATTGGGTTTAGGTGGGTTAGACCGGGTTGGGCTATGTGGGCCGGTTCAAGTTTTTTTTTTAAAAAATTATTGTTGGACCAGGACCCGATCTGGTCCATTTAACCAAGCCCGGATCTGGCCCGGCCCATAACCCGATAAAATTTCATGGGCTGATTTCGGGTTGACCTGGCCCGGCCCACTGTAATACCCCGTATGTTTCTAAGCTAGGAGACGAACCATTTTTCCTACGTATGAAACCTCCTATCCTGTGAGTAGCATTTTAGTGCATGACTTACAATGAGTATCCTAGCGATAAGATAGCTTATGATACATTAAGCATGTTCATATGAGTCACTTAAGGTAATACAAGCTAAGAGTTTTTGAATCCATCAAGTTTTAGTGTTCGATTTTGCAAGGGTCATATTTGAATGAGTATAACTCAATGTTAATATGGTATTTCTGCATATTTCTACCCACCAAATTGTAGATAATTGAATTAACTTTCTAACGATACCAATTTCGCCTTAATCCAATACCCGAGCGAAAAGTTATGCCCATTTTCGTGAGAGACAGTAAGGATAGGCGATTGGTTAGGCGCCGCCCAACCAAACTTAGGCGATTGGTTAGGCGCCGCCTAAGTCAGTTCCAATGCCAAAAACACTCCGTTTTGAGTTATTTTGAAGGTAATTAAGTCTTTTAACACTCCTTACACATCCCTAAACTTAACCCTACGAAATATATAGCTTCTAAACACATTACAACCCTATTAACATCTCAAAGCTCATCATCCAAGAGCACTAAAGGAGAAAAACAACTAGGGTTGCACAATCAAGCTTGAAGATCAAATTTCAAGGAAATTCCTCCGTCAATCATCAAGAACCTCCCTTCCAAGGTATGCGCAGTATTCATCTATGGATTCAATTCGTTCATAGAGCTCTAGAATCATGCTTTTAAATGTTGTTTTGTAAACTTTTTGTGGTGATATGAATATGTACATGTTGATGATGGATGTTTAAGTTTCAAGATGATATCTAAGGATGTTTTCATGAAATATATGTGGTTGTTGGTTGAAAATCATGGACTTTGGGTGGTTTAATATAATGCAAGTATAAAATCCACCTATGCCTTAAAGAATGCATGAAAGGTGTTTGATAAAATGCCTAGGATGCTAGAAATTCCTATTTACATGATTCCATGATATTCACATGACAAGTCCATGTTAGCTATACACTTCAATATGAATTTCCATGCTAATTATGTATTTTTATGGTAGTGGCATGGAGCATGTATGATGATGAAGATATGAATTATGTATGCGAATTATATCCATGCTTTCCCTACCATGTTTGAGATGTTGAATAAATACATGAAGTTTAATATCCCCAAATCATTACAATATGAACTAAATGTTACATGTTGCCGTTCCCTTATGCTTGAATGGTTTCCATGCCCTTGCTATGAATAGTATATGTTGTCGGAATGCCCATGATATTAGAATATGAGATTTATGACTTGATTATAAGCATTCCTATTCATGATAGATATTGTGATGACCATGTACTTCATGAAATCCCCCACTCATGTATTATGGATTTTTATTGATGGTCGTGTACTCAAGAAATTCAAGTTGTGTCAGTTTCCTTCCATCGAGTCCTGGGGGTACTTGTTCCCGAAAAATATAGTTGTGTGCCTAGAGCCATGTCATATTTTCACGATACTCTCAGTCAAGCCATGATTTATAGAATTCAGTCAGTCATGTGACTCAGGAAAACTCAGAAATCTCAGTAATGTCAGTAATCTTAGTGCTTAGTAACCTCAGCAACCTCAGTATTCACAGTCAATCTCAGTAACTTCAGTACTCTCAACCAGTCCTCAGAACTCAGTACATTCCGTCAGTCATCGAAATCCAGTAAACTTAGTTTAGCTCCGCTAAACAATACCACTAGTATCATTCCAGTTAATCAGTATCAGTTCAGCTAATCAGTTCAGTTCAGTTTTCAGTTCAGCTTAGTTATTCAGTTCAGTGTCCTTCAGATGGGAGTAGAAGTTAGCACCGAGTGAACCCAAGGATGGGAACTCACCTGCCAGTTCAGGGTGTTATTCTTAGTAGTCATCCTTGTGTTCCAGAACTACGTAGCCAACGTAGGTTGAGACATCTTAACCCGTCAGATTAGGGTTGATGAGGTGGCTTAACCCGTCAATTTAGGGTTCCCACCATTCTCATTTGAGTACCTGCCAGTATAGGGTTCTCACAGCTGTCCTTACCAGTGGCGCGGTATTGACACCCCTCCAGTCGGGGCAGAGATTGGACCCCAGTTTAGCTATTATAGCGTATTTGGGGCATGTCGGTTAGATAACTACTTCCCACTGTTTCAGTTACAGATTTCAGGACTGTCAGCTATAGCTACCCAGTCTCAGTAAAGAACTCAGATAGTTCTTCAGATTTCAGTATATCAGGACTGTCAGATACTGTCAACTCAGAAATAGAATTGAACTCAGATAGTTTCCTTCAGATTTATGGACTGTCAGATACAGTCACTTATGCTATCAATTACAAAATTTATCAGAACTCATTCTATCAGTACTCAGCTTCAGGACTGTCAGATACAGTCAATCAAACCAGTTCTTCATAATTCGAACTGTCAGAAACAATTATTCATTTATCAGTAATGCAATATCAGTCTATTAGTATATAAGTAATACAGTATCAGATCCATCACTTATTAGTGATTTACATATCAATATCAGTAAACTCAGTCTTTCAGAATCTCATTATCAGTACACTCATGTTGTCAGTATTCAGACTCAGTAGTCAGTATCTCCACGAGTTCAGTTACAGTTACGTATGCATGTATGTATTCTTACGTTCATATCAGTCAGTATTTTTTATGCATATAACCCTTTGCATTTAGCCTACCTCACTCGTATACTCAGTACATTCAGATGTACTGACGCATTTGCGCTATGGTGCTTTCTCTTATGTTACACCATAGGTTCAGAGGCATGAGCTCCAAATCAGCAGTAGATTCCAGGATCAGCAGTCAGAGTTAGACGTGCATCCTCATCCTTCTAGGACATGATGATTTTATTTCTATTTCAGTTTTCAGTTTATTTCAGTAGTTGGAGTTAGTTGGGGACATGTCCCATCAACTTCTTATTCAGTTTAGTTAGAGGCTTTCAGACTAGATGTCAGATTAAATGTTTAGACTTCAGTATTTATGTTCCTTTTTGGTATTGTTATACCATATTTTTCAAATATGTATTAGTATTGAACCTTATGGCCTTACAGTTCATGTTTTCGCATATTTTATAAGATATTATGCAGTTTACAGGTACAGATATCAGTCATGGGTTAGCTTATGGTCCCTCGGGGTCATGAGCACCGTGTAGCATTTCGGTTCAGCGAATCGGGGTGTTACAAACTTGGTATCAGAGCCTAAAGTTCAACAGTGTCCTAGGAAGTCTGAAAGCTGCATCAAGTAGAGTCTAGTACATGGGCGTGTTGTGCACCACACTTATGTGCAAGAGGATATGAGATGTTTTACGAACAGTTTCCCTTCTTTTATGTCTCAAGATCGTGCTATAGCAAGTTTCTTTAAGGAAACCATGTAGATTCATATCATGCACCCCTCATGTTCACTTTACCTTACTTTCAAGGTAATAGAAACAGTGAAGTTCAAAGTCCTAAAGACAGGGCTTTCTCAGACAGTCCCTACGGTCAGTTATGAGATTAGCAATAGACTCAAACAGTATCCCATCAAGTTTATTATTGTTCCAAGGTCGTACAGATTTTATTCATGATCATGAGAACTCATTCTTGAACCCAGAAGTTTAGCAGTAGTAGAGTTGGGATAGTATTATTCTATTTGATCAGATTATGTATTCATGGGGATTAGATCAGTAGGCTTGAACAGTACGAGCTAAAAACTTAAGTTTATTGACTCAAAATTAAGCATGAACGTGTGAATGTGATATTAGCAGTATATGAGGAAATAGAATCAGATGATGTGTTTAGTAAGACAGGCAGGTGTTGAACAGAATGTAGGTATGTGATGGTAGATCAAGTGGCCAAGTCAGACTCTCAAGATTCCAGTAGTAGTGCCAGTATGTATAGAAAAACAGTAAGGGGAAGACGATTCCCAACCCATCCTCTTCTCAGTACAAAGATTTGTACTTCAGCTATCACAAAATCCACTCAGGTCTTACATATCAACTCTATGGTCACAAACCATGCTCATGTATCTCTTTTTCCATGATCATGTATGAATTCAATTTCCAGCATAAGGAGTCCCTTTTACTCCGCAGTACGAGTCATGTTTCATGAGCATAATCTACTTTCACGCACTTTCCACGGGATCATGTGCGCCTTCAGTTCCCAGTATAAGGGGTTCAGTTCCAGCTCCCTCAGTATTACGAATTATGTCCCACGAGTACAGAAACTCTAGACTCAGGTCATGAAACTCATGACCCATGTACGCATATCATGCTTTCCAGTATACTTAGCTTCCATGACTCATGCTATGCTCCTACAGATCAGATACATTTAGACTACATTATGTATATCCTCAGTTCATACCTTATTGGTGAATCCAAACTATTGATATTTTATTCCTCAAGTTTCAGTCATATGTCAAGTTTAGTTTGTATCTATTCATGTTTCAGGTCCTCCTGATTTACTCCTCCAGTTATCTCTCCTTATGGAACAGTGTAGTGATGAGCAGTTGTTTAGATAAGAGAAGATTATTGCATGCTTACTTTGTACGAGGGTGTAGTTGAGAAGATAGGCTTGAATGTCATGATAAATGCGCAAGTAAACGTCTAGCAAAGGGTCGTATTTAGAAGTTGGGAAAGTACAAAGTGTAAGTGTACATTTAGATCCTTGACTTATGTCAGTCCCCAACATGTAACCATCAGAAACTCAGTTGCCAACTAAATTATAGTTTCAGTATCCAGCACTCAGTGATTAGTGTTCAGTCCTTGAACTCAGTACTTCTGTACTAGCTATAGGTTTAGTTATAATGTCATCTTCAGTTCAGTAACCAGATTTGAAACTCAGTTCAGTTCCAGACATGCTTGACCATAGCATTTAGGTTGCCAGTACTTAGTTATCAGTGTTTCAGTACCCCAGTTTATAGAATACCTCAGAGCCATGTCGTACGCTTGGTCTCGCATTCGAAAATAATACAGACTTCATGAATCCATGCTCAGATACCTCATTCTACTCAGTTAGTCCTTATCTCCTATGCATAAAACTCAAAAATCTTAGCCCAGCTATTCAGACTAAGTACAGTTTAGCTTTGCATATCCAGTACTCAGCTATCAGTTATTCAGTTAATCAGATAAGTTAGTGTATTTATGCACTCGTGTTCAGCTCAATTTATGTATCATGTCTCAGTTTCAGATCCTAGTTATTTAGTCATGACTCAGTTCCTAGGTGTCTTGCGCATCGCCTCAATTTCCCTCAGTAGCTCATCCAAGTCAGTATTTTTTGAGGGACATAGTGTCCCAAGGGGGAGATACATCATGCCCCCAAAATTTCATGACATAAATTTGCTGTTTTATTTTCTTTTGATGAATCCAGTTTGCAGAAAGGGTACTCATAAGTTAACCCTCAAACTACAACTTCAGTTGTATGCCATGTTTTCAAGATTCAGTTCAGATCATGATATTCAGTATATCTACCACGTCCCAGACTTAGTTATGTTCTCATGTTTCCGATCATGCATATGGAGTAATTAATCTCAAACTTATCGGTATTATCAGTTCAAGGTAACAGTTTTCCTTAAACTTACTCGTTCTCATGTTCATATTTCAATGCCAAACTTGGTACTTAGTTCCATGATCAGTTTTTATTTCAAACTTGATACCTTTACCATTGCATGTTCATAAGTAAGTTTAGTCATGAATTCACGCATCAGATATGCGTGATCAGTTCATCAGTACTTTCAGTCATGCATTCACGTATTATGTCAGTCATATAATCATGCATCAGATATGCATGGATTCATCCTTTCAGTTGTGCATCAGATATGCATTCTCATTTTGAGAAAACTTACTTTATTAGAATCCTCAGTCTTATATTCATGAATCAACTTCCCATGTATCAGATATGCATGTTCAGTATGTTGTGCTCAGCTTTCAGTCATGCCAGTTATGAACCCATGTTTCAGTAGTGTATGTCTTGTACATACTTCATCTTATCATCTCTTCCGCTTCAGTTAATTTCCATTCGAGGATGAATGTTCCCAAGGGGGAGATATTGTAATACCCCGTATGTTTCTAAGCTAGGAGACGAATCATTTTTCCTACGTATGAAACCTCCTATCCTGTGAGTAGCATTTTAGTGCATGACTTACAATGAGTATCCTAGCGATAAGATAGCTTATGATACATTAAGCATGTTCATATGAGTCACTTAAGGTAATACAAGCTAAGAGTTTTTGAATCCATCATGTTTTAGTGTTTGATTTTGCAAGGGTCATCTTTGAATGAGTATAACTCAATGTTAATGTGGTATTTCTGCATATTTCTACCCACCAAATTGTAGATAATTGAATTAGCTTTCCAAATATACCAATTTCACCTTAATCCAATACCCGAGCGAAAAGTTATGCCCATTTTTGTGAGAGACAGTAAGGATAGATGATTGGTTAGGCGCCGCCCAACCAAACTTAGGCGATTGGTTAGGCGCCGCCTAAGTCAGTTCCAATGCCAAAAACACTCCGTTTTGAGTTATTTTGAGGGTAATTAAGTCTTTTAACACTCCTTACACATCCCTAAACTTAACCCTACAAAATATATAGCTTCTAAACACATTACAACCCTATTAACATCTCAAAGCTCATCATCCAAGAGCACTAAAAGAGAAAAACAACTAGGGTTGCACAATCAAGATTGAAGATCAAATTTCAAGGAAATTCCTCCGTCAATCATCAAGAACCTCCCTTCCAAGGTATGCGTAGTGTTCATCTATGGATTCAATTCGTTCATAGAGCTCAAGAATCATGCTTTTAAATGTTGTTTTGTAAACTTTTTATGGTGATATGAATATGTACATGTTGATGATGGATGTTTAAGTTTCAAGATGATATCTAAGGATGTTTTCATGAAATATATGTGGTTGTTGGTTGAAAATTATGAACTTTGGGTGGTTTAATATAATGCAAGTATAAAATCCACCTATGCCTTAAAGAATGCATGAAAGGTGTTTGATAAAATGCCTAGGATGCTAGAAATTCCTATTTACATGATTCCATGATATTCACATGACAAGTCCATGTTAGCTATACACTTCAATATGAATTTCCATGCTAATTATGTATTCTTATGGTAGTGGCATGAAACATGTATGATGATGCAGATATGAATTATGTATGCGAATTATATCTATGCTTTCCCTACCATGTTTGAGATGTTGAATAAATACATGAAGTTTAATATCCCTAAATCATTACAATATGAACTAAATGTTACATGTTGTCGTTCCCTTATACATGAATGGTTTCCATGCCCTTGATATGAATAGTATATGTTGTCGGAATGCTCATGATATTAGAATATGAGATTTATGACTTGATTATAAGCATTCCTATTCATGATAGATATTATGATGACCATGTACTTCATGAAATCCCCCACTCATGTATTATGGATTTTTATTGATGGTCGTGTACTCAAGAAATTCAAGTTGTGTTAGTTTCCTTCCATCGAGTCCTGGGGGTACTTGTACCCAAAAAATATAGTTGTGTGCCTAAAGCCATGTCATATTTTCACGATACTCTCAGTCAAGCCATGATCTATAGAATTCAGTCAGTCATGTGACTCAGGAAAACTCATAAATCTCAGTAATCTCAGTAGTCTAGTAATCTCAGTAATCTTCGTGCTCAGTAACCTCAGCAACCTCAGTATTCACAGTCAATCTCATTAACTTCAATACTCTCAACCAGTCTTCAGAACTCAGTACATTCCGTCAGTCATCGGAATCCAGTAAACTTAGTTTAGCTCCGCTAAACAATACCACTAGTATCATTCCAGTTAATAAGTATCAGTTCAGCTAATCAGTTCAGTTCAGTTATTCAGTTCAGCTTAGTTATTCAGTTCAGTGTCCTTCAGATGGGAGTAGAAGTTAGCACCGAGTGAACCCAAGGATGGGAACTCACCTGCCAGTTCAGGGTGTGATTCTTAGTAGTCATCCTTGTGTTCCAGAACTACGTAGCCAGCGTAGGTTGAGACATCTTAACCCGTCAGATTAGGGTTCCCACCATTCTCATTTGAGTACCTGCCAGTATAGGGTTCTCATAGCTGTCCTTACCAGTGGCGCGGTATTGACACCCCTCCAGTCGGGGTAAAGATTGGACCCCAGCTTAGCTATTATAGCGTATTTGGGGCATGTCAGTTAGATAACTACTTCCCACAATTTCAGTTACAGATTTCAGGACTGTCAGCTATAGCTACCCAGTCTCAGTAAAGAACTCAGATAGTTCTTCAGATTTCAGTATATCAGGACTGTCAGATACAGTCAACTCAGAAATAGAATTGAACTTAGATAGTTTCCTTCAGATTTATGGACTGTCAGATACAGTCACTTATGCTATCAATTACAAAAGTTATCAGAACTCATGCTATCAGTACTCAGCTTCAGGACTGTCAGATACAGTTAATCAGACCAGTTCTTCATAATTCGAACTGTCAGAAACAATCATTCATTTATCAGTAATGCAATATCAGTCTCTTAGTATATCAGTAATACAGTATCAGATCCATCACTTATTAGTGATTTACATATCAATATCAGTAAACTCAATCTTTCAGAATCTCATTATCAGTATTCAAACTTAGTAGTCAGTATCTCCACGAGTTCAATTACAGTTACGTATGCATGTATGTATTCTCACGTTCATATCAGTCAGTATTTTTCATGCATATAACCCTTTGCATTTAGCCTACCTCACTCGTATACTCAGTACATTCAGACGTACTGATGCATTTGCGCTATGGTGCTTTCTCTTATGTTACACCATAGGTTCAGAGGCATGAGCTCCAAATCAACAGTAGATTCCAGGATCAGCAGTCAGAGTTAGACGTGAATCCTCATCCTTCGAGGACATGATGATTTCATTTCTATTTTAGTTTTCAGTTTATTTCAGTAGTTGGAGTTAGTTGGGGACATGTCCCATCAACTTCTTATTCAGTTCAGTTAGAGGTTTTCAGACTAGATGTCAGATTAGATGTTCAGACTTTTATATTTATGTTCCTTTTTGGTATTGTTATACCATATTTTTCAAATATGTATTAGTATTGAACCTTATGGCCTTACAGTTCATGTTTCCGCATATTTTATGAGATATTATGCAGTTTACAAGTACAGATATCAGTCATGGGTTAGCTTGTGGTCCCTCGGGGTCATGAGCACCGTGTAGCATTTCGGTTCAGCGAATCGGGGCGTTACACCCACTTAACGCCCTTACTTCACGCTTAATAAAAAAATCAAATGAAGACACTTAATTTGAGACAAAGAATGCAACAAAAGTTTATCTCTTTAATAATGTCCAAACAAAGATCATATTTTATGTCTCTTCTAAAGCCCTAAGAAAGGTTGCTTATGATATCGCATTCGTCAAGCCAATGTGTTACTGCAAACCTTTGTAGCTCATTTTGATCCCCTGCTTGAATTCTTGAGGCAACCTTCTTCTCCTCATCCACAATATTATATTCCTCATTTTGTTATTACACTGCCTATTTCTTTGATGTTGTCACATGCAAAAATACCTATACAAACGTGATATCATCATACACCATAACATATAAAAAACACAGCACAACTATAGTAATTGTCAAAAATAAATCACTCTATCATTATTTATTAACTAAAAGAAAGACAAGAAAAAAAATCACATTGAATACAGAAAAATAATATAAATCAAATCAAAGTCAAATAATAAAAAGACAAACAAAGAAGAAAAAGGAATGAACGTTAGCGAAAGTTAAATAAGTGTGGAATGAACATTAGTGAGGGTTAAATAAGAATTTGCAAAAAGTTACTCAAGTAGAATTGTAGTTTAAGTAAATAATTATATAAGATAATATTTTAATTGATTTAGAAGTGTACTATATATAGAAATTCTTACTTATTATAAATAAATAAATAATGTTATAAAATAGTATTTTAATTGATTTAGAAATGTAATACAAACTTCAATTTTTTAAGAACAAAGATTAAGTAATAATAACTTTTCATCCAACATTAGTTGGAATTAGTGACTACTACACGTGTAGGTGTGTTTTCTTAAGTACATGTATAGATATTAATACACAAAATTTATATAAGATAAATTTGATTAAATCTAAAGCCTAATAGTAGGAATTCCTACTAAAATAAAATTAGGAAAATTTTTATTGTGAGATTTTTTAATTAATAATAATCTAAATATTCAAAAAATAGTAAATGACAATTTTGTTTATTGCGGGAACTTTTAATGAAGGGCAAAAGTTTAAATCATATTTTTAAGAGTCTTCCCATTTTTAATATATGGGTGTGTGTATTAGGCAACTTAATCTTATGCATATTTGGTAATAGAGTAAATTTTATATTTATTAGATAACTATAAATATAATACCAGGAAACTAAATCTTATTCATATTCGTGATAGCGTAAATTTTTTTTCTAAATATATCAACAATCTAGATTGTAAGTGAGAGCTATAAGTTGAACTCACAGTACTTTTTTCTATTTCATCAGCTACACTAATTTTACTTGTTCTTTCAAATTAACCAGCCATGCCTTCATCAACAGGTTCAGACAATGTTGAATCAATTGTGAAAACGTCTCTAAGGATCAAAATAAATTTATAATAGGAAAACTTTATGTTGTTTTGAGAATATATAAGTCTAAATAAAACAAAAGAAAATCCACAAAGACTAGCCTACCTAATTACCTTAATATCTAGTATTGAAGCAAAATTAATAATCCATTTAAAATCTAGAAGAATGAGACACATACCACCTAATTATGATAAAATCAGATTTAGGTATCCGCCAAAATACTATAAATACGGTTTAAATGAATAAAATACAAAAATACAAAGAACTAAAACAAATTATTTCTAAAAAACGTAGAGAATTAAAAATAAGAATAGAAAGATTAAGTTATAATATATTTGCCGGAGTTAGTAAAAACTCAATAAATGCACAAAAAAATGAAATATCAAATTTAGAATCATAAATAGATAGTTTAGAATATATATATCAACATGAACTATTTACAATAAAATGAACAAAGAAGAATTTATAATAGACGAAAAAATATATGAAAATCACGAAGGATTAAAAATAAGAATAATATTTTCTAATCTAGGGAGAAGATATAAGAAAATAGGTGACCATTTATATTTAATGTTAGAAAAAGAAGAATTGATATTAGAAGATAAATTGACAGCTATGGCAAGAATAGAAAGGGAAAACGAAGAAATAGATAGAAAAAAGGAAATAGAAAAAATAAAACAACAAACTACAGAAGAAATACGAAAAATAGAAGAAACTAAAAATAGTAGGATTGTTGAATTAGAAAAAGAACTACAAATGTTAAAAGATCTGTATGAAAAAAGACAGAAAGAAAAAGAAGAAAAAGATAAAGAACAAAAATTATTAAACGAGCTAAATCAATTTAAAGAAAAATTAGAAATAGACAATAAAGAAATAAAAGACAAGGAATTAGAAATAAATAATATAGATGTTGAAGAGACAAATAATTATGATTCAGAAGATAGTGAAACATATACAGAAATATTAACAAATACAAAAAATTTAGAAATCAATGAAAAACAAGAAGTAATTAATGAAGAAAATTTAGAAAATATCAACACAGAAATAAATACTCTTGATAAAAAAGAAGATCAAAATATAATACCTAGTACATCAGAAATAAGGAAACCTACATATTATAAGAATAAGTTTAAAAGATATAATCTAAAGAATGAATATGACAAATGGACACCAAAACAAATAGTTAATAAAAATTATAACTTTTTAGACTTAGATTGTGTAATAGATACAGAAAAAACAATATAATTATGGATAAGATATATGACAAAACAATTATTAGATAATAATATAAGTGTAATAGATGCACCAGAATATATAGAAAGAACACTAATAGAAACAGTGAAATTATGGTTTTTAAATCTAACTGAAAATAGTAAAAGAATATTAAGAATTGACAAACCCACAGAATGAACATCATCAACAAAATTAGCACCTATAGAATTATTAAAAAAATATGAAACAGCTATAAAAGACGAATTTAGTAGCATGACAACAAAAGAAGAAGAGCAAAATGAAGAGAAAGATATAAATAGGAATTTAATGTTAAAATTAGCAATATGTAATATGTGCTACATAGATGAATATACTTGCGCATTTAAAGAATATTATTATAAAGGAGCATATAATACAGAAGAAAGTAAAGAAATAAGAAAATTATATTTTAGTAAATTACCTGAACCATTTAGTTCAAAAATAATAAAAAGTTGGGATGAAAAAAAAATAGTAGATACTCTAGGAGCAAGAATAAAATTTTTACAAAAATGATATAGAAACCTATGTGAAAAATACAGAGAAGAAATAAAAATAAAAAAAATATTAATAAGAAATTTAGCATGTTGCAAAGATAAAATAGCACCTCAATTTGGATGCGAAGAAAGATATTATAAGAAAAGAAAAAGGCATAAGAAATATAAGAAATACAAAAAATCAAAATATAAGTATAAGAAATCAAGAAAAAGATATTATGTAAAAAATTATAAACATAAAAGACCATATAGGAAAAAGAAATCTATAAAGGAATGTACTTGTTATAATTGCGGAAAAATAGGACATTTAGCTAGAGATTGTAAATTACCTAAAAACCCAAAAAATAAACAAATATCAGAAATAAAAATAGAAAATACAGAATATATGCAGATAGATTACATAGATTACGAATTAGAAAGTGAAGACAGTATATATGAAATTTCAGAGAATGAAACAGATAATGAAATAGATAGTGAATTAGACGAATTAAATGACTGAAGAAGATATAAAAATAATAACAAAAGAAGAATATTTAAATGACGAAGGAACAGATCAAAAAATAATATTTGATAACAATGTATTTGATGAAATAAAAGGAAAAGAGTTAGACTTAAGTGTAGAAAAAATATTTAAAATACCAACAATAAAAAATATATTTAGTAGGAAAAAGGAAGAATATTATGTAGTAAGTCAAAAGGAACATGTAATAGACTGTAGATATGCAAAAGGCAAAGCTAGTATACCACTAGTAACAAAAAGAATAATTAATAAAGAGATAAACGATATAAAAAGTAGAGACCCAATAAAATATGTACACCTTGGAGGTACAGAAATATTAATAAAAGCATGTTTTAGAGAAGGAATAGATACACTAATAGAATTATATTTAGCAGATGATAGAATTATAAAACCTATAGAAAAAAGTATAATAACTGCCATAAAAGGAAATTTAATATACCAAAAATTTAAATTTATAATAAGTGTGAATTATTCAGTAGCAGTGACGGATAAAAATATAGACAAATCATTAGTATTATATTGGAAAATATTAGGAATAGAATTAACCCCAGGAAGTAAAATATTTACAGCAAGATGTAAAAATCTATATGTATTAACAACAAAACATAAAATAATGGGAAAAAATAAAATTAATAAAATACAAATAGAAAGCCCTTTTGAACAATTTGTAAAAACAATTGATAATAATGATTATAGTTACAGAAATATAGACATAGATTAAGATCTAGAAATAATAAATGATAGAATAAGTACAACAAAAAGAATAACTTATGATAAACCGGAATCATCAAACTCATAAAAAAGAACAAGTTATGAAACAAGTTCAATGGATAATTCAAACCAATATTACATAACAGGAAAGGTAAATGAAAAAGAATATTTAATACTCTTAAATACAGGACAAGAAGAAAATTATATAGCAAAATATCTAGTAAAAAATGAAGAAATAAAAACTGACAATAAGATATGCCCAGATCTACCAAGAAGTTTAATAAATACTAAAAATATAGAAGAAAAAATAATAATAATAGGAATAAGAAAAATAAAAATAGAATTTGAAGTAAAAGAAGAAATGCAAAAAACAGACATAATATTAGGAATAAAATGATTAGAACAAGTAAAACCATATAATACAGAACATACACAATTAACTATAACATATAACAGAGAGAAATTATTCTTAAGAAGAGCTTTAACATAAAATGAAAATATATGTATTAATGAAGATAGTAGTAGAAGGATATTACAGTAGATATTATACGCCTATGATAGACACAGGAGCAGAAGCTAATTTATGTAGATATAATTGTTTACCAGAAAGTAAATGGGATAAATTAAAAACACCAATAATAGTTAAAGGATTTAATAACGAAGGAAGCTTAATTACTTATAAAGCTAAGAATGTAAAAACACAAGTATGAGATAAAATATTAACAATAGAAGAAATCTATAATTATAAGCTAACATCAAAAGATATACTTTTAGGAATGTCGTTTTTAGATAAATTATACCCACATATAATAACTAGGATAGATTTGTGGTTTACAACACCATGTAAACAGAAAGTAAGAGCAAAAAGAGTTATTAATAAAATAAGAAAGAAAACTGATTGGATCAAAGGAAGTGAAAAAATTACATAAAAATTAGAAAATATAAAAAATACTGAAGATACAATAGAATTGGTCGTATTTTCAATAAATAAAAAGGAGATAACTATATTTTCAATAAATAAGATAGAAATAATTAAGAAAAAATTAGGACAATTATATAGTGAAGATCCATTAAAAGGATGGGAAAAACATAAAACCATTATAAAAATTGAATTAATAGATAAAAATAGCATAATGACCCAAAAACCATTAACATATAATTTTGATGATTTAAAAGAATTTAAAATGCATATAGAAGAATTATTAGAAAAATAATATATACAAAAAAGTAATAGTAAACATAATAGTCCAGCATTTATAGTAAATAAACATAGTGAACAAAAAAGAGGAAAAAGTAGAATGGTTATTGATTATAGAAATTTAAATGCAAAAACAATGACTTATAATTACCCACTACCAAATAAGATATTAAAAATAAGATAAATACAAGGATATAATTATTTTAGTAAATTTGATTGTAAATCAGGATTTTACCATCTAAAGTTAGAAGAAGAATCTAAGGAATTAACCGCATTTACGGTACCACAAGGATTTTATGAATGAAATGTATTACCATTTGGATATAAAAATGCACCAGGTAGATATCAACATTTTATGGATAGTTATTTTAAACAACTACCTAATTGTATAGTATACATAGACGATATACTATTATATACAAAGACCAAAGAAGAACATTTAAAATTATTGAAACAATTTACGGATATAATAGAAAAATCGGGAATAAGTTTAAGTAAAAAGAAAGCCGAAATTATGAAAAATCAGATAGAATTTTTAGGAATACAAATAGATAAAAGTGGAGTAAAAATGCAACAACATATAGTACAAAAAATAATAAATTCAAAAGAAGAACTAGATACAAAAAGGAAATTACAATCATTTTTAGGATTAGTAAACCAAGTAAGAGAATATATACCAAAATTAGCAGAAAATCTAAAGCCCTTACAGAAAAAATTAAAAAAGGATGTAGAATATAATTATAGCGAAGAAGATAAAAAACAAGTTCAGAATATAAAAATACTTTGTAAAGAATTACCAAAATTACAATTTCCAGATGAAAATAGAAAATTTATATATATAGTAGAAGCAGATGCTAGTGAATGTAGTTATGGAGGAGTACTTAAATATAAATATGAAGAAGAAAAATTAGAACACCACTGTAGATACTACTCAGGTACATTTAATGAAACATAAATACAATGGGAAATAAATAGAAAAGAAGTATGCTCATTATATAAATGTTTATTAGCATTTGAGCCATATATTGTATATAACAAGTTTATTGTACGAACAGATAATACACAGGTACGTTGGTGGCTAACAAAAAAAATACAAAATTCAGTTACAACAAAAAAAATTCGGAGACTAGTCTTGAATATATTAAATTTTACATTTACAATTGAAGTAATTAGTACTAACAAAAATGTTATTGCAGATTACATATCAAGACAAAGCTACACAGACTGATATAATAGAGGAGGATACTCTAGAAAAGATATTCAACACCCTAACTACGCTTTCAATGAAAGTGGACAGTATGGGTAATGAAATAGAAAAGCTAAAGACTAATGAAGTTAAACTGAAGTCTGAAGCTACAAATCAACTAACTCAGCAGTGTGCAGAGCTATGTCGATCGGAAGACATTAAAATTCCAGAGCTAGAGGGAGACGTTGGGATACTCCATAAAACCCATAACATTTATCAATCTACTTCTGCAGGTACAAGCAAAGGAGTTAGAAAAAATACAAATATGAACCTAAACAAGCTATTTGATAAACCATTTATTCTAAATACACCAAAAGATCCTATGTTTATACCCCCACAAATTACCACATACCGATAAAGTCTAAACCAAGATAAAAAGACCTACAACTATACAGCCCGAACATACATAGAAAATATTTACAAAATACAAACCTTCTTAAATACCAACCCCAGAGCTATAAACATCCAAGAACCACATACGAATTACATAACCCAGAAGCTAACCGGATACAATAAGCTAATTGCTTTGCCCAAAACCAAACCAGGTCTAGTTAAAACCTGTTACGAATATGGACTACTTAGTACCATATATACCCAAGACGGAAATGAAATATCCAGTATACCAGAGATATATGATTCATTTAACATTTTCAAAAGAATAACCAAAGGTAACCTATTTTTTATAAAATTTTATACGGCACCAGCAGAGATATTGTATGATGAAGTTAAATCACCTATACAAGTTGTAAAAATAGGAATGACCCGAGATATGATTATACCAGAAGATATTACTCAACAACCAGAAATACCTAGAATTGAGATACCAAATTTTTATGCAAATAAGAGAATTATTGGACTATCTACGATTCTTCAAGAGTTAGCAAACACTTATCGCAATAGAAATCCTATATGGAGTTATTATTCAAGAGGTAATGTAATAGTCTACTCAAATTCAAAGGAACTACGGGAAGCTGATATGGAAGACATTAGGCAATGGATCCTAACTTTACTCAATCCAGAGAAAAAACCTATCGCCAGAGCCATTAGAGAAAAATTTATTTCAGAAGAGTTAGTAACCAGATATTGCAAGTTAATTGGACATAAATATCCAGACCATCAATGTTCAAAATGTAATGGAGAAGATAATATTATCCCAGAAGTCCGCCTAGAATAAAAGAATCAAAATAAGCATGCCAGCTGGAAAGATAAGATAAGAAGCAACAGATACGACAACGAGAAGATACCAATGGAAGAAGACAAGATATTAAATTATTTACGTAAAATTATTAGAATTGTTAGAATTATTGTATAGACTAGACTTTACTTTTTAGCCTCCTAGCCTTTTTTAAAGGCTATGACACTTAGTTCTTATTGTATAGACTTTTATTTTTTAGCCTCTTAGCCTTTTTGACTTTTCAAAAGGCTATTTTAGAATTTTTTAAACGTGTAAAGACTCATGTAAAGACTTTGTAAAGATTTTCTTTCTATAAATGAAAGAAACTGAAGGCATTGCAAGGCAAGCCTTCATGTGAAGCAAAAACTCTCTCCTGCCCATTACAAATATTTTGCTTAGTTATTAAAAAACAGATATATTTCAATGAAAAAATCTATGGAGGAACAAAGCTCAGAAATATCAAACCTACCTGAACAGGTATATTTATTTATTTATGATTATGAATAGCTAAATTCATAATTCCCAACAATCA